>KZ506254.1:0-30713 GCA_002844005.1 Limosa lapponica baueri
GGCTTTCTTCCTTTTCTTCTACAGTCTCTTTCACAGCTGCAGTAGTCATATATCCAAAGCTGGAGGCTGGTCTGAAGATTCCCCCAAAAGTGTGAACCTTAAGTAAGGTTGAAGCAAAAATTGCCAATACTCTCATGTATCTATATTTGCCTCCAATGGCCTCCCTCACTCTTAGCCATCTCTACATGGCTAATCCACCCATTATTCCTCGCACATTTTTCTGTCTTCCCTCTCAGGTTCCAGACCGGATTTTCATGGTTCTTTCCCAGCTGACTGAATAGAGACATCAGCATGCTGTTCCAACACGGTTTCTGGTTGTTTCTCACAGTTCCCTGCTAGTCTCCTACACAGCCGGTAGAGCTGTAGTAGTTCGCTCTGTAGCAAAGGTTATTTCGGGTGCTTTCTCTGAGGCAAAGAGTAGGAGTGGTAGTCAGCATAAATGTTTAATAGGCCCTGAGAGCTAAGACTTTAAGATGAAGCTCCTTTTGAAGCTACATTTACAGCCTCTGCTCTCCCAGGCTTTGTATAATGAAAGCACCCCGGGCCAGTGTGGTGTGGTTTTGGCATGTGCTGTATTTTCCCCCAAGCACCTTGGATGGTTGTAAGCTTCAGAACCCCTTGACTCTCACTTCAAACACAGCCTTTGCCTCACCTTCTCTACCTTCTTAATTTCCTGCAAATCCAGAGCTCTGTGCAAGAGCATCTGGCTCTGATCTTTGATACCCTCCCTCAAATGCAGTCCCTCCCTCATTTTTTTTCTTTGCCAAATCAAGCACAAACACCCACAAATTTACTTTCATCATGTTCCATGTGCCTGGAGTGAAAAATCACTTGGCTGTAAGTCTGGTGTCCTTGCTTTACATATTCAACATAGGTTAGAAAAAGGGTGCTTGGGAAAGAGTTTGGTTCTCTAAGCTGGTTAAAGGACTGAGCTAACAAAAACATACGTTCAAGATCTTGCATTTCTCTCAAAGCTGTGGTCTGGCTTTTCTAATGGCTACCGTCTGCTTGTGCAGGGATGCCAGTAGGGGCTTTTCTCCTTTAATTCATCCTTTTGTGCTCAATGGAAGTCCTAGGTTTTTTGAACTCCTCAAAGAATGGCAAATTTTTCCTATGACGAATGGCCATCTTACCTTCACTGAAGTTCTCCAGAAGTATGGACAACTAGAGAAGGTTTATGTGCAGCTGGAAAAGATGGTGCTAGTAAAAGGAGAAATATCCAGACATTGTAAATGAAGCTTCCAGTAGTTGTGAGGTAGCTGATGTATGACTCTTTGTATAGCTTTCTTGCTTGATTGTCAGTGGGGCTAGGCTGCTGCAAAAGGCGTAGGTAATCTCAAAGCTCAGAGGAGGGAGGAAGGAAGCTATATGGGCTGCTGAGGCTCAAAACCTGTGATTGACATTACCAGGGCTTCTGGGGCTGAACTCAGTCTTTCCCATAAGAAGCCACATGACTTCTAGAGAGTCAAGATTGTTTCCTGTTGGTGACCTCCTTATGGAGCTTCTTTTCCCTTTGGCTCTGAGCTGTGTCCTGTAACATGCAAACCTGTGGAGGTGTTGGACTGTGGCTGGCAGGATTCAGGAAAGCTGGCCACATCTTCAGTACCTGGCTTGGGGATATTTGGTATTGAATATTCAATTATTTTATGCAAAGGAGGCTAATTAGGAAAGTGTTACAGCAGCTGGAGCACTGCATGAGAAGTGTAGTACCAGAATATGACACCCTTTAAGGGCTGGGGTCATGAACTAAGACTCAACCTAAGATTCTGCAGGGCTTGCAGAACTGCTGAGTTGGACTGGGCAAACCAAGTGCAGGAGATCCCAGAGTTTGGTCTTGACGAAACCCTGTCCGAGTCTGACAGTGAAGGAAGTCAGTAACCCATCCCTCAGCGCAGCCTGAGGGTTTGTGAAGGCAATGGAAACAATGGAGGATCCAAGAAAAAGTGGTCAAGGCATCTGCAGCTCAAGCTTAAGTTTAAGTCAAAGTTTAAGTACTTGTGCGTGCTGTGGGAGCGACACAAACCAACTACATCTGCTGCTTGAGAGAAGATGCAAGAACTGCAGTGGTTTCATGCCTTGAGGAATTTGTATGTGCCAGGAGACGCCTGTGCTCATGACAGTGATGACAGTATGATAAAGAATTTTTCATTCTGGCAACAGAGTGTAGCAGCCCCAAAAGGGAAGAGGGACACCTCTTTATTGTGAACTGTATATGTAAGTGCACATATAAACACAGGGCCAGGAATATATTTAAGTCTTTTTATTTGTACCTCTAAAAAAGGGAACAGGAAAATCCACTTTTCTTGGACGAGTTAAGAAAATGTAGGACTCTTGCACAGAAGGATGAACTGAAGAATTAAAAGTCATCAACACCCCTGCACAAACAGCAAACCAGAGAAAGCACAGATTTGTAGTGGCGGAGCATGGGAGGATCTGATAGATTTGGAAGGTACAAAGCCCTTTGTCTCATCAGGAGGATGTATTCAATATTTGTACCCGTTTGCCTTTGGATTTGAGTTGCGGGGCACCAACACAAGCTAAAATTGAGTATGTTCCTATAGAAAAGGCCTTGGCATTAGGCCATGGCTGTAAAGACTTTTTAAAATCTGTTTGAGAGGCCATGTTAACTAAAACTGATCATAAATCACTTTTTGCCATTGCCAGTGGGGATCTGGCAAACACCTTCCTGCAAACAGAACGTCTCTTTCTTTAGCTACAGTTGTATAACTTGCAAATTGAATGCGAACCTGAGAAAGATTTAGTAGTTGCAGGCATACTCTCTAGTGCCTTTGACAAAAAAGCTGTGGAACAAAGTCCCAGGCTAGATTATGTATATGTCAATTGGGGAAAACAAAACAGAAAAACCCAGCCCTGTCGGTTCTCAAATGAAATGCAGACTTTTATTGCTAGTGGTTTGCTGAGGACGAGACACTGCAGGATGTAATTAAGGTTCTACTAGAAAATGATTTGCACAGCTTATTCTGTCCCTGCTTCAGTTTAAAACGATTTAGATACCACTTCTCTGAGGCATGAAGAAAACTGATCCTTGAAGTGTTGCAGGAAAATATACAGAAAGCCATTTAGAGCCTGAAGGCAGCGCGAGACATCTCTGCCTCTCTCAATAGTCAGAAATACAAGTGATGTTAAATGGAGGAGCGCGTGCTGGTGGAAAACACTCGCCCTCTAGAAGGAAGTTAACGAAGTAGGCTTGCAGCAGCTTGATGTGGGAGTCCTGAGCAGCCATTTTCATATCGCCAGGTAGTCTTTGCTGGAAGACGCTACAGGATTATAAGGGAGCAGGTCGCTTGTATCTGCTAAGGTGGATTTCATATACATAACAAAAATGTCTGTCAATGAACCACAGTTTAGTACAAGTTTACGTGTATCGCAGCTAATCCCCAGTGCCTAAGCCTACCACACCGGTGCAAAGCGATGTGGAAATACTGCCAGAAAGGGGGCAGTGTCAATCTGTTGCACTTCTGGCACTACTCGATTGCAGTGGATTGTCACATCTGTGCTAGCAGAAACCGGTATCATATACGGGTGGGCTGGTTGAGATAAGTAAACAGAAAAAGTGGAACAGAAACGTGGTATGATTTTGTAGTCTGGGATTGGCAGTGTTTCATAAGTGATATAGATGCATAGTAACAGCAAGAAACAACAATTACAGATGGGCTGTGCTCTGTGGAGAATTCGTGATCATGTGAAGTGGTTGTTGTAGGCAGTGCATGCTGTGGAGAAATAGATTCACGTTTCCCAAATTCCAGAAGGCAGCGGGAGAGTGTAAATTACTGCCTTTCACGGTGGTGGTGTCAGGTTAAAGTGGCTGTAGTCCAGAAAGGCGAGCAGCTAGAAGTACTGGGCTTTGTGCTAACTAACCATGGTATACGGGTTTTCCAGAGGACGCAGGTGACAACATGGGACACCCGGGACAATGGGACATTTATTAGGGAGCAGACAGCTTGTATATACTTGCCGTTGTCCATTAGTTGAGCTCAGCTCCCCAAAGAAGCTCTGGGGACCTATAGATTTCAGAAGCTCTCAGAGGAGGTGCGGTGGCGCAGAGGGTCACGCTGAACAGCACTGATCAGCTGGAGCTCAGACAGTGACTAATGCAAACTCTTTGGGGTTCCTGGTTAGGAGTAATTCCTGAGCAATGTGGAATAGGGGAACTCTTACGCGCTAATTCAACTGGCAACAAACGGCGTGTTCGTGCATAAAGTGCTGAGTGTTGAGAGGGCTCTAGTTGCTCCTAAGCTCCCAGCACTTGTCACTACCAGTGTCACTGCTTCAAATGCTTTGTTTCCTGAAGACCATCATTGCTGGAGAATTCCTAGATGTTTGTGACCCCTTAGACGTTAATTCAGTCAAGTTGTTAAATCATTGAAGCATTGAACTGTAATTGTGAGCAGCTTCATTCCAACTACTCTTTTTTTTGCAGAGCTGCACAAAAATTATGCTTTTCTGTATCTTAACATTGCTTGAATGTAATAGAATTTCCTTCTGCTAATAAACTGAGGCATTAAGTTTCTAATTTAGGGATGGGATAAAATGAGTTGTGCTGTGATTTCTAATCATAGGAGAACTCTTCTAATGTGCACACGTTCAGTGTTTGTCTTATAAAAATGGTTTCTTAACAATGCCCATTGCAGCTAATTTGTAACTACATAGTGTAAACATTGATTTCTAAAGTTTTTTTAATAGATCCCCAAGCTACTTAATTATCACTTACTGACCCTTTTTTTTCTAATGGTGATTAGTTTACTTTCCTCAAACTTTATAAGAGCTGGGTCTCAAGTGACAGTAAGATGGACAACTTCTTATTCCACATCTAATAGGATAGGAAGGTCTCCAAAGCATTACTAGTTCATGTCTCCCCAGGAGTAGGATTTTCCCTTTACAATGATACTCCTCTTAGCTGGACACCCAGAATGTTCTTTCTGGTTCAGCTAAAGCTTGTATTAAAATCAGGGAGAAGCAAATTCAAATCAGAACTTCTCCAGGGTTTAAAAAATCCTTTCTTTCACTAAGCCTCTTGCTTGTGGTAGGCTTCTTTCAAGTCTGGCACACCTTTTGGCCTATGAACCAGCCGGATTCTTCAGTACTCCTGTCTATGTGAGCTGAGGGGAGAGAGAAACATACTTTCTGAGAACAATTTGCCATGAGGAAAGTCTTTAGGCTAGCTTAATCCCTGTTTCCGTTCTATTGACTTGAACAGTTAGCAGAGCTGGAGTTCTCTTTTAGAGATTGAGTCTCCCACTCCAGTTTTGCATCCCACTACACAATTTAAATGAATAGCACATAGGCTGTAACGACAGAGCATCACATCTTACTCTGATGTTCTTATGGACCAGATGGTTAGAAAGCAGTTCAGGGACCTGGCCACCTTGAATGAGCCATCACCAACAGGAAAAGGGATGGTTGTAGAAAAGGTTGATCAGTCTCTATCTGCTTTTGGAAAAACAAAAGGTGAGACACATGGAAAGGGATTGGGGAAGGATAAGATCCTTCAAAGAAGGGTCATTAGAGACACCAGAGATTTCAAAAGCTTTCAAGGCCATTGCAGACCATAAGTTACATTCCTTATTGTGTTTGTTTTGCTGTAGATGAATCCCCAATCTGTAGCAGGCCCTAAGCAAGTAACTTGAACACATGACCTCAGAGTACCCCCTGCATTGCCTGTGCTACAAAAATAATAGTGGTAATTTACCTGTTAGCTAAACCCTACAGTTTATAAAGAGTGAATAATTACCAGCTATTGAAGATCTGAGGAGCAAGAGATGCGTGCATCCAGAAGGGATTTGAAACAGTTGGCACAGAATTCAACAGATGGCTTCTACCACTCTACAGCAACCTGGGACATCTTCTTGTAACAAGACTGGAAAGAATATCCTTGGGCTAGGAATCCAGGCCCTTGGACCATGTGCTGCAAGCGGCTGTGTTGCATAGAGTATCTACAAGGCTAAAAGCACTTGGCTTACTCAGTCCTCAAAGCAAGGTAAATCCTGAGCCTGATAGAATTGTTGGTTACTGAAATATATCGAGAAAACTAGAACAGAAGGGGGAAGTTTTGGGGGAAAAGCTAATTAAAGGCATGAAAGAGAAAAGGTAGAAACTGATCTTGACTCTATTTAGTTAGAAAACTTGAGAAAGGCTTTTACTGATCAGAGAGGAGAGCTTCTGGAAGAGATTTCCAAAAGAAGTAGTTATTATTGGTTGTCTTGTTACCTCCTACTGTCATAGGGCTAGATCTGTCTTTAAAGGGATACTGAGACAGTCTGTCAGTGATGATAGGGCATGGCTCAGAGGCACCCATCAGTCTGAACCAAGCACTGAATCTTTTCTTCTTGTCAAATTCTGTATCACTGAAAACTCAGAAAATAGGACTGAAAGATGCATTGGGATGCCTTCTAGTCCATCTGATAGCGTGGTCAGCTGTATCTGTCATTCTTGACCAACATTTGCCCTTTTCTAAAAGAAATGCAGTGATGGAGCTTGCTCAGACTAGTAGGAACTTTTTGGCTCATTTTGGGCTTGCTTCCATGGTAAGTCCAAATCCTGACTTTCAATGCTGGCATTGTAGCTCCCGTGCAGCTAGTCCTACCCCTGTCTACTACATTTGAATAGCTGATTTTTCCAAAGTAACTGTAGAATTTTGCATGTCTTTTTTGAATATCATATTTTATTTTTTTTCCCCAGACTTTCTCAGATAATCAAAACTGTTTTGAATACTAAGTCTGTTTTCCAGCATATTTGCAGCCCCTCCCAGCAAGGTGCCATCTAAAAGTTTAATAAGCTCATCCTCTGCTCCTTCATTCTTGTCATTAATGAAAAGATTGAATAATACAAGTTCTGGGAGATTTCTCTACAAAAACCTTGCTTGATGCATCTCTTCAGTTTGATGGAGAAGTAGCAGTAACTTCACTGGGTATGAAATTTCCCCCTCCCCCAACTGACAGCCAAGAACAATTTGCTTTCACAGATTGTGAAATGTTCCAAGTGTAAAATCTGTTACGAAGAAAAGTCTCCAAAGGCTGGGGACACGAAGAATATGCCTAACAGCGGAGTTTACTCATAAGTTGTAGAAGATCCATGCTCTAGCTGTAAAATCCATAAACGTTTAAAGGGAGATGATCTGCTCAAGGAAATTCTTTAAGTATTTATGGCACCCTGCCAGACAGCTACCAGGCCAAGACCCCTCATGGCCTTAAAGCTGGAGTGCTACAGAAATAGTCTCAGCAGATTGTTGAAAAAAACCCCATGTATTTAAGTCTTTCGGAACAGGTATGACCTTTATAAGAAGCCTGGTAATTCCTTAAAGGTTTTATTTCTCTGAAAAAGCTCTCATGATTTGCCACTTTTGACTTTTGAGTCGTACAGTGATCTCATAGTGATGGTACATTGATCTGCATGTAGCTAAGTACTCCTCAGACATACTTCTTAAGGGTACTTAGGCATTCAAATGACCAAGAGGAGTGCTTGAATCTTTCAAGGTAATGATGCTTTGTACTTTCAAGATTTAAACCAACCTCTAACTTTTTGGTATCACAAAGAGCTCTCTGCAGAAGGCAGATTATTCCAAATGGTTGTGCTGCCATTCAAAGGGATCTCAACAGGCTGGAAAGATGGGCCAAAGGGACTCTGATGAAGTACAACAAAGGGAAACGCCAAGCTCTGTCCCTGGGCAGGAATTACCCTATGCCACCAGTACAGGCCAGGGGATGAGAGGCTGGAAAGTAGCTTTGCAGAGAAGGCCCTGTGGGTCCTGGTGGATACCAAGTTGAACATGAGCCAGCAGTGTGCCCTTGTGGCAAAAAACGCCAACAGCTCCTGGGCTGCATTAGTAAGAGCATCACCAGCAGGTCAAGGGAGGTGATCCTTCCCCTCTGCTCAGTGCTGGTGAGACACATCTGGAGTGGCGTCCAGTTCTGGGCTTCCCAGTACAAGACAGACATGGGCTACTGGAACAAGTCCAGCAAAAGGACTGGTTGGACATCAGCAAAGGATGATTAAGGGCTTGGAGTGTTTGTAATATGGGGAAAGGCTGAGACCAGGGTTAGACTCGGCAATTTTCAGAGGTCCCTTCCCACCTCAATGATTTCATGTTTCTTGGGGACACTCTAACATGTCCCTCCGAAGCATCGTTGTGTGGCACTGTCATAAACAGGGTACTGACTTGAGTCCCAGTTTGCACAGAAGTCCAAAGGAGGAATTTGCATTTTGATGTAAGGGAATGAGAAAAAGGTGTCTTGTTCCCTGTGTCTCTCACACTTAGCATAGACACCTCTACATGTGCCAACTGATGCCAAATTAGCATTTTACACATAACTAACTCCGGAAAGGCAAGAGGAGGCAGTGAAGATACCCCTGTGTGATGTAAGTGCAGACCTTTCAATACATACAGGTCTGGATACATAATTAAGAATGCTCTCACTCCGTTATACAACACTGATGTTTTCCTATCATTATCTGTTTTTAATTACAGGCATAGATGGATATGTAAATCATCTCCAGCCTGACCTAATGACGAAGCAATTGCATTTTCTTTCCCGTAGTGGGAGAGGACAAGATGAAGCCAGTGCCCCAAGCTACAGCCCTGAGCACAAGGTCCCATTAGTTTCAAATGACCTGTTTGAAAAACAGGGGACAGGGAGCTGGGGAGCTGCTGTTGGGAAGGGCTGCGGGAAGAGCTGGGAGCATGGCCTGGTGAGGGACAAGAGGCAGTGCTTGCTCCAAAGGCAGACTCCAATATCTGCACAGGGAAGCTGCCTGTCTGCGCATTTCCACAGCATGTAGGGAAACGGGACTGGAACAAAAGAGAGAGCCTGCGTATCAAGAAACGCTTTGCTGATGCAACTGATTTCTTCTCCGTGTAGAAACAACCCAGCAGAGCCTCAAAAGCTAGGCAATGAGCAAACAGCGTATTGGGTTTTTCTGTATAGGTATATTAAGAGCGTGTATTTTTCTCATCTTCTCAGACAGACCTTTTCCTGTTCTGTTTATTTCTTATTTCAACATCCTTTTTTTTGCCAAGTTGTACAGTCTTTGTGTGCGCTGCAGAGACATTTCTGTGAATATAACCTGTCTGATAGGCCCCGATATGTAGTCAAATGCTGCTTTCTGAAGGCACCTATAGGATCCTGAGAAAAAAAATTATTCTTTAGTTTTCAAATAGGTCAGAGAGCATTGCCTGTTGCTCAAATGTAGGATTCCTTTCTTACTTTGGGGTGCAGAACCTGGAGCTCTGCAGGTTTTTCTGTGGCAGAGCTGCTTGGGTTACCCTATAGCAAAAGTAAGGCAAACGTAAGGGACATTTTGATGTATACATAAGGTCTGATCAGTATTTCCATACTGCTTCTCTGTATCACAGAGCAGGAGTGATCCCACCTTTCTATACTAATGTTCAGTGATTCTGGACTGAATTTCAGGGCAGGCCCCTTACTGGGATGTAACTGGTGCTGTGTGAGGGAAAGTAGCAAAAGAGGCCATTATATTAATGCATCTGGGTGCCATATACATTTTCTAATGATCTGTCATCAATAGCTGTCCTGTGTAACCAGGTGGTTTGAATTGGAATTGCAAAGTGCTGCCATGATGCTGGTACCAGCAAGTTCTGGCTGCAGAGGTGTCAGCCTTTGAGTGCCACCTTCTGTGGAGCTGAACTGGCTTTCTGTGAGGGCCTTTCCAACAGACTCCAAGGTGCTGCAACAACAGCTATCTGCCACTGTGACACCCAGACAACGTAACACACTCTCTGTCTGGTACAACTAGCTGCTGAGCTCTCCGTATCCCAGCACTGCCATCCTTGTAGGACTTCTGCAGTAAAATAAAATGATCTGCAGGTCTAGGGTGAGGCTTCTGGAGCTTCTCCTGTTACCCCAGATCTGAGAGCCCAGAAAGAAGGAAGAAATTCTCCTTCCCAGAACAGTGTTTCTCATTAGCTTTAGTTTCAGACAAACACTTTTTGGATGAACTGGTATCCTTCAGCAAGACGACAGTACCTTAAATGCGCTCCTTTTGGGGCCATGTGTTTTGTGCATTAGTCCTCCTGCCGTGAAAGAAGAGATGTCTGTATTTACAGGTTTATCTAAACAGTGTTGTCGTATCCGTGTAGAGTACACTGAAACTTTAAAATGCGCCAGATTCCCTGCCTTTTTTTTTTTTCCTTTAAGCCGTAGGGTGTTTCGGATTTTTTTTTCTTTACTGTGCCCTCCTTGAAAGGGGGGAGTGTTGTGTTGCTCAAGTGGCAGCCTTGGGCAAGATGTGGTATGTGATTTCTCTTGCCAGCTTTGCGGTTAAGTGCCAGCATTGGGGTACTTTTTCTCGCTCTCCCTTCCTGTCCTTCTTTCCCTCCCAAGAAGCAGGGAGAAAATGCTGCCCCTGTCGTTAACCCATATCCACTTGGGACAACAGGGGCTTCTGCCTCTGCCTGCAGGAGAAGTTGAAGCGGCTCCTGCTGCTGGAGTGTCTTCAGCTGCAGCCCCGCTGAGGTGCCCCTCCTGCTGCTGAAGTGTAAATCCCCAGTAGCTCTTTTAACCACCCTTCTCATACTACTTGAAAAATAACTTTCTCTTGTCATTAACGCTGATCTATAGCCGCATTAATGTGTGAAATCACTGGGTGTGAAAATAGTGTACTAACCGCTACTTAATGTAATATTACCACAGTAATGTCTCTAAAAATATCTTGTCCACTTGATTGCTTTCATTGTGAACTAGAGATAATGTACCACTTACAGCTGATGATTAAAATTCATAAAGCTTTGGTTCTTAATTACAGCAACTTGCAATCAAAGTGAAATGTCAGATCCTGAATGTTGTTTATCTGTATACAAATTCACAAAAACAAGAAAATATAAGGATCGTCTACACAACAAAGCTGGGCTGCTTTGCTTTAAGGTTAAGTAAAATAAATACTCATGGGAGTATTTATTGAGACAGGTTGGAATCGGTGAGCGTGAGATCTTTGACATGGCAGAACTCATCTCATATGAAATGCACATCTTTGGGAATATTCAAACATTTGAACTATGCAAGGGATTTGGAAAATATATTGATGAAGTTGGAAATGTAAACTACATAGAAAGCTGTTATGGGTGGATGGAAGTAACTATTTGATGTGTTACGAATAGAAATTTTGCAATTCAGGCTCAAGGTTAAACCAAAGATGGAGGTGTCTGAAAGTGCAGAGATGGATTCCCACTGCCATGGGGAATTACAAGGGTGGCTGGCAGAAGAGGGTAAGGTCCTTTTATTTCAAACATTAAAATGATGTAACTATTATCATCCTTTTGGTCAACAGTGGCACTGTACAACAAAATCACATTTTTTGGTGCCCTTAGCTCTGTGTTTCCGGAGCTATGGTATTTCTTTTTTATTTCTTTTTTTATTTTTTCCATGTCAATGCTAAGCTCTGAGGGTTTACAGTGCTCTGGCATGTATCTTACTCTAAATTTACTAACACATACTCTCAGCCCTAACTCCATGTCAACATAGCTCTCTCCCTTGCCTTTTTTTTTTGTTTTGGTATGTGAGATGCAGGAATAACTAACTGTAGAAACTACAGTTCTATTCCATTTATAGTCCTACTGGCATTCTTCATTTGTTGTATCTGTCCTGTGCCAGTCTGGAAAAATCCAAACCAGAGGGAGCCAATTCCTCATAACATTAGTAAAACAAAATAACATTAGAACAATAGGATCGCTTCCTTACTAAATCTGAGTAGCTCCGTTTCTTTCTTCTGATTAAATATCACTTTGAAGGAGATCTGGCCCATTGTTTGGAAACTTCTTTAGAAAAGCTAAGGTTTTTTCCACAGGATATTCCCACTGTCTACACACTGATTATTTTTGTTGCATCTGCTTTGCCAGTAGATTAAAAAATAATCATTGCATAAATGGGAAACCAAGCTTTGACAATGGTATTAATTTTCCTAGGCTTTCTACACCACCTGTCCCTTCAGGTGTTACTCTTCCTTGTCGTTTTGGACATCTTTGCAGTGACACTGATGAGGAAAGTGCTTGATTTTAGAGCTGATCCAGTACACCCAAGTGTTATTCCCTTGGCGGTTTGTCTCATAGACATTTGCTATTTGCCTACCTCTGTTCCAGCTACACTGGCGAACGTTTTCGAAACAGGAAAATCATTTCCTACACTGGCCGCATCACGCAGCTCTGATTCACCGTGACTTATCCTGGCATGGAGTCTGTCCTGCTGGCTGTCGTGGCTCCCATAGCTTTTGTAGCTCTCTGCTGGTGTTTCCGCTACTTGTGTACCATGAACAGGATGGCTGAACAGGATGGCTGGCTTGCAGTGGGAACGATTTCTGTGGCTGTGTGGCTTGGTGAGCTCTTTGGTATGTGCTTTCCTAATGTCAGCCTTAGCCATCAGCAACTCACAGAATCACATGGGGTTGGAAGGGATCTCTGGAGATCATCTACTACAACCCCCCTGCCAAAGCAGGTCCACCTAGAGCAGGTTGCACAGGAACTTGTCCAGGCGGATTTTGAATGTTTCCAGAGATGGAGACTCCACCACCTGCCCTGGGCAGCCTATTCAAGTTCTCTGTCACCCTCAAAGTAAAGAAGTTCTTCCTTATGTTTAGATGGGGCTTCTTATATTCAAGTTTGTGCCCATTTTCTCTTGTCCTATCCCTGGACACCGCTGAAAAAAGACCTGCCCCATCCTCTTGACACCCACCCTTTAAGTATTTATAAGCATTGATCAGATCCCCCCTCAGTCTTCTCTTCTCTAGACTAAAAAGACCCAAGTCCCTCAGCCTCTCCTCGTAAGGGAGATGCTCTAGGCCCCTAATCACCTTTGTAGCCCTGCTAACAGGGCTCCTAACAGCTTCGTAGCCTTCCTAACAGCTCCGCACGTCTGGGGTGTCCCATTGCTACTGAAGCTCTCCCGCTTGGACCACTGCTGCAGCAAAGGCTGCTCTTCACATGGATTGGCCTTCAGTTGGAGCAAGCTGTTCCTTGTGCTCTTCTGCACTGGTTTCATGGGTACCATCCAGAAGACATGCTCAGCCACAAGTAGAGCAGAAGCCTCTGAGCAATGCAGAGGCAAAGTAAGTCACCTTCCCACCCAGCTTCTGCCCCCTCAGAACTTCAGGTTAACCTCTTTGCCTGGGGCATCATATGAGCTTAGCATGTTATCCTCATATGAGGATGTTAGCTCTTTGTAGCAGCTTCAAAAGGTCTCTCACTGAGTCCTGCTGGGAGCTTTCCCCTACTTAGTGCCTGATCCTTGTTTCAGTGTACATGTGGCACAGCCCAGGCCAAAAAGGAAGATTCCCATAACAAAAAAATTCTGTCTTGTTGCTCCTCTCAACATCCCAGCCAGAAAACCAGTAGGAAACTCAATGCAAAAGTCGTGTTTGTGTTGCAGACAACTTGACCCCTCGCATCTCAAGCAATGGGTTTCCAATGTATTACTTCCTACAAAATCTGTAAGACAGTTACCCATCTTTTTTTACTGCCAACCGCACCATGTTCTGTGTCAAGTGGCTTGCAGCTGCAAGCGGCATCTGTATGTACCTCCTAGTCTGCTTCCAGAGCTCCCAGTCTGCTTCCAGAGCCTGAACAAATTCATTTGCAGTGACTCGGGTATCCCTTCCCTCCGTAGCAGTGCGCACTGGGGACATACCCCTTTTGGCTTACTTTTCAGTCCTATTCTCAGGGCTGTTCCTGAGAGGTTTAGATGCTCTTCTTGGGAGTCAGCAGCTGTGGTGAGAGTGTGAAAGGAGATGCACTTAGCGAAGCTGTGTCTGCGTGGAGCGCAGAGGTACAGAGAAAAGCCCCAGTTTTCACGGTGCAGTTGCAGCAGGCAGAGCCTGGCACAAGGGTGCAGAGAGGGGCAACCGGGAGCTGCCTGGCCTGGGGGAGGAACCCAGGATTTTCTGAGCAGCCCCAGCCCACTGAGGAACGTGTCCTCAAGAGGCAACGTCTGACAGCTATCCCACTCGCACGAAACACCACATGTCGAGGAATTTAATGTGAGCACAGCGGGCCAGGTTTGCATTTCGCCTGCTGCCTCTTCACACTTCCCCAGTGCTGCAAAAAAGGCCCAGGCGTCAAAGGGAAGGCAGCCCCTGGCAGTCGTGCTTCGTGCCACTGGAAGCCCTGCAGGCTCCCGCTGCCATATGCTGCAGGTTGCTCGGGGAGGGGAGGCTCTCTTGTGCCTCTCACGTTAGCCTTTTATTCCACCTAACAAGTTCGGGGCTGGTGATGACAGCTTTGCACCTAGGGGTAAGGCGGTTAATTTAGATTGGGCACCTGTTGCTCCCTTGTCCTTCTCTGGCTGAGGATAGATCTCCTTTAAATACTTGCATTCGTTACCTACTCCACGAGCAAGAAATCAGACTGTGCAAAGGAGGCAAGGAGGTACAACATGTAAAAAACATGTCCTCCCACTCTCCCTTTTCCGCAGGGTAGGCAATGTTTGACTTCACACTTGAGGAAGCAGCTGAGAAACCCTTCAGATGGTTAAACATTTCAAATGGCTTGGATGGGGAAATGTCCTAGATTTTAAAAATTTTGCAGAAGTACCTGAGTTACAAAGTGGACCATGAGGTGTTCATGGGGACGTTCTTACCCTCCTGCTACTGACATCAGAAAAAAATAATGGGGTAAGGGAGGGGAGGCGGGAATTTTAGGATAACAGGAAAGTAAATGGGCGATGCTATGTTTCAAAATTAATTTCTCATCCTTGGAAAGGACATGCTACATTGCCTGGTTTTGGTTTCCCTTATTTCAGAGAATATTTCATTTCTATGAAAATTTGCCATTTTGGTTTAACAGCATTTATGTTTCGAGTGATGCTTTCCGTCTCAGAGGGCTGTGGTTCTGGTGACCCTGGGCTGAGGCTTGGGCTAACCGACAGTCACTGGGGAATCCGAAAGGGAAAATTGCCAGTGCTGGTGAATTGCCACTTAGTAAGAGGAAAACATGTATTCTGGAATCCATAATACTGCTCCTCAGCCATGCTCGGCTTCAGCTTCTCATTCAGCAGCACGGACACGAGCGATTTTTCTTTCACTCTGCAGTGAATCTGACGTTGGTGAAAGGTCCTGGCCTGACTGCCCTGGGAATTGATCCCTGTAGAAGCCCTCGGCAGAGAGGCAAAGGATCCTGGCTACAGGCTGTTCTTCTCATCCGGTTTCAATGATGGAAGAGGAAACGGAGTTTATACAAAACCTAGCCCAACCCCCAGAAACATCTTGCTTTGTTTATGTTCCGAGCTAAGCCTGCAACTCTCGCTGTTCGGAAGAGCTACCCAGACATTTCTCCATCTGACTGACTTCACATCTATTCCTTGATCTCATCGAGAGATCTGGCTTTTCGCTCCCGCTCGTGACGTCCCACTTTTCTCTCTCTCCCTCTCTCTCCCTCTGCTCTTCAGCGTCTGAAAGATCCCTGTATAACGTGATTATGCAACCATGCAAATGGACACGGTTCTTTTCTTTCACTGCAAACCCTGCTTCGGGTCCCCCATTATGAAAAGAAAATCGTCAGTGAGAGACACGCTGCAGAAGGTAGCAGGAAGGGAGTTTTAGGCGGCTGGGTTTGAATGCTTGAAGGTGGTATTGGAGATGGAAACAGACTATTTGAAGTAAACCCGTGTGCCACCATCTCTCCACAGGAATCGGCATCACTTAATAGACTCAGACAGTTCTCCTCTGAATCCTTTCCCCCTAGGAAATGGCAGATACTCGCCTTCCCGGTTGTTTTCCTCAGCTGGAGGTCTCCCCCTCCCCCAAAACCTCGGGCTGCAGGGAAATTAGCGGGGTGGCTCTCCCAGAAGGCTAATTTACACCCTTCCACTGTAAACAGGCAGTTGCTGCCTTCACTTTGCACCCGGGTGGAAGGGCCTGGGGAGGCAGATACCTTCCCTGCTGCTGCTGCTGCTGCTGTGCCCAGCGCCCAGCACAAAGGCTACCAACAGCTGGCTGAGGGCAACTGAGGAGGAGGAGGAGCGAGGGAGTCCCTTACATAGGGAAGAAAAAAACCCAATATACATGCACAAAGCTTGTACTACTTGGTTAATGATTCAAGCCACCTTGGCTACCTCATGCTATCCCTGTAAGTGAAGACGCCCCTCTCCACCGCAGTAGGAGGAAGACCTGTTCAGTTCTGGTGGCCTTTCTCATCACAGTGAGATGGCCCTTATCCCATGAGATGATCCCACATGGATTGTCCTTGCATTATTGCCATGCGCTGGGAGCAAAGGTACGGGGCAGGCTGAGGAATGCCACTGCTGCGGGCTGCAAGCTTGTGCCCGTCTTCCTCAAGCAACCCCTTCCTCACCCTCCGGTGGTGGTGCCACATTGCCTGCACAGTGACAGGGACACATTACCTAGCTCCAAATCTGTTTTACCATTTCACTGCCCTCGAGGAGGGTCTTACCTAGCCAAAAAAGTTCCCCTTAAAGGGTAACTGGGACTCCTGTACCCATCCCAGTTCCCCTTACTGGGTAAGCAGGGCTCCTCATACTTCCCAGATTTGGGCACCAGTTTGCAGCCACTGCGTTCTGAAAGAGCAGCGGGCGGTGGGCACCCCGTGGCAGGTGCCGCAGGAGGGGGGAGATGCCAGCCCTTGGCCTGCAGAAGCCAGGAGACGCCGGTGAGGGAGGACACAGCACCGGCAGGACGGGCCACGGGGCGAGGAGGCAGAAAGCAGCGGGGCCCCTCACGGCGGATCTCCCGCTGGCTGGGGGGGTCGAGCAGGAGGGTCGGTGGGTGCCGGCGGCGGGGTCGGTGGTCCCGGAGCCGGCAGGGGGCGCCCTCTCCCGCGGCGCGGGGCCGGCGGGGGGCGGGCGCCGTCCCTGCTCCATCGCGGCGGCGGGGCCGGGGCGGCCGAGCGAGCCCGGGGCTGGGGCGGGATGCAGGCACCGGGTTCCCCCTTCACCCTCCCTTTTTCCTCCCTTTTTTCCCCTTTCCCCGCCTTTTTCCTTCTTTTTTTTTTTTTTATTTTTTTTTTTTTTTCCCCCCGTGGGATGGAGGGGGGGGTGTCGTCGTTGCTGCCTCTCCCCTGGAGTTGCTGTTCGGTCTCTGGCTGCCCTCCCCGCCTGCCTCTCCATTTCCTCCCGCTCCCTCCTGTCAGCTCTGTGTAGCCTGGCGTGTTTCTCTGTTTCTCTCCCCGCCACGCAGCCCTCCCTCTGTGCAGCTCTCGCCATGAAATGGAGCTGAACAATTGCACCGGAGCAGCTTTTTCTCTTACTGCCATATGTCCCCGTGCCCAGGCACCATTTCTCTTGCGGTATTTTGAATGCATTCGTGCTGGAAATACTAGGACAATAACAAAACCGCGAATTTCTGCCTGTGCTTTTTTTTTTTTTTTTTTTTTTGGGCTGTAATGAGATTTGAAATCCGGCGTGAATGAGATTTGATGGATGGTTGTACTGATATTTTGAGCTGAGACGCCCAGGCCAGATAGTGACGCAAGGACCTTTCAGGGGGAATGGAGAACACCCCCTTGAATGTTACCTGCCATCTCAGCATCAAGAGGACATATCAAGTGGCATCATCCTTTCTTTTTTTTTTTTCCCCCCTTTTTTTTCAGCTTTTCTTTTGAAGATAGATATGGTTCTGCACTCAAAGAACCTCTAGTAATTTCTCAGTTCCTTAAATGTGGAAAGATGATGCCTGCCTATATCTGCAGGGTACCTCAAACAACAGTAGGTGTGATCAGTGTACACCCATTCACCTTAACATGGTGTTAGCTGACCCTGCCTCTGTAGCATAGGACCCTCTCCTCTCGTCCCCTGATCTGCCCCCTTGAAATCCCTCCTGGAGTGCCCTGTAGGTCTGACCCACCTCGTGCAGGGGGGGATGCACAGCCCTGTGTCCCTCCTCCTGTTAAAAAAGGAGCTTTGAGCCTGGGAGCTGTACTGCCCTGTAATTAATGTACACTCAGCCTCAAATATGCAGTGACAACAACTTAAATGTCAACATTCCTAGTTAATCCCTTGCTAACAAAATATGCTTGGAAAGAGATGGCTCTGCATAATCTCCAGCCAACAAGATTTTATTTTAGCAGTACAAGCACTTGGGAGATTTCCTCAGTTTGACCAATGAAACCGAAAGATTGGCTTTGATAATCGCAGCTGTAAATGATGCGTTTGATCCCCTCAGTGAAGGAACCCACTGCGTGTGGCAGAGCATACAAACCCTCCTCTGCTCAAGCCCTCCTCCAGAGCAGCAGCAGGCTGGTCTTCCTGGGTGGTGTCTGTATGACAAGGATGTGATTTCTGCTCTCTGATGTTCGCTGCTCTCCCCTCTGCTCAGCAAGATGTCCACAGACTCTTCCCGAGGCATGTTTTCCAGCCCGAGCAGCTAGCAATATTAAAAAGGAAGTTAGAGGGGGAAATTGATCTCAGTACCCTCTCAGGAGCATTGGAGCGGGAACCATAGACACGTGGTGTTTGGATTCCTCTCTTTATGCGTTGAGGCACTTATCCTGGGGAGCCCAGGCGGACCCTGAGGGGTATTCACGGCATCTCCCTGCGGCTAGTTTAAGCCTTCGGCATAGGTGAAAGGCAGAGCACCCAAGGTGAGGAGATGAAGCTCCTTGCTGTTCAAAGCATTCCAACGTTTACAGCGCCCTGGCTCCCTGCAGGCAGGATACTTGTGCTTCCAAGGCCGGCATCCACAACTGCAGGGCATCAGCGTCCCTCCCTCCAGCAGGCTGCAGAGCCAGGGGAGCACCAACCCAGGGTTTCATGCCTGTGGTGGATCCATGCCTGAGCACCAGGCCCAGCATAAAAACATGGACAAAGATGGTGGGCCATGCTTCTGGCGATCACCCCAATTTAACACACAGTCCTCGCATCCCCTGGTTATTTGTGTCAGGCTGAATGTCTGTGATGTGCAAACACGTGTTGGGAAATTTCGCTGTTCTGCCTGTGGTTTTCAGTCCCTGGGTTCCTGCACACCAGCATCACCTTACATTCGATGATAAAACAATATCCACTTTTTTTTCCCTTGTGTTTTATGGGGATTTTTTCATTTTTTTTCTCTTTGTTACTTCCTTTCTGAAGGCTGTCTGAGGGCTGCTCTCCCTGCCGTTATTTCAGTCTCTCATTTCAGCCTGACTCCTTTCACGCTCTCTGTCTCACACCGCCTCTCTTTTATTCTGCTTTGTTCTCCCACCACCACCTTTCACCAAAGACTCTTCCTTCCCTACCGCGTTGTCTTCTAGAGACCTATCAATCTCCTCTTTCTCCATTCCTCACCTCCCCCTTCCGTTATTTCCTAAAACATCTTCTCCATCTCCTCTTTCTGGCCACCCAACACTTGCCCCTGCCTTAGCCATCCCTCCCCAGCTCCTCACCACAGAACCCCCACCTCCATCCCGACCTTGCAGTCCCTCCATGCCCGTCGAACGCCACAACTGCACAGCAACCCTGCCTTTTGCAGCACTTCAGACCGGCTCACGCCCACCCGGTGCCCTGTATGAACAGGCTCCATACCCTTTGCAGCCCCTGGTTGCAGGCGAACAGCCACGGCTCGGGCTGGGAGGATGGGTGGTGGGAAGGCTGCTCACCCAGCCCTTTGCTTGCTTCTCCTCCAGCATCTCCTGCTTGCAGCAGTCAGAGGCAGGCGCCTGGGCTGCCCTGAGCTTTCACCTGGCCCAGACCAGCTGTGCTTATGGGTGGAGCTGCCCCCTTCTCTGAGTGTCCCTCCTGCAGCCTCTCATGCCCCACAGGAGTCCTTCCTCAAGGATGTGTTTGTCCCAGCATTCCCCATCCCTCCTCCATAGGGGCTCTTGGGGGATGCAGTTTTTGCCCCTCTCCACCAGCTGCCTTCCTCTGCCTGGGCTGTCCCTCACCGCTGGGACCCCAGGCCCCACTAGAAACACCATCCTGCTGGACCTCTGGACCCTGGTGGGATGGAAATGGCAAGGACCTTGTTCAGCTTAAGTCCACATGGGAAGATGTGACTTCTGGGGTGGGATGGGCTCCCTAATTACTTAGGAATGAGTCTAAGGTGCTTGGATCCAAATAACTGTTACAGATAGCTTTGTGTAGCCCTGAGCCACCCTCTGCCATCTTCCTGTGCCAAAGCAAGCATGCAGCAGACACAGACACTGGAAATAATTGGAGATTTTCAAAGCCTCCATTCTTCTGCAGAACTTCTAGTGCTCCCATCTTCCCTGCCCTTGCCTTATTCCTCACTCTCTTCCCATCTACTGTGACTGTTTTCTATTTTTACTCTTGACAAAGGGTTGTGGGCTTAGAGGCTGCTCTTGTAGCTGTAGATGTAAAATGCCTGCTGCGTGGTGTTTGTAATGAAAGAACCGCTCCTGGAAATTAACTAATTCACAGACCTAACTAATTAACTCTGCAGCCGCACGGAGCTGTGGAGGAGTGTCAGTGTGGTTTCATTGCCGAGGGCGCTGGGCTGGGGGAGAGGGAGAGAAGGGAGGTGGGGAAACCCGTGTCCGTGATCCCAGCCCTTCCCCTGGTCTCTGCCACCATAAGCAAGTCAGTTCCCACCCCTGTCCCCCTTTCCCCATGCCCTCGCTGACTTCTTCAGTCGAGCTGCTCGGGGCAAGAGCTGTTTTTCATTACGCCTATTCAGTGCCTTGTACAGGGAGGCCTTGACATTGGCGGGGGCACTAATCGCTGCTGTTGTACAAACAATAAATACTGGAGAGACAAAGAATTATGGAGCCAGATAGCTCCAGATGTCAGTTTGCCCCTTTCTGGATTTTCTTCCTTTGCTATCTCTGCCTCCAGAATGGCTATATGGCTTTGGTGAGGGCAGGTTGATTACTCCATGACTGCACTGCATCCCATCTCTTCTCCTTCCCTTGGGCCCCAACCCAGTCCTTCCTGGAGCCAGTAAGGAGATTCCTGTGGAAATACCTTGGAAGTGGCCCAGGCTCTTCCACCCTAAGCAGCACAGTTTTTGACATCAACAAGCCAGTGTTTAGAGTACACTGGGAGCCAGGCGAGGTCACCAGTAGTATTTCAAGGCTAGATGTTTGACAGGAGAGCTTTCCCTCCATGCATGCTCCCACGGAAGTTTGGTACGCCCACACTACCTGCCCTGGCTCACTCTCCCCCCGGGGAGCTCCGTTGGGCACCTGTGTGACACGTGGATGGGGTGCGCCCACTGCCCAGGAGCCTGCTGAGAGACTGCCAGGAGCTTCCCTGACCCATGGGAGGGTGAATCCTCTCCCACAGTAACTGTGGCTTGTCCTTGCTGGGATGGTGGTTATGACCGGGGCTTGCTGAGTAATACACAGCTCGGATGGGTTTCTGAGGCCCGGGGGTGGCCAGAACACGTGAGCTAGAAAAAGCCTGTTCCACCGAGTCCCAGCGGGTGGAGGCGGTGACAGCTGGTGCTGTTTGGGATCAGGGATCGCGCCTGATGTTGCGGCTGCATGCACTCCCAGCTGACACACAGGGCTGAGCACTGCTGGGACCGCATCCAGAGTGCGAGGAGGCAGAGGCGCTCAGGCTGGGGACCTAGAATGAGGAGAGGAAGCAAAATAATTGCTGGAGGAGATATATTAAGCTCTTCGACTTAAGCGTGCCTTCCCGCAGGATTGCTGGGCTGTGCTTGCCGAATGTGAGCTCTGGCCACCAGGGACAACAGAGCGGGAGCTGTTCTGGTGGTTGACGGAAACTTGAGGAGAAGGCTCAGAGCTGGGCAGTGCTCACTATGGGGACACACGATGATGTCTGCCAGGCTGGGAGTATGTCAGCGTGTGTGCTGAGGCATAACTGGCACTGGGGCAGGTGACAAAGCATACCTGAGATCACTTGGGAACGAGCCCTCTGGATTGCCTCATCAAAAACAAATCTCCTGATGTCACCTATTCCTCCTTTTGCTCCCCCTGGATATTGCAAACATCTCGACACAGTGACACAAAAGGTGGTGGAAGGATGTCCATGTCAGTGAAGACCCAAGTCACTATGCCTGGACAGCACCATGAAGCCCTGTAGACTGCAAAAAATGGAGCCATGGCATCCTTTGGAAGCTGTGCACAAAGTGATAAGGGTGAGGCTTGTTACAGAAGGCACATTGCTGAACTGAGGAAGCAGGACTAGTGCTGGACCCAAACACATGTCCCACCAGTTCTGTTATGCTTGTATGGTCTGGTACAGAGTTGCCAGCAGCAGAGCTAACTCTCTGTGCTGCATAGGTGTCAGTGTCACCAAGATGGCAAATGCTGCAGGACCACGCAGATTGGCTCTTCAGGGCACTTGCTGACCTGCCAGATGTGTGAGGGGTAGCTTTCATAAGGATTGTCTTGTCACCAGCTGTAATCCCCATCACTGCAGAGATGTATCTAGCTGTGATTCCCAAGTGCCTTCAGACCTGCCCCTGGTTTGGCAACCCTGCCTTGCTTCATAAGGATCACTCCGATTATTGCTATGGCTAGTGACTGTGAACCTGCAGAGAACCCAGAGACAAAGGGAAGTCACTGGAGTGTTGAAAGCCTCCTCTTTGTAATTTCATCCTGCAGGATTTTATGTGTTTCTCAGAGCAGGTGGCTGGAGGTCAACTGTAAGGGTGGAGCCAGAGCTGAGGAGATGTAAGGATTAACCTAGCAAACCCACTCGCTGTGGTTCAAGACCACTTGCGCTTTCAAGTTCTGCCAGGCTATCAAGGCTGGAGGTGATGTCAGTCTCCTGTACCCAGCTTTCACACGGCTTAGGGGCTGAGCTCCTTTTCACATCAGATCTGCCAAGAGGTCTGGAGAAACAGCTACTGCTCTGGTCCTTACTTCACCCACACAGGTAGGTTCTCTCTTTTGACATGGCAGTGCTCAGTACTGTGCATTATGCCAGTCGGGGCTTGCCCCCGGCACCTCTGCAGTCACCTGGATGGTCTAGATACCAGCTCATGCCGAATCTGGAGCAGGTAGCTCAGGCTAACGACAGCAGAGAGCCATTACTGCAGCAGAGCTTTTTTTTTTTTTTCCAGCAGCTGTGGTTTTTAATTTGCCTGATAACAGCAACAGATATTTGGGCAGGAAAAAACCAGCAGTTAAACACCAGTTAGCAGCTTGAAGTTTTAATTCCCCTACTGTAACCACTCGTGGCACCCAGCCTGTGTGCCCTCTTACTCTGGGTCCTAGCTGTAAGTCCCAGCTTTGCTAGGTTTCTTTGGACCATCACACACACAGGTACATGCCATTCCTCTGCCTCATCCCAGTCCCTGATCCGTTGTACTGGCCTGATGGGTGCCCCTGAGCTCACCCTGCCGCGCTGTAGCATCCCAGGGGCTCCTGGGTGAAAGGCTGGGCTGGGGATCATCAGGGCTGGCAAGAGGGGATGCGAGGCACCCTCGTGCACAAACCATTCACTTGTAGGTGACTTTGAAGCTCTCTGCCCTGGCTCTGAGAGCGACTTGGCAATTGGCTCAGCGCTGGAGCACGACTGCTGGAAAACCGACCTCTGGTTAACAGCTGCAATCGAGGCTCATCCACCTGGACCCAAGCGCTGACCTCTGCCCATCGTGTAGCTCCAGCTGGTGGGATAGGTATCCGGCACGCTGTGAGCACCCAGGCACTGCGCCCAAAACACGCACAGCCCTTCCCAAATCTCTGGAATCCCTCGTGGAGCCCGGTGCTGGCAGCGGTGCCGGTGCTGGTTGCCCACTGCAGGTGCTGGGCACAGGCAGGGGGGAGGTGGCCGGGGGGAGAAGGTGGCCGAGGGTCCCCGCTGAGCTGAGGGCTGGGAGCGGGAGGACTGTCAGCTCCAGCCCCAGCCCCAGCCCCATCCCCGCCGGCGGTGGGGAGAGGGGTGTGCGTGCAGCTGCGGCGTTGGGCAAGAGATGCTAATGGGAACCAGAAACAATTCAAACTGCACGGCGGTGGGGGAAACACTAACAACGTTATGAGCTTGGAGCTTGTAACAGTCCTGCTAGTGAAATAACTGCCGGTGAAATCACTTCTTTTTTCCCTTTTCTTTTTTTTCGTTAGGACACAGAAGTCTTCCAGCTTGTTATGCCGGGGCCAACAATATTCTTCAGTGTCAAGAGGGTCTTGGGTGAGCCAACATTTTTCCTGCTAAGCACTGCCAGAGAAAGAAAAGCAGCACATTTTATCCCCTTTCCATGTGCTACTCACTAGGAGCGTCGCCTGTCTCCTCGGTCGGTGGGCAGGTAGAGGGTGCAGGGGGGTCCCTGGCAGGGCAGCAGCGGCTCTCGGGGGTGTGCGGTCCCTCTTTCCCAGCAGAAGCCCGCAGGGCAAGCACACTGCGAATGGCACCCTTTGGAGAGAGAGGGTGGGAGGGCTGCTGGAGCAAGCCTTTTTTTTCCTTTGGGAGATGGCAGAGCACATTCTGGATAATCATTTCATGCTGGTTGGGAGTGGTACGTAGTTTGGTTTCTCTTTGGTTGTGTTAATTGTGCGGTAAGGTGCCTAGAGCCTTCTATTGGCATCTTTATTTATTTAAATACAAATGAAGAAGGCATTAAATCAATTATACTATTTTCTTCACTCCCTCTTGTCTTATCATTGTTTCTGTCACATACTCCTAGCTGTACCAGGCTTTTGCTTTTTCAGCTGAATCAAGCACACTAAGTGACAATCCCAGGCTGAATTTCCTGCAGACTCAGGGAGGAACCACAGCTTACATCGCTGACTTTCCCCTACTGCTATTTCACTTACATTTCAGGGCACTTCCTAACCTTATTTGCTGGTGCTGGCCAAGGCTTCGGTCTGTGACCCTTTGCACGCCTAACGCTCCTGCAATGCAAAAATAAAGAGAAAAGCTGCAGGGTATGGCATTCATTGAGCCTAGAATACAGTTCTCCTACCCCTTCAGCTATTCTGCCTTTCATCTGGATGGGTTAAATGTATGTGACTCGGTTGGCTCCTCTGCTATTTTAACCTCTAGGTCCTATAGCTAGGAGCCGGACCCAGGATTATTCCTGGGTTTGATCATTCTCTTGCTATTTAGCAAATAGTTTGTAACCAAATGGCAAACTGTGAGTCGGGGCCCTCTCTCCTCGCCAAACTCCATAAAAGATAATTACTCCTGGAGTTCAAGTGGTGGCATGTTTTGCGAGAGATCTGGAAGCCTAGTATGCAGCTTTCAGATAGACGTTGTAATTGTGCCTATGATTACATCCCCCCCCTCTTTTTTTTGTTCCCAACAATTTATTAAATTTGCACATCGAAAACTTGCTAGAAAACTACGATATCTGCTAACAATCTGCTCATCGTGGTGTGCCAGAGATCAAAATACCTGTTATGCTGATTTGGGGGGACTTTTTATGCGTATGGACTGGTGAAATCAGAAAACGCGTGGTCCTGAGGGCTGAGGGCTGCATCTGTCGTTATGTGGCAGTAGCAGGACGAAGGCAGACTTGGTCCTTCCCAGAGGCTGTATGTCTTCACCACGCAGATGTCAGAGCAAGGGACGCTCTTCAATAGGGAGTGGGTTCCCTCTGGAATCTATACATTTTCTTTTAAACTTTGACTCTTCTTTGTCTGTGGTGATAACTCCTGCAGACGATGCTGGCCTCTTTGCTTGCCCTAAATTCTGTTGTACTTACCTCATTACTCTCCTAATGATGAGCTGACAAATGCTTTTGCCTGATTTACTGGCGGTGTTACAGGTGTGTGGAACACTTGTCAGTACCTTGCTACTACATGCCTAATTTTTCAAACGGCTGGGTGTGCTAGCTTCCTTTGCAAAATGTCCCTGCACATTTACCTGGTATTAGCCCTCTGCTGTGGGCTTCAGCACGTTCCCCTCCCAAAGCTTCCAGAGCTATGCCCTAGGATTTCCTCCTATCCCCCCAAAAAACCCAAGCAGACTCTACATGCAGTTGTTGATGCAACTGGCTTTCAGATAAGGAGAAGTGGGTAGAGAAATGACATGATCACAGAACCACAGAATGGTAGGGGTTGGAAGGGACCTTCGGAGATCATCCAGTCCAATCCCCTTGCCAAAGCAGGATCACCTAGAGCAGGTTGGACAGAAATGCATCCAGGCGAGTTTTGAGTACCTCCAGAGAAGGAGACTCTACAACCTCTCTGGGCAGCCTGTTACAGTGCTCTGTCGCCCTCAAATGATGGAGCAACCCTTTGGCTGGTTTGAGTATTCTGGACCAAGGATGGTCCGGCATCTACCCTGGGACAGGGAGCAGGGCAGTGTGCATCCTTTCTCCTCCTACCCCTTGCAAGGATCTCCCAGCTGCCATGGCACACGGCACAGGTTTTCACCCCGCCTTTCACCTCTCATCTTTCTAAACCAGAAAAGGACGTTTTCACTGATCAAACCCCACAAAACAGACCTTGCCACCACCTACCAGAGCGCATCGCTACTATCAAACAGAGGTTTTGAAGCGAGGGAGTGGGGCAGGTGAGAGGTCTCCAGGCATCACACAGCGATGGAGTGGGAACTGCTTGGGAAGGAACGAACATCAACATTTTGTGCACACATTTCTTCACCGGTTGGGCAGAGCTCTTCTGCTCTTCTTCTGCTTGTGTTGCTAGGAGAGGAGTGCTCTGCCCTCTTCGTGGCTATGAATAGCTCACTCTTGTTTATTCAGCTCAGCTCCGCCTGCTGGTTACAACCACAACCGGCACCATCTCATTGCATGACACCACCATACAACAATGCAACTGCAAGAGGAACAGTCCCCCCGCCGGCTCAGAAGGCTTCAGGATACCTCTCCAGTGAACCATCCCAGAGCCATTCTTCTCTTCCTCTCACCGCGCTCCTCCACGGCGCATCCTCTGCCTCCAGCAGAAAGGTCTAAAGCCAGCCCAATAGTACGCTGTTGCCCCCAGAAAGCATCACTGAGAGGCAGGACCTGCAAATCAGGGCACGAGCTCAGAACTCGGGCTTGAAAATAAATGCACAATCACTTCTGGGTCCTTTTCTGCTAGTCCAGTGTTGGAGCCTTTCATGAGCTAGAAAAGTGACTTTTCCTTCCTTAGCAAAGGGTGAGATTCTTGCATAACCCCATGCATCCAAGATCGGGGACTTTAAGAAAAGTAACAGATGTCTTGAAAATTGGCAATAACAGGATTCCCGAGATTTTCTTAAGAATATTTTATCTGAGGTCTGACCAGGAATGAAGCATCTACAGCAATGGAACTAGATGGGCTGTATTGCCAATGGGAAAAACTAATGGGGCTGAGCAAAAAGCTCTCCAAAGTGCTGCAAAATGTGACCAAGCACAGCGTTTCAGAACATCTACTCCAAGGGACAGAGGGACAGGCAGCAATCACAACCAGGCTACACGTTTTGAGACGGGATGCGTGTGTACGGGCAACCACAGAGAGCCGTGCAAGCTCAGAATACCAGAGTAGACACAAACCCCCCAGATTTCAGAACAGCCTGGGCACTCGACTGAGAAGAATGAGCACTTGGCAAGGCGGAGCTGCACTGATCAGAAGACGTATGGATGGTTACTGCACAGGTACAGATGAACCACTCCTTTTTCAGCATCGTGAGCTTCCACGTGTGCTTATTTCCCTGGACACCTCGTCTTTCTCCACCTGGGAATTTTGTTGGGATGAAATCTGAGTACTGCGTACGTTTAGCCAGAATTTCCACATGCCCATCAGGCCTTTCAGATAGCCGGGCTGCTGAACATCCGGAAATTCAGGATAGGTCGACTGCACACTGGGGAGGTGAACTGTATAGCATGCATGCACTGTGTCTAACGAATCCAAAAATTGTCAGACCTGCTGTGCATACGCTGTGCAGATGATCTGCATATGTACAGCATGCCCAGCGCGCTCTAAAGCTGTCTGGTCTACCCTGCATGCGCAGAACATCTATACGGTGCAGGTGTGTGCATTCCTTTTTGGGAACCAGGATAAACAGAGGGGTTTTACACTTTCTTGATATATTTGTAGAGGAGGGAAACAGCTGAATGCTTCAGTGCAGTAGACAAGGAAACTTAGGTATATTCGTATGTATGGAAGCTAGACTATTCTATAACATGCTACTTGTTTTACAGCAGCCACCTAACCAATGTAACTGGGGTCAGGGTCCTATTATACAGGACATTGTACATGCACATAGTGAAAAGGTGTTATTTCCCCCCACCATAGAATCTAAATTAATATTAGTGCAAGAAGGGGACACTGTAATTCCTTCTTGACAGACAGGGAAGTGGATCCCAGAGATGAGCCAAATAAAAGGAAGCTCTTAGTCTCCTAAAGCAGGACACAGGTGAATTTTAGATATCTGAGCACAAATTATGATCCTGCAAACCCTTGGTCAGCTGATGCCTGGTGCTGGGGATGCCCATATCTCTCAGGTCCATCAGAGTTGACAGTGAGGCCCCACAGCTTCAGCAGCTCTGCTTCGCACATATCTGGGAAAGTCTCCTGCTTGACAAGTCTGAGCACAACGGCAACAGCAGGAGGAGCGGGCCATGAAACGCCTCTTTGCCTTAAGAAGCATGATGCCAGGACAGGCTCTGTGCAAGCCCCCACAGAGACTGATGCTTCTTTTTGAGGCGCAGTGTCCAAAGGGGTTAAAGCACCCATGGAGGATACAGAAGACCCAGCCTGGGCTGCCTTCTCTGCCCCAGGGCTTTCCTGTCTGCATCTCCCATGGATGTGCTCCAGCTCCTGAGCTGACGGCTGTTTCGGAGAGAGGGCATGCTCACCTCTTCTGCCAAAGGCGTTATGATTTTCTTAAAAGAGTTGTGGCTTCCCTGGGCTCACATACACACCAGAGAGGATGCATCTGCAGGAATCACCAGTCTGGCTGTTTGGGGTTTCGGTAGAGAGGAGGGGAAAGCCCACGCTCCAATCCACTCTCAAGCGACCACTTCTGACTTCTGCCTCATGTCTCTTTAACATGAAATACATAAACAGGCGCTGGGCAAAGGGACCCGTGTTTTCCTTCGTACATGGAGTGCCATGAGATCAATGAGATTAAACATGTGCTTACATGCTATCCTGAATTGGGGCCATGAGGAGAGCAATGGGAAAGTAAACAGTAAGAGAAACGTTATGGAAATGAAGGAAAAGGGAAAATCCACCCTGCCAACAGCAGCAGCTCTCATCAGTTGCAAGAAGATATGGACTCACCCAGAGCTCACTAGGCATTAGGAAGTCCAGGGGCTGGAGAAGAAGACCAAGCCATCTCCATCAAGGTTCAAAAAAGACCTGAAAGACTGAGACTTGGAGCAGTGGAGAAAGGCTATCTATTGGGCACAGCCATTTCCAGAGAAGGTAAGTTTAGCCCTGGGTTGTTTTTCCCCATTAGAAGAATCTGGGTATACTTGAAATAATCAGGCTCCAACCTGTGACAACCCAGAGAGGCTTTTGTTTTTGCTTAAAAGACTCAGAAATCCTGAGCTGGATGTTAGCCTCAGGAGACACGTCAGAGCCTCCCTGCGGAGAGCACACATGGCTGCAGACCCTGCTGCCCTACATCCCGTTGTGAAGACTGTGGGAGAAGAAGCTGGACGTGATGACCACTCTGCCCATAATCTGTCTTTATTTTCAATGGGATTAGTGTGACAGCCATCCTCTTCCGAGGACTTGAAGTGCCATGCTCCCAGCAGTTGCCAAGGCGGGAGTCCTGTTGAGGACTCTCTGCCTGATCCTGCTCAGGGGACTTGACTGACACCAAGACTTTGGTGAGATGGTGCTCTACCAGCTCCCAGCAGCCTGACTGCAAATGATTTGATTTGGTTTTCCTGCCTGTCCAATTCCAGACTGTACGTTCTTCCGCCTTTTTATATTTTCCATGTTGCTTTCAGTCCTTTCACCCAGACCTCTTGGTGCTACCCTGCTCTTCCAGCTTGGAAATTGGTATGACTGTCTCTGATTTTCCAGCCTGGCTTTGCTCTTCCCCTTCTCCTTTCTCCCCAGCCATTATTGGTTGCAGTCTTCCTTCCCCGCTTGACCTCTATTTCTCTTTCCTGGGAAGCGCCTCATTTGCATTTGTCCTAGTATCCAAGCTACAAATTAGACTTGGTTAACATTTCTCATGGTGAAACCCTGACTCGTATAAGAACTTTTGGGTTTTGGGAAGTGGCTTTTCTGTTGAGCATTTGAGTTCAAATATGTGCATTCTCCCTTCTGCTGTAGGTTCAGAGGATGACCTTGGGTAGGTCACTTCATCTGCCTCGATCTGTTCTACCACTCGTTAAATTTAGATAAAAATACTTGCCTGGGTTAGTAAAATGTCTTTGAGATCATTGGACAAAAAAGCTCTCCGACTGGTGATTATTATGATCATTGTAATTATTTTTATTAAATGAAACCAGCTGATGCTTGTGCAACACTCTTCTGGGCTCTGTAGACCTTTTCTGCTGAGCCTCACAGAAAAAAAAAAAAAAACAAAAAAAAACCCACACAAAACTTTTGTTGTCCCTGGACAGGGATGTGTTTTTTTGAGATGTGAGTTTTTGTGGTTTCGTTATGAAACGTATGACAGCCGGTCATGCGGTTTGCTTTCTGGGCCGACTGAACCCTGCTGAACCCGTACGTAAGGCAGCACAGAGTTTAATGATTCACGCCGGCGATGTTTTGGTTTAGCTTTTGCTGGACGGCGGCCGTACAAACCCGAACATCCAGGGGACCCTCTCAGCTGAAGCCACCGAAAAAAACCCCACCACCTTTGCCCAAATCTCTGAGAGCCGGGACCCAACACGGCCCCACTGTTGGGCGAGACCCTTCTTGGGTGTCTGGGGCTGTTGAGAGCCGGCCATGCCTGGAGACACGCAGACTTTCCCACCTGGAAAACCAGGCTCCCTCGCCCCTA
>KZ506254.1:36627-59344 GCA_002844005.1 Limosa lapponica baueri
ATTGCAGTCTATCTAGGTAAAACTCCCCTATAGTTTAAATGAAAAAAAGTATTCATCTCTTACTGTCTTAAAGGGTTAGCGCTGTGTTTCTCTGGAGCCTTAAACAGACAGTACATTCTAGCTGGAGAGGTGATTACAGTTGCTTTCTGGGAGAAGAATTTTTTATGCAAAAACTGGGGCTTTTTTGCATTTTTGGAACGCTCCTAGTTGCAAAATGCTGTATGTATTTTAGGTTATTGCAAGGCTGGAATGAATATGCGGATCAACATACAAGTAGAAGTGCAAGGAAATACACTGGTGTGGTGTTTGTGCAGGGGGCAGGCAGCTAGCAAATACATGTTTTTCTGTAGCAGAAAAATAAGGACCAGTTTTTCAGTCTTGCGCGTGTGCATCTAGGGGCTGGATTTTGTATGTTTAGCAGCAATTGCTTTTGTAAGCTGCTGCTAAGGCACGTAACTGGCTCTGTGCAATTGCAGTAATGGAATGTGAAAATGCAACTACACACAGACCTGTAATCTTGCATGCAAAATACGGCTGGTCTAGTTCTCCAGGTACAAAAAATGGTCTGAGATTGTACTTGCCTTTCCATCTAACTGCGTTCACCTGCATTTTTCAGGTGGCAGCTGTGCGTATGGAGTGCTGAATGATTATCCTTGCTATTTTTCCTCCAAGAAGAAGGAGGAAATTAAATCATTACTAGTGATCGGAGTAGTCCATGTGTCGTGGTAAGCACAGGATGAAGTTGGGCGGGGGGGCTGCGGTGATAATTTCGTAACTCTTTGGAATCCCGGGGAAATGCACGGACGAAGGAGGAGGGCGAAGAGGTGAGCTTCTGTTTCCGCTACAGAGGGGGAGTATTGAACCCCTGAGTTGGTCGGTGGTGTCAGAATCCTGCATCGCCTTCTCCCAAATCTGGTGCATTCAGGGCCCCCCAAAACAGAATGTGCGTTTGGGCACAGATGGATGCAGGGCTGAATGTTGACACCTGTGAGGGTGTCTTTGGATATTCCAGCCCAGGCAGCACAGACCGAAGTGTGGAACAGGTTTCCTCCTGCTCTCTCAACAGGTGGGTCTCAGCCCTGCCCTGGTGAGGTGGGGGCAACTGAGGGGGACGAGGAATAGCTCACTTTCTCCACCACTTCACTCTCCCGGCTTCTCTGGTGACAGCGATAACAAAGGGCTGCTCGGCATTAGGTGATACGGATCTCTCTCAGCCCGCTAAACCTGAGTCCCGCAGGCTTCTCACTAGCCCTCGGGGCTTGGGTGTCACTGTCCGCTCGCTGCCTGGGGTGGCCTGGGACAGTCCCCCTGGAGACAGAAGGCTGCACCTTCTCCACAAGGTCTGGAAGCATGGATTTCTTCCTACCAAAAACTGTGATTATGTTTTGGAGTTATTTCTTGCCATCCTTGACTGCAGTCACTTCCATTTTGCATGCCGTTCTTTGTAATTGAATCTATCAATGTATATTTAATCCACTTGGCACCACGGTTTGTAACTAGGCACTGCTTCCCAGCCTTCTGTCACTTGTTTTCACAATTACCATCTTTAAGTTAGGGTGGGTGCCTGCCGCTCAGCTTTTCGCCCAATTGCTATACTGGCTTGGAGGACCTGTGCTTGACAGTCAGGTCCACAGTCAGCACAGCTCCCGTCCTTTGATCTGAACGTCAGCCAGGTGTGTAGGACTTGGGTAATGGAAGCTAAGCCTGTTGGGTTTAATTCTCCTCTCTGCCACTGATCTGCTGTGTGTGATCACGGGCAAGTCCTTTAACCTCGGATGGCCTCAGCTGACTTATCTACTCCAGAAAGGTGTTGTAATGCTTAATTATTGCCAGCTCTTCAGAAACCCCGGGGGCAAAAAAATGCATTTTATTCAGAAATGTCTCTGACCTCCCTGGCCTTTCTAAGCTGGCTTGGTAGTGCTAGGAGATACTCACTTTCCTCTCTTAATAATGTTTCTTCAATTTTTCATCTGTACATTCACCCACTCTCTCAGCTGCATGTAAAAATGCCAAGCTGTCTGAAGTCATGGAAATATTTTTATAAGCTTGACAGCCACGACAAACATTCCTCCTCGGCAATAAACAAACAAGGTACACAACCTGCCATTAACATCAGTTTATAGCAGAGAGACCTTCGTCACTCATTGATGAGGGAATCCTAGACAATTCCTGTGCTAGCAAGCCATGAAGTAGCGTTGCCAGAGGTTAGGAAAGTACCGGATCCTTTGGGTTCCTGTGTGCAGTGAGTATCTGGGAAGCTCTGTTTGCCTGTGTGTGTACAGGAGTGCAAACAGGCACCAGGTATTTGGTTTATTCAGGGCTCTTGCAAACTATATTTGGCTCAGGCGTATGTGGCGTTGGGGGCTTGCTGTTTGTGCACACAAATCCCCCGTTTTCTGTTTTCCATAGTGGCAGTTGAAACATAAAGGTGATACAAATTAAGCTAGATAAATATTAGAGACTTAAAAAAAAAAAATAAGCTGCAAATGACAGTTGTTGGTGAGCGTTGCAGGAGCAGAGCCCCCGTTGCACAGCCTGCCGCGCACCCCGCTTCTGTTTTCCTTGCAGCTGGCTGTGTGCTGGTAGGGTTGGCAAGTATCTGAACCCGCGCTGCAACATATTCTCCCCGCAGGTAATTCTCCATGTAAGCACTGAGACATTTCTTGTTTTGGTGTGTTCTAGTTTAATTTACTCTGAATATGTCTAAATCCAGATCTCCAGAGACTTTGGTGTTGGCGAGAAAGAGCAGGTTCTGCTCTTTTTCCTACGCTACTTTGGTTTATCTCTTGTTCTTCTAACAGGCCCTCTTCCTACTATCTTTGGGTAGTGGGCTCTCTCTGAGAGCGTGCTCAGAAGAGAGTCAAGACTGTTCTTCACCTGTGTCTTTGACCTGTATCTTTGACACAAGACTTTAAGTAGGGAGGTAAGCTCCTTTCTACCATCTCACTCATTCACTGCCTCTCTCAGTCTCTGCACCTTAGTTCCTCCCTTCTTAAACTGAGGATGACAACTCTTCGCTCTGCTTTTGCAAAACCTTTGAAAGCTGAGGAGAAAAAAGTGCAGGGTTTCTTCCTTCTTCTCAGGGAGACTGTAAATCTCTTCTCTTTCCTCTCTTTCTTCTCTCTCTCCTCTCTCCTCATCATTTTAAGAGTTCTTATTATATTCTGTCCCTCTAGGTCTCCTCTACTTCTACTGCTCTTGCAATCTGTCTCTCTCTGCTGTTTCCACATCCCCTTCTATTTGCAGCTCACTTCCTTCTGTTCATGTCATTTTCTTCTCTCACCCTCTATCTTCTACCCTCCCCCACTATTCATGTGCCGCACACTTTTCCTATCGCCTCTCTCTAGTTTATTCCCCAAATTCCTCCCTTGTGTGTCTCTCCGCTGTGGACTCCTTTTTGTTGTCCCTGGCTGCGTGTCCCTGCAGCCTGTTGGCATGGGAGATGCCAGTGGGGGTGGCTGGCCAGGGCACAAGCAAGAAAGACAGGGCAGCCCCCTGCCATGGCCTGGCCACCAGCCAGGCAGGATGGAGCTTGGCCTCTGATGGAGCAAGGTGAGAGTCCCTCCACTTGTGTGCCGCTGGTCTTGGATGGGGCTGCCTTTGGTCTTGTTCTCAGCTGCAGCACGGTTGTCATTTCAATGTCCAAGTACTTTATTTCTGCCTGGGAGCCTGACGAAGTCTGTAGTCTCAAATTTTGTCTCCTGACGTCACCTTACCTCCTTGGACACGGCCTCATGACTTGTTCTGGTCCTGGCCCATCGTCCTGCTCCCATTCCCCCGACTTCGCTCTAGCTCTAGACACTCTGCCCTGAAAACGTGGATTGTGTTCTGCCTGGCTGCTTGGAGACATCTGTGGTTGTCAATAGGAGGGTTACTGTCCCCCTGCATTGCTCCCAGCTGAGTTCAGGGTCTCATGCTCTGCCAGGGAAAGCTGTGCTGGAAGGGGGAAAGGACGAGCACCAAATGTCTGGGGAGGCCTCTATGTCTTGTTGGAGAGTTGCACTGAGCCCGCAAGCCGGCACCCAGTGGGTCAGGACAGCTGTGCTCTCTTCCTGGGAGACCTGTGCTTAGCAGGGGATGACAGTTGCTCTTTGGATGGGACAGGGGCCGCAGGGTCACTGCGTTAGGGAGAACCCCTCTCCCATCTGCCCAAGAGAGACACCTGATCCTACACAGAAGCTATCCCACTATCTGATGTGAGATAGTGTTTCTTCCACGTCAGCCAGAGTGGATGCAGCCTCTTTAACCACCTCCCTGCAGGGGCAGGATTTTGGCTGCAAGGGTCCTAGCCGTCAGCGACAGTTGAAATGTGGTAGCTTTTTTTGGATATCCCTTCATGGACTCTGTTTTGCCTCCCACAATGGGGACATGTGGCGTGGAGAAGTCCTTTCGCCAAGGCAGGGAGAAGTGGCTGCCACTAGACTGATGGGAGAGCTGGCCAAATCAGGGCTCATCATGTGTTCCTGACAGCAAGGCATGAAGAAGTCACATAGATGGCCTGCGTAGAAGTTTACCCAGTGTCCTACAGGACAGGGCATGGTGACTTTCTGGCCTCCGGTAGAGTTTAGCTCTGTTTCTGAGTAGCACCTCGTTTGCCCCTGCCAGGCATGACTCAGTACCAGGCTCATCAATGTCAGGAGCCTCATCTCTCCTAACCAGACAGTTCTTTGTTTTCTCCTTTCTGTTTCTGCAACAGACCGACCCTTCCTTAGCATGCTGAGATGGTATGCCTTGCACTCCATGCAAGGTGCCATACACCTTTTCCCATTTTTCCCACAGCCGTTTCTCTCCCTTTCCATACCTGCTTCACCTGTTTTACCTGCTCTTTCCCTCCTGCTTTGCCTTTGGGCTAGGTCTCTCTCCAGACTCTTTCCAAAATCGTGTTCCTCTGCCTTGTTTGTCTTCCCATCTGGCTTCCTTGTCACTCCGGTCACGCCGTGAGCTGTCAGCAACTAGGGGAGAAGGACTGTTGTTAAGAGCAGGGCAGAGACCAGAGGGTGTCTGAGAGAGCAGAGGGGGAAGGCAGAGTATTACTTGATCAGGGTCCATCGTTTGGTGGTGTCTTTGGCCTCTCCTAGGTGTGTGCTGTTAGCAACATGGCAGAAGTCCCCTTCCCCAGGGAGAGCGATTTTCCCATTGCTTCTACTTCTCTATTGGCAAGCTTCTGAAAGGTTAATGAAGTCATTCACTGCAAAAGGAAAAAGCACGTCTTCTCGTGTTTTGCATAAATTAATCTTGGAGATTATGGAGCAGCCCGTGTACAGGGCACAGGACACACAGCTATGCCCTTGAGTCTACTCACCCAAAATGCAGCTCACGTAGGTGTTACTGTCCACTCCAGTCCACCTTTTAGCTTCGGTTAAAAGTTAGCTGAAAAGCTGTGGCATCCCCACCCATATTCATTGATGTTTCATTGCATCTAATGGGGACTGGGGAGGAGGTACCCAGGAATGCCCACAAGCCTCCCCTTCCTCCCATTGCGGTGGATCCGCTTTCCCACAGATCCTCTTTAGAAAGTGCCCTGTATCAGGTTTCATTCCCACTGGATTTTTTTCTGCCTGAGAAGTACAGAAAAAAAAAATCATTCAATTGGTTTTGAATCACGTGAGTGGGAGCAGGAACCAGCCCCAGAAGATAAGTGTTCTGACCTTTAGTGCACTCAGATAACTGAAAATAATAACAAATAAATACATCTTGTTTCTAGACCTCGGTCTTAGGGATGTGTCCCTGCCTTATGCAACAAGAGCCTGAGCCAGGGCTCTTGGGAGGGTTGAGGATACAAACCCGGCAGCTGCCTGCAGTAAGCAGCAGCCCCTTTGCTTTCCTTTCGGAAATGCAGCTGGTACCAACCCATGTATTCAGGATGGGAGGGGACAGGGCTGGTGTCCCCACTCTCCTGCCATCTTGCTGTTGGGACCCTGGATGTTTTCCTGTGGCTAGCACTCCAGGAGGACAAGAGTTTGATTATTTCTGGCCTGTGTCTGTTTCCTTGCACTTTCAGCCTCATCTTTTCACATATGGGGTTGGCCATATAGGGCCATACAGGGCTGGCCACCAACTGGACCTCTGCATGTAGGCAGACCCTGAATGGGAGGATAGGATTTACTCTGAAAAAGTGTGATAAACTCCCCAAATTGGTGGGTGTTTGACAATAACTGAGGAAACCTGGCTGGAAAGGGGACATACGGAGCTATCATACACAGTGAGCTCCCCAGGCCTGGGTCTCAGGTCACTGACTCAGACCTCCAAGATCCCCTGCAGATGCCCCTGGGGAGGTCCTTGTGAGATGACCTCTCTTTGCAGGCTGCTGGTGACAGTAAATATTTGTCCACTGCATACTGAAGTGCTGATATGGGACTAGGAACCTGTTGTGCAGTGTGCTGTCCAGATACCAGAAAGAGACAGTCCCTGTCCTGAAGGACTTATTGTAGTCCCAAATTAGGGCATTCATGGTGCTTTCTGTAGTGGTTATGACTTGATGTTCCTCCACCAGGACGTTGCTTCCCTTCCCTCCTCTGTTTTGTAGGGAGTTTGTTGGTTTCTGCCATCCAAATCACCGTAGACTGAAGAGACGCCTGTATGCAGAGCTTGGGGAGGATGTTAGGAGGTTTCTGGCACTCTGTCAGTGTAAAGCATCTTATTTATTAGAGTCTAATGCTCAGTTGGGATGCACTTCTGATCTAAAGCTCCTGAATTCCTCCCTTTTAACGCTAAAGATGCCATTCAGAGAGCCCCCCTGGGCTCACTGTGTGTTTCTGCTGAACACTGCCCTGATCATCTATCTACCACTGTCTAGCTCAGACTTCGGGTTCAGTGATTTTGTTTCCATTAGAAGATCTCCTCCAACTCACTTCTTCCTGCAGGGTTTCCAGCAGATACCCAAATAAATACGATTCAGTGGGCTACTGTATTGCTGCATATGGAGGCATGTGCATTTTGAACATGCAACCTGATCTGTGCATGGATGCTTGCATTCATGTCTGCTAATGTATTTGGGCTGGAGGAGGTAGCAGCGAAGGCCTTGGCAGCTGGGAAGAAAGGAATGACAGGCTTGCCAGGGGAGGGAGGAAAGAGTTTGGTAGCTGAGATGAGGATTGGGTAACAACTGGAGGGGGAGATCAGATTTAGGATCCATGTTGCTCACTAAAGAAAATAGGAGAAGAAGTAGTACATTGTTTATTCGTGATTGTTTTATTCTGTGCATTATTTATTAATCTTCAGCTAATGGCACTGCATAAAGAAGTGGCACTTCTACAGAAATTTCACAGACAGCTGGAGGATCAATTCCAGGAGGTGTTGTAACCAGGTCAGGTTGGTGTAGGGAATCCTGCTGGGCTCAGTTTTGACAGGCTTTGGGAAAGAGAAGATTGTTCAGGGGGCATTTGGAGGGGAGAAGGGAGGTGTCTGTGACTCACCAGGGAACAGTGATCACTGTGAGGATAAAGGGGCAGGCTGGAAGAAGACCTACAGACAATTCTGAGTTCCTGGTTTCGGCAGCTTCAGGATCCCAGCCTGAAGTATGAGAAAGAGAAAGAAAATGAAGTGTTTAGGAGGAAGCTTTAGGAGTAATAAAGGCAGCCGGTGAGAGAAAGCCAAAAGTAAAGAGCAGATTTTACTGCATGCTGCGCCTTGAAACGGATCCTGGAAGGCTTGAATTTGAGGCAGAAGTTGGAAGAAGGGATGTATGGAAAGAGATGGTCTGTGCAGTGAATGTGAGCGAACCATTCTTGACTTACCTGTACTGTCTGATAGCACAGACCCACCGGTTTGCAGCCTCAGCAGACGTGCCAGGCTAAGCAGGGGCATTGAGGTACTCTGACCACCCAGGGGCAGGAGGCCGTGTGGGGTTGTAAAGTTCGTACTGCAGACGGATGGGTGCCAGGATGGTGCTCCCAGTTGGTTCTTGGATATGAGTTCTTCCTTGCATTTGAAACATGTCCAGTCACTTCGAGAGGTGGGACTGGTATTTTGGTGGGTAGAATTCTTCTTTCACTCAGCAAATACTGCAGGAGGACATCACACTACTGGTGCAAACCATCTTTGGGTGAGAAGCAACAGTTGAAATCCTGGCTGGTGCATAGTTTCCAAAATACCTAGACAAAAATGAAGTGCTCAGAGGTTTTGTTTTTGAGCTTTGCTTTACCCATGAGTTCAGCTGTGTCATTGTTAGGCAGGGAACGCTCTACTTAATGCCTGCGACTCATTCCGTAAGCCAAGGGCAGGTCTAAAAGGTAGTTGCCTTGGAGTCTCTTCTAACTGAGAATCTCAGTGCTGAGCTAGTGCAGGAATTTTGGGGTTGGAGGGGAGGAGGAGAATCTGCAACATAAACACAGCATCATGGGCTGTCCTTTATTTTTCTGGCTGCAGGGTAAAGCCAGCTTCGTTAGATATAGCCAGACTGTGAACATGGGGAGTCTTGTAGCACGGACAGGCTTTGCAAGGAACTCCATTAGCTAAAGTCAGCTTCTTCATTCAGCCATCACCTACAGCGCAGCTGAGCCACCGTTACTGAACAGCGTTGGGATGTAATCTCTAATTATACACAGCATTGATGCAAATCATGCAACAAGTACATACGGCTATCGGAGTGTTTAAGAATTATTTTTTTTTTTTTAAGTTATTGTAAGTGTTAACACTGCACAGTGCCCTACAGCAAGCCTCTTTATTCTGTGCAGCAATTGTGGTGGTATAGGTAGTGCTAAGTGCACTGAGAAGTTGTACCCATAACTGTGTGAAGAGTGACTTGCAGGTTTTGAACGAACCGGGGTGTGATGGGACACAGCTCGGTTAATCCACTGTGTCTAATCACTGTGGCCCAAGCCAGAAGGTGACTTGGGCCAACCAACTGAAATGCCTTCAGAGAGCGCTTCTCTACCCTGGAAGAATCTGAGATCATCTGAGATCTGGGACTGGAGTTTTAACAGGGCTTATCCATTGGGGAGGGACAGTCCATTTCAAAAGCAAAGTGATGATGAGTCCAGGAATGATAAAATCACCCCTGGATTTTTTTTTTTTTTTGTGTGTGTGTGAACTCCTAGAAGTCATCTATGTTGGTATAAATGAGATCATTTGGCCTAATTAGTTCCAAGCTTAATTAGCACTAATTATCCCAACATGGGAGTAATACCCGAGTAGGAAGTACTGAGTCCTCGATTAGATAGATCTCTAATTGGTGTTACAATATTGTAATTAAAGCATGCTTATACGCCTCTGCCTCTGCAAGTGATTTGTTTTATGTCTGATTAAACAGGGAGTCCGGCAGCCTCAAGGAGGCCAGGACATCACCACTGATTGAAACAGTGTATTATTCTTTGTTATAGGAAAGAAATGATGAATCACATATAGTAGGAAACACTGTGGGCCAAATTAATCCTTTGAGTAATTGCTACTGGAGTTAGGGAAATGACAACAGGGGTGAATTTGGCCTCAAGTGCCTAAGTTCTATCTGTATATCACACAGTTAAACAAATACTCATTTGAATTTGCAGTCTGGCAATTACACCATCAGACGAATGCAAGTAACTTAATCTGCATTTGCGATCACTGGATTGCACGGGTGAGTTTGTTTGGCTGCTGGGTGATCGTTATTAGATTGCACATTCTGCTCAGATTTTGCAGGAGGTGGTGCCGTGCGTCCCGGGATGTGCTGGATTCGGAAGCAGTTGGCAGAGTTTCAGGTGGCTGCTGCTGGCTGCAGCATCCTCTCCTTGCCAGGGTGAGACCCAAAAGGTATGGCTAGGGTCACCAGGAGCACCTTGGAAATGGAGGAGATGGACAGATCAAGTGTCCTCTTTTCTTCCAGCACTGTTACCTTTAGGCCAGCCTGACCCTCTGTAGCAGAAGGCACTTCAGAAGAGCACGTAAACAGACATTTTTTGAAGAAGTTTAAGAAAGAGAGAGCAAAATGGGAACTTTCTGAAATTAGTCAGCTTCAAAACATGAAAGCTTCCTATGTCTTTTTAAGAAACCACCTCCTTAGAAGTTGGCAAGTGCACTGCTTTATTACTTATCTGTTCGCTACATGAGTGGGCGACTGTACTTCCTGATTTGGTTCTTCAGTATAGAGAGATCATCAGCATAGGTCTGTAGAGGACAGTAACTCCTCGCCTACGGAAAGTAACAAATAGGAATAAGGATGCATGCATCTTCTGGCTGTCACAAAGGGTTTCAAAGCCCATTCGAGTCATACCCGAAGTAAGATGTCAGCTTATTTCCATTTTACAGCTGCAGAAACTGAGGCACAAATCAGTTACTTCTCTTGTTGTAGCTTATGGAGCCGATGTGTATGGCAGCACCAGGAATGTGATGCAGATCTCATCACCTTCTGCTTCACCCATAAAACCATCTTTTCCGAAGGGGAGGTTCCAAAAGGAGGGAGATGACTTGAGTAAGGAAATAAAATACACAAAATTCTGTAAAAGCAGTATTAGGGCTAAGAATTTAAACACCCCATATACAGGAATTCAAAGCAAGGGTTTCCATAGCAGCATTGCTTGGCCATATTGTATATACACTATTTTGCATTGCTTTCATGATGTCAAAGGCATATTCTAATATCTGTGTGTGCAATATGTCTGAATCAGAGTTGCTATGAAACTTAAAGCAGAATTACACCACGGAGGCATATTCTTCTGTAGTGCTGGGAGGAAATAATAGAACTAGGTTTTGTTAGAATTTTTCTCCAGTGATACATTTTTCTTAGAAAATTGCTGATTTGCCAAAACTGCTGCTATTTTCGGGAGAAGTTGATTCCAGTTTCATGGCTCATCTTGAAAAAAAAATGGAGAAAAGTTTTGAAGTCAAAGTGAAGTAAAGGGCTTCAAGAAGGTAAAATGAAATCTTGTGTTTAATTCACTTGGTTATAGTTTCTAGGTATAAGCTGTGAAAACATCTTTATTTTTGTCTTTTCCCTGATCAGATATAGAACAATGATTTGAAATCTATGAAAACCTTGAAGGAATAAAAAGCATTTCCCTTCACCCTAAATAGTCCCGAAATGTCCTGGGAGTGGGGAGCGACAAGGGAGCCACTTCATCACGCGATACCACGTGTGGCTGCTCAGTGTGCTGCAGTGGGAGAGGTTACCCCCCCTCCCCGAGTACCTCTCTGCCTTCCTATTATAGGCAGTTGTCAGGTAGGAAAAAATGCCTGTGCAGTACTGCTCAAATCTTTCACAAGGCTCAATTCTCTCTTAAAAAAAAAAACTTATGTCACCTGAGTATCATAAGGTTAAGCCTTTGGACCAGGAGGGGTTTGGGCGGGAGCCCAAAATGTCTCTTGCATTGTTAAACCTCCCTTCAGCAGATGGTGGGATCTCAGTGAAGGGGGAGCTGCCGCCTCTCTCTAATGGATGCCCCATAGTAGGGATGATGGGACCTGTCCTCGCCTCTTTCTGCAAGGGCACCTCATCCATGCTCTGAAGCTCTTTTGGGGCAGAAGGAGGAATGTTGCACCCCGGGCTTGGAAGGAGTGCTCGCACTCATAGAAGAGCCCTGTGAGTTGGTTTGGCGTCAATCTGCTGGCAGCAACATTTCCTCACTTACCAGCGTTCCCAACTGTTGGTGTAGCCTGTATGCCATCGTCTCTTTTCTCCCTGCTCCCTAATGTTGCAGTTGCTAATTTCTGTGCCTGTGCCTGAAGAGCTGTAGTTTAGACTTGCTTTGCCATGCACTGAAGCCATTCTTGTTTAGAAAAGAAACTGAGAAAGGGGTGTGGGAGAGAGCAAAAAAGGAGGAGAGCTTATTTTTTCTGTGTGGCAGCAACGGATGCTGGGTATTAGAGACAAGCTGACAAACATCTGAATGAGTGGAAGAGACTCCTAACCCAAAGGGAGGAGTTGTGGTTTAGGTTAAAGCCACAAAGGAAGTGAAGGAGGTTACCACTTTCCTGTCTGTGGGCAGGAGGTTCTCCTTGTGCTCATTTGAAGGCTTAGCTCTAGCTCGTTCTTCCCTAGGAACATACTCGTCTGTGTACTTCTTGAAAAGCATTCGATCTGGCGTCTGATCTTGGGAGTGACAAACATCCCCTTTATCCACAGAAATCAGCAGGAGCTGAGAGCTAAAGAACTGGGAATCACAGTCTAATTTATGGAGCCAGATATTCTGAAGTGTCTTGTTAAGTAATGTGTCTTGTTTGGTGCTGGAGCATGTAGCTTATTTCTCCGTGCATTTTCCTCCTGATTCCACTCAGATTTTTTGTTGTAAATATCCGTACCCCTGGGGCCTGCTGGCTCCCTGCAGGTCTCACTTCTCTCTTGTTCCTGAGCAATTGGCAAACTGGGTAGCCATGCTGCCTGGATCTAGCAGTCTGGTGTGCTGAGACAGGGCAGATTCTGAATGCCATCGGGCTCCTACCAGCATGGCCTGTGATCAGTTTTTTCCTTGATTTTTCACTGCCTGCTTTTCTTTTAATGGCTCGGAGGCTCTAGCTGTATGCAGTCGAAAAGTTTGTTGTCTCGGCTCTGTAGTTTCACTCTTCGTCTGCGAGGAGAGAGTGAGCGGTTAACCCTGGTGAGCTGCAGAAGGCATGCCGGGAGGGAGATGAAAGAATACAGGGTTGCTCTTACAAGAGAGCAAGCCTTATTCTGAGTCTGAGGAGCACTGCTGGCATGCAAGCCGGCGATCTTAACCCGAGCTATCAACTGGCGACCGCACAGTTAGAACCACCGTCAGTGACAGTGACTTGAGTATGTGCTGCCAGTGCCTTCTGATCACTGTGTGCTGCTGTACATGAAAAGAGCATCTGAAAGGTGCTCCCTGAAGAGCTGTTATGTGGTCTCTAACCTTCCATTAACAGCTCACCTTAGCCCCTAACCCTGGCCTCAGGATGCAGTAGAGTCATTTCATTTACCAGGTGTGAAAATCATATTTTGCCATGTGAGGATGATTGCTCTATCAGGTGTATTACAGTATCTGAGTGTTTGGGGGTTTTTGTTTTGTTTTGTTTTGCTTTTTTTTTTAAGGCTTTGTTAGAACTACAAAATATCATTAAAGATTTATATGTGGCAAATGTGTCCTTTTTTGCAGAGTGTTTCCTTTTAGAGACCTTCATGATATTGATTTCAAGTAGATTTTCCTCCTCTGTTTTAAAACATTTCCTTTGTCTATGGATTTTTGACATTACTTACTGGATGTGTGTGCAGTACGTTCCCCAGACTATGCTATCAAGCCAAAGTCCCTTACTGCTGGCCTTCGGGGACCACTTTTGAAGTTGGAAAGGCCGTTCATTTGCTGTGTTCACTCGGTCCTGAGCAACTATCCAGCACTACATCCTTCTTACTCCAGGATGTATGCTGTTGTTTGAGCTGTGGCTCTGCTTTCAGCATGTGCCAGTGGATCCCAAGCCTAGACTGGCAACAGCCTAGAGCTGTCCCTTGCCTGGAGCGAGTGGTGTTTGTTTGGATGTTTTAGATATAAAGGGAAAACAAGCTGTATGATGGGGAGGTGAAGAAACTGGAGTGCTAAGCAGCTGAAATTGTAAGGTCGTTTGGTTTCCGTATCAGCATTTTGTTGCTTGAACTCATCCTTGTGGCCATTAGAGAGGGGTGTGGTGTTTCTTTTCGGAGGGGGCAGAGGATTCCTCAGGGAGGCTGGGAGCGCTGATGCAGTGCAGAGCCTAGAGGAGCGAGGTACGGCTGCCCTTGCAAGGGGAAGTGCCTGTGAGGAGCATGCTGTGGTCCACCAGCCATCGCTCTACCTTGGAATGAGGCCCTGGGATCCGTGTTCTGCTGGTGGGTGAAGGAGCTCTGTGACAGCCATTTGACGGTGTGGGTTCAGCTATCGTTTGGTGGATTGTATGTTCAAGACATTGAAGACTTGGGTTCAGATCTTAAAGCATTTGGCTTGCGGTATTTGGCTTTGTTTACTGTAGTGTTATAGCCTTAGGGCCACAGAAAGTGCAGCTTTATTGAAATCATTGGAGTTGTGTTTGCTTATGGCAGCAGGGAGATGGGGACATGTTTTTTTGGAACGTGTTGCCAGGAACATAAACCCTTTTCTTTGGGAAAGGCTTTGTTAGGATGGCTCAAGTAAGTGCCTGGGAAACATTGTCCTAATGGAAACAAGACGTGGAAATGATAGGGTCTCAGAACAGCTGTTATTTCTTCCACACATCTGTGACTTCAGAGTCCACCATCCTAAGGCTCAGTCCTTCTCTGTTTCCACATTACCGTCAAATCTTAGTTTTGAACATCATCTACACCACCAAGAGCTGGGACACCATGGGGGACACCAGGGTCTCTGCACATGGGCAAAATAGGGACCTGGATGAGGAAGCCAGCTGACTTGCATGGGACCTAGGCAGGCTGAAGTTGTGTTAAGTGGACAAAGCAGCAGCAATCTTTGTTATCTGATTCTGAAGTGGAAGGTACCTGTGCTTCAGCATTTAAATGTTTACAAGAGATTTGTGCTGCAGTCTTTGATGCTGAATACTCATATAAAAACAATTACCAAAAATGCAAGTTGTCCTTAAGGACAGTATAGGCGGAGTGTTACCTGCATTCCTTGCGTGCTGGCTGAACTGCTGGCGTTCATTTTGTCTTGATTTGACAGAAAGGACAGGCAAAAGGTGCAGGTTGTGTGTAGGAACAGCCCATCTTGTAAGGAAGCCAAGGCAGAGGGAGTGTGTGCCATCAGAGTTACATTACCAAGGCAGATTCCCTGTGCAGCATCATCTCACATCTTAAATGGATGCTCTAAGATACAAGGATAGAGACAGGAAAGAAACATGCTGCTGTAGGTGTCTCTCAGGACCTGCAAGGCAGGTATTGTAAGCAGATGTATTGATGCTAGGGAATAAACAGATAGGATTTAAAATAAGCTGACAGATTTTGTGCTCAGATGGACTAGGAACATTCACGCAGTCTGTTATTGCAGTTCAGCTGTGAGAGGCCAACACCTTCAGCAGAGAGGGACAAGCAAAATGTTTGGGCAGAAGTATGTCCGGTCACAACATCTGTTGCTAAAGTGGTCCAGAGTTTGCATCATAAAAGTGCACAAGCGAAAATGTGGAAGAAGGAGAGTGGAGCATTTATGTAGCTAAGCTAAAATTCTTGGAGTGCCCTCTGATAATGAAGAATCTTGTTTTTGTTGGTATAGTCCTTTATCATCTAGGATCTCGCAGATCTGAAAGCTGCCAATGATTACTGCAGAAGAAAGTCAGCACCACACTGATGATAAGCCAGTGTCTAAACTAAAGAGCAAGGGGGAAAATCTGCTTGTTTTCTTTGGAAGGATTGCACTGTTTTATGTAATCTTTGTACAGCACCTGTAAATCAGTGACTGGTACTTTTGAAATGTATTTCCTTCATCAAAAGCTATTTGAAACAACAGGTAGCACCTATCCATTCAGTCTAAGCTCCCTTGACATTTTTAAATGACAGATAATGAAAACTGTCTCTTCATTATAACTGAAGCAATTTCATCAGACTGTCACCAGCAAACAATGGCAAATTAAAGACTGAACAACCCTCAACTCTGCTCTCCTAGGTACCTGTGTGAGAATACCTGATGTCTTTTCTACAGCTTCTAGGAGATATAAGAGGTGATTTCTCAGGTGGGGAGGGTTCTGGTATGCGAGGCGCTGAAGGTCAACAGAAGCCTGTTAAAATCCATCTGGAAAACAGTGGTCAGATGGTGTAAAAACAGAGCACGAATGTGAGAATGATCGTGGGTGAGAGACACGGCTTATCTAACAGAGTGCTGAATTCTGCACTGCCTTCAGTTTATGAATGGATTTAAAGCATGGTGCCAAACAGAGCATATTGCAGTTGTCTAATCCTTAGGTGACAGAGGCAGGCATGATAGTAGACAGAGCTGCATCCAAGAGGACTCATCAGAACAGCCCAGTCGGCCTGGCATTATTGCTACCTGATCTGCGGGAGTCAGTCCATGCCCCTGAATCTGAACTGCCGAAGGGAAACCTAGTTGAAGGAGCAGCTGTTGAGGTACGGTGCTGGCTTATTTTACCTGGCTTGTCTCTCCCGAGCCAACATCGCTACAGACTTGCCTGAGCATCAGTCACCCAGGTCTTTCCCTCCTTGTCCCCCACCCCCAAATTCATACGCTTAACCAAGCTACCTCCCACAGCTAAATGAAAGGGAGACAGAGAGCAGAAGGGGCATTTCACAATAAAACATCGTTTATATGAGATAGCCGCGGTATGGAAGAGGCTAGCACCAGGGAGTGAATTACAGGGGTCCAGAGCAGAAAGAGGCTGTGGCAGAGAGAGGGTTGTTATTGGAGCACACAGGGAGCAAAATGACTGAGATAGAGGGTGTAGATAAATAGTTGGAAATAGATGCAGTGGTTTGCTTTGTAAGGAAAATCAGTCACTACTTCAGTCACCAGCGGTGTTCAGTTTAGGAAGCTGAGTGGTAAATTACAGGCAGGTTAGGACTCCAAGAACATCTGTGACCCTGTGAAATGCTGGAGAGAGAAAAGTTGCAGTAACAGTGAGTAAGATTCAGATCTCATCTATCTGAGCATGAGTATCTCAAGGTGAAATAACAGAAGGAGAGGAGGCGGGAATATTGATTTCTGCCTCACAAAACAGACAACAACGCCTACTTTTTCATAGCAAGAATTTAACCATTCTCTTTAATGGGCCAGTCTGCAGTACAGTGGGGGCTTGGTTTCTTCTTTGTGTGCAATCTAGAGGGGACATCATGCCGAAGTTATTTTTATTTTATTGTAGCCTTGCAGGCGAGACATGAGCAACATTTTACCCTCACACACCTGTGCCTTGGCTGTAGGGGCAGCTGTAGTGTGTGAGTGTAACCCATCTGCATTGCTGCCCTGCTGTACAGCCGGTGGGTACCCTGAGCAGCCGGACGCTGGAGGAGCAGTACTGGAAGGCACAAAAAGCCTGTTATGCCAAGAGGGCTGTTGTATGTGTCGGCGACAGATGACTTCTTCTGTCTGTCTGAGGGCAGACTTAGCCTCCTTCTATGCATCCTGTGAGAAGGATGCTCCTACTGAAAGGTGCTTTCTTCAGCAGTAATAGCTTTCTCAGAAACATTCCTTTAGGAATGAAATTTCGCTTGCTTGGGTTTACACCATGAGAGTGCCCATGTATGTGCCCTGGCAGTGTGGGGCAGGCATTACAGAGAATGTAGCTGTGTGGTTGTGCAAGGGGGCTTGCTGCCTTGGACTAGGCTCAGCAGGTGGCTGAATGGAAGCAGGAGGTGAGTTTGGCCGTTTTCTGAGCTGCTGCTGTGTCTTTTCTCATTGAAGTCAAAGATGGTTATACACATACAAAGAGAGTGTAAAGTCATGTCTGAGAATCTTAAAAGGCTCAAGGGTCAGGTAATTCCACAGCCAAATTCTCCTGGTGGCACCACAGCACTCGCTGTGTGTTAGCGGTTCCCTGTAAAACATGGGGTCAGTGTAATGGGAGCAGTGTTCCTGGGCAAACAGTGATTTTGGAGTCTCCTGTATGCCAAAATTTCTCACCTTTGTTTAGTATGAATTCATATTTTTCATGTGTTGCATGAGCATATGTTTCCCCAGATTCTGTTTACCTGATTTCTCTTCTGATTCAGTACCTCTTCTCTCCTCCTTCTCCCTTTTTTTAATCACAGGAGGTAAAGCTGAGTGTTTATCTCTATGGCTGCCTAGTATTTGCCTCGTACCTGCTTATTGACTTGAAAGATGACTTTCTAAATAGGGCAAGAGCTTCCTGCAATTGCAATGTTATAATACATGGGATTTGTTCATCGCGTCAAGAGTTTTGATGTGGGATAAGGTCTTGAAGGAGGGCAGATCAACTAGAAGGCTCTCTGGAGTTAAAATCCAAAAAGAGCATTTTAACTATAGGCCCACTTCCATGCTCCAGCCCAAGCCTGATTAAGGCTGAAATTGGGTGTTCATGTGTGAATAGGAAAACACAAGATCAACCATTTCTCTCTTTTCACCATAGACAGGAAAAGTGAGAGCAAGGCCTTTCTTGCCCATCTGAGTTTGCCATCACCTGTATGCTGTTGCCATAGGGTGATGTTGTGCAGCCAGCGCTGGTCAGATTCATCAGCCAGTCTCCTTCCTAACAGAGCTCTGTGCAGCCAGCAAGGCAGTAGTAATTGGTATAGGTGAGCTACAGGTGGTCTTACACCAGCAGTGGGGACAGAGGTAGGGGTCTGCACATGCGTTTTGTGTGTGTGTATATGGGTACTGACATTGATGTGGATATATATGCATTCCCATCCTCTGTGAGTCTGTGAAATTCCACACAAGTCAGGGTGCAAGAAGGGACTGCTCACCCCAACCAAGCTGTGAATGTTCTCTGGTGTTTGCAGGGTTGAGGTTCAGCAAAACTGGAGAGACTCAGGGTAATGTCTAACACCAAAAGACACTGAACTAGAAAGAAAGCCACAACAATATCTCCCCCTCCCCCAGGCCTGATTTCCTAATCTTTTAGGAATGATTTACAATAAATAAAAGACTTTCTGAAAGAAGGGTGTTTTTTTTTCCCCAAGTTAACAGCAGATGCGAAACTAGCCTTCCCTGTGGTCCTTTCCCATCTCTTTCACGTTGTCCAGCTTTAGACTTCATCCTGCAGCAAGATTCATGAAGGCAGCTCCCCTGTGCCCATGCAGAGAGATCACGGCGGGTATGTGAACCACAGTCACCTGGATTCCTTACAGAAATGGGTTGTTTCCTTTTGGGAAGGCTCATTAGAGCACATAGCCATGTAAAACTCAAAGCTTGTAAGAAAAGGATTTCATAGAGCCTGTTCTCTCTCGTCCTGCAGCTCCTCTGATCATTTACACCAGAGCAAAAAGAGGGCAAAAAAAAACGCCAAACCTGAAGCAAACAAACAAAGCAAAACATCCCCCTAATGGTGTGTGTTCTTCACTTCCAACAGTGATAGCGTTTTACACCCACTTTGTGCAGGTGTACATGAATGCAGAAGTCGGGAGGCAGTATAGAGAGCAAAGCTCTTAAGGAGTTAGTGGAGCTTCCCTGCTGGAAGGTTATAATCACACTGAAAGAGGGAAATCTTGCCTCGGCAGACAGGAAATATGTGATGCAATTTCAGCACAGAGTTGCTAGAGATAAAATAGCCCATAAACTGAAAAAAACTGTAGGGAATACTTTGCATGGCCCAAATGTGCCATGTCAAAGCTAATGGCAAGGGATCTTTTGACTGCAGAAGAAGCGGTGTTCTGACTACAGTGACTACATCCTTTACCCGCAAAAAGGAGCGCACATCCCTGATCCTGGGTATAGCGACTGTTGGCAGATTCTTCTTCATAGTGACAGATTCTCTTGAGGGAAGGTTTTTTAAGCATTAATGACTGAAAAGGCTCGATCTGCTGCTGCATTTGAGGTGAAACTTTTTTCATGTGGAACGACTGTGTGGTTGGGGAAGAGGCTCCACTTCATAGAGTGGATGGTCAGGAGCAGGGTGTAACTTCAGAAGAGAGTAGTGCCTCCAGCCTTCACACACTAAGGCTCCGTGTTGCCATTTTGCCTGCCCTCAATCCCATCTTCAAAAGTTCCTGTTCCTCAGATGTTTCCACCTCCTCCAGTTGTGCCAGTTCAGCCGCTTGTGGGGATGAAATCTACATCAGAGCTGGTCTGGCATTAAGGATTTGTTCTTGTTAGTAGGGCTTTTAAAATAAAGTTGGATCATTTAAACAGCTCACCTATGAGTGTGGCTACATAAATAGTTTAGCTGGCACAAGTGAGCAGTGGTAACTGTGAGAGAGTGTGGCAGGATCCTCTTAAACTGGGTCTGCTGCAGATGGAATAGTGAAACGGAGCCACAGCCCTACACGCTCTTAACGTTATTTGCATGAGTAGCTCCATTGTGTTTCAGTGGGACTCTACTTACACATGTAAAATTAAGTGTTTGCAGGGCCGGGCCCTTAAAGAGAATAAAAGCCGCCATTGGGGTGTGCCATGCTCTGAACCATATATAGAAAGTGTAATGCAAATGTATTTTGCTGGCTGGCCTATCTTGTCTGATCTGTCTGCTCTGCAGAACTGGAGCTCCTGTAGCAGCTTTCCTTAGGCTTGGTTCGCTCTAATGGAACCCTGCTTTAGAACAGAAAGGCTGATCTTCTGTCCCTGCCACAGCCAGGGCCTTGTGAGGAGAGTGTATGCAGTGTGGTGGGGGCCGTAATGTTTCCAAGATGTTCTTCGATTTGCCGGAGTGCTCTAAAGAGCTGGGACAGCTGGCTTCTCTGGGGCAGCTTTTACGAGCTTGGCCAAGGGAGGGCAAGGCCCCAGTATGGGGGGATGCTCTCGAGGTTGGCAGTGGTGGTCCCGTGGTCTGGGGCTCCGCTACCTGAAATCCTGCCTTACAACCTGTCATCACAGTTAAGATCACTTGGGAGGCTGTTGTTGTCAGTTCCCATGGTAAAACCCTTCAAGGACAGCAGGAGGGATTTCTCAGCTGAGAATCCCTGCCTTGGGAATTCACTGCTCGTGGCAGTTTGCTGTGGCAGATTCCCAAAGGTGGTGGGTGAAGCAGTGACTTAACTCTTGAGAGTGAAGCAAAACACCTTGATAGTTGCTATCCGGAGCCCCAAACAGAGGAAGGAAGAGACATAAAGCCGTTGGAGGGGAGAGGCTTGGTGTGGTTATTTGAGACCGCTGCCTGCAGAGTTGCACAGTCATTTATAACTGTTTGAAATGTGGGGGGATGGGGTCGGGGGGATGGGAGGGGAGTTGGAGGAACCACAGCATCTGTGAACTAGTAGCATTTTATGCTCCTTTTTGCCCAGTCTAACTCTGCAAGGGACAAGACAGCAAAGTTACCAGGTCAGAGGAGGGAGGAGAACAATAAAGGCAGTCCGCTAACACCTCATATTTTATTGCTGCTGTTGCATGTGTCAGGATTGAAGCTCAGGGTAGGATTTTCAAAGGTACCTTCAGGAAACGGAAGTTGGGTGCCTGGCTTCCTTAGGCTCCTTAGGAGAGTCCCAGCCTCTACTGCCCAGGGGACACAAACTTCCTCAAACCACAATGGGTCCCTGATGTCGGAGAAAGCAGGACCGGGTCTTCTGTCTAAAGCACTGCGAGGTGTATCTGTTCCTTCACCGTGTTTCTTTGCTTGGCCGGTCTACTCTGTACAGCTACTGCTGTTGCAGCCTTTCCTGGGCTCAGTCCACCAAGCCCTCTCTGGTGTGTAACGCGTAAAGGAGAGGCGGAATTGTCAGTCTTACATAAAGAAAGACCCATACCAATGTAAAAATAGAGGTGGTTTATATGCCAGGTAAAGGAGCGGGCTGAACCAATGGCACCAAAGGTGGTGGTTCAAGTGGAGCTGATCAGTCAGGTTTCACCAACACTTCAGCTTTAGAAAGCACTGCCATGATACATGGAAAGGTACCGGCAGGGCTAGCATCAGTAGATGAGTTGGAAGGACTGGCCAGAGACCAGCAGTGGATTTTCCACCACTGGTGGACTTGTCTGGAAAAGGTAACGGAGGGTACAAGCAAGAGGCATCAGTGGACTGAAAGCCTGTTCGGTGGGAAACACTCTGGGGCTCTCCTCTGCAAATCAGAAGGGGATGAAACCCGCTGTTAAGAAGTATCCCCCCTCAAGGAAGAGTATCCATCTGGGATTAGAGGTGTGAATTGGCTACTGTTGCAGCGCTCAGGAAGTTGTGAGGAGTTCTTTGACAGTGTTACCCAGTGGGCACGGACCAGGGAAGGAGAAGAGAGGGACAAAAAGGGGTAAAGCCCCCTAGGGGTTGAGGGCTGAGCAGGGAGAGGAGGTGGTTTTATCTGCCAGAGCATCGCCCAGTGGGAATGCTCAGGGCTGAAAGGGTCTTGGTCCACAGGTTACTTAAAAGTGGGAGTTGGACAGGGAGAAGAGTGGGTCGTTTGAGGATAAAGGGAGAGGGAGCACACACTCTGCATTTCTGTTCACTCCTCTTGTATTGGCAAAACAGGTTCTTCAGGCATCGCAGATATGCAGAAATGATCAGGCTGCTTTCTCTGGTTAGGCTGCAGCGGTGCTGTGCATCTGTGTGCCACCGGTGGCTTGGAAAGCTCTGCCTTCCAACCCACAAGATCACCCATTTTAAGAACATTTTGTGGAGGTGAAGGAGAAGGATTCACGGATGTTGAAAGCTCTCTTTTCACAGAGCAAGTCGCAGACTGAGAAGGGTGGGGGATTGCTACAAATCTTCAAAACTCTTAACTGCCAGCCGGTTTCAGACTACACTGGTGTTTAATCCCCCAAACATGGAGCATTTGTTCAGGATAGGGCCCTTGAGCATATTTAGGAGTTGATAGGTTGTGTCTGTTTGTCATTACTGCCTGGTTCCTCCCTGTTTAGTCGCAAGCTGCTGCTTAACCCAGTGCTTTCTCCCAGCAGCAAAGGCCCTCAGGTCTCTCAGAGCAGCTCCATCAACTGGCTGGCAGCTGGTGGGCAGAGTCAAGTTGCTCAGCCACCAGGTAGGAGAAACGTGCTTCTCCTCCAGGAGTTCCCTCCAGCTGTCTCCCTGCCTTGCTGGTGCCAGCCATCCCCTTCCTTCTTCACAAATACATGGAAGGGAAATCCCATGCTTGGTGTCAGCGGGCCGGGCGAGCGTGCCCGCTCCACGATGGTGGGTCCTGCCTACCCACCACCTCTGGGCCGTGCCCCATTCGGGGTGACGGCCGTGCCCAACGCCCAGCCTGTAGAAGCCCCTCCGCAGGCAGCTGCCGCCTGCCGGGGAGGGGACACACGGGGGACTGAGGTGCGAATGGTGTAAAGCCGCTCTGGGC
>KZ506254.1:66614-99933 GCA_002844005.1 Limosa lapponica baueri
GGTTCACTGTTTGGCCATGCAAATAGTTCTATGGGCACATCAGACAGTGTGGTGCAGGGGTGGAAGTAAATATTGGTAGCAGCAGTTTTTAAAGCTGGCATTGCTGCCAAAAGGGATGCTCATCTAACTGTACCCTTAAGAGTCTGCTAAACTTGCTAAATGTTATTTACACCTATTTGTTATAGCTTCTCTTGCCTGAGAACAGTTCCTTCAGCTTACCTTGTTCTTTTTGCCAAAAACGTTTCTCATCTCTCAACATATATGCAATGTATAAAAAGAGAAACCCTCTTTAAGAAGCTTTAAGCAGGGCAAAAAAAAGAGTTTGGTGGTTTAGCTATGGAAAAGTTTCTCCTACTTCAAGACTGTCTGATGATACGGAACATGTAATGTAAACTGATGATAGACTATTTAGTATGGTTGCAATTAAGCAGTGAAACTCATGCTGTGAGAATCATCAGAAGCAAGAATTCAACAAGAGTTAAAAAGGATCAGATGTCTGTAGGAATATGAAGAATATTCAATTATCATAATCAGTGACAGTAGAAATTTTGGAAGAGGTATTAAGCCTGTGGTCTAAACGTTGTTTTTTGTTCTGCTCTGACAGATGTGCTTCTATATTGGGAAAGAGAGGGAGGGAATAGCTTGTTGTGCCTGCGTTTGCTGTGGGGTTCTCGCACACTTCTCTGCAAACTTGATTGAGACCAGTGTGTGAGATGTGCCCTGAAACTGCATAGGCTTCTGGTCGGATCCTGGTGACCCATCCTGAAATTTAGTGTGAGCTAGAAACTGTGGCTGTTGAGAAAAGTGAGCTGCTGCTATCTGACTTTACATTTGTTTTACTCCTACTTCTGTGGGTTGTTCTTACCTGCTCTTCAGCGGAGTCGGATCTCAGCGCTCTGTTTTTGATCTACTTTGGCAACAGTCATTGAATTTATTTTAAAGACTGTTATGAAATTGCAGTTTACTATATATCTAAAGAATGAATGTTATCTCTTTAGAGTAGATAGACATGCTCCAAGATCCCTTTTTTTCAGACAGACTTAAAAGCAGAGGTGAGCTTTTCCTTGTTTGGCCTCTGAGAATGAGTTTGCGGAATAGGGAAGGGAGATGAAAAGTGGAACTTGCAAGGTGGTTGGTTTGTTTGTTTTTAAAGCCTAGGCAGAATCAATGAAATGCTTTTTGAAGGAAGGAAAATGGAAAGTATGCTTTACCAGTGACATAATTTCTTCCAAGAAAGCCGGGCTGAGAGGTGGTGTAGCAATGCCCTCTGAGAGTTCACTGAAAATTGGGTGCTGTATTTTTGAAAACAATACTGATTTTAAGTGCTCCTTAGTGGTACAATCTATGGAAAAAAGAGTGTATGATATACGCAATAATTTAACTGCATATAGAATTGAGGGAGAGCTTGCCTCTTTCTGTATTCAGTTCAGAGCAGTTGTGATTTGGGCATGGGTAGCCATACGGCTGCCTGCTCAACTCCCAGCATTTGCGATTACTCTGAGCTGGTTTTCCAGTTTTCATGGTTGTTCAGGCTCTTAAGAAAGTGATGCCACTGTATTCTTGCTGCTTAGCTTTCTGGTGGGGCTGTCTGTGTAGTAGCAGAGCAAGGGAGCTTTAAATTGCTGACCCATCTGGTCACTGGATGGTCTCCATGTGCTTGTAGTTGTCCTCTATGCCTTCTCAACAAAGGGTGCAGATATCTGTTTTACCGTATCAGTAGGGTGGCTGGGGCCCATGGGCTCTTTTAAAACCAGGTTAGATTGGATTTGGTGGTGGACATGACAAGAGAACTTGGCTCTTAACGTGCCTGCAATTTATCTACTCGCCCATGTTATTTGAGCTCTACAAATTGCTTTAAATCTGTCTGTCTGCTTGTGTATGATGTGCGAAGCCATCTTTGCCACCTTTGCAGTGTGTATAGGATTATGCAAAACCTGAAGGAGAATTATGTTTTAGCGGTTTACTGCTAAAAACACTGGGTAAAATCAAGCAGTAGGCCCTTTTTCAGGTTGCTCAGAGCTATGTTCTCTGCATTTTGCTTCAGGTGTCTTGATATCACTGTTCCACTGCCTGTGAAACAGCAGTATTTTATCTGCTTACCAATCTGTTTTTGTTTGAGGATTGATTAGAAATGTATTTGCAGTGTAATATAAAACAAAGCTGTAGCCTGTCGAGGTGAGCAGCCACAGCTTCTACAGTGAGAGCTGTTATGATGGAGAGTTTAGGCAGTCTTATGTATGGAGAAATTCTTGGAACTTTTGCTAGTGGAATCGAAATTTTCCACCACGTTTTATATATATGTATGAGAAGGGAGTAAAGAACTTCAGGCCAAAATGCTTTGACAGCTTATTAGCAAGAAAATGCTTTCTTCTGTCTCTTAAAAAAAATAATAAAAAAAATCTATCTATATAAAAAAATGTTAACCTTCTTGTGGTTGGGGATAGAAAGTTGAAACTGTCAGGCAAATAGCCACCATCCAGCAGAAATGCTTCTGAATGTTCTTGTGAAAGCTAGCTTTGATTTGACAGTTATGAGTCTTTGAAAATAGCACTCTGTTTATACAGCACAGTAAATACTTTGAAGTACGTTAGGCTTTGCTGTACATGCGTGGCTAACTAGAAGAATATTAAACGCGTACATCTTGTGTTGAGTGAGGGAGGATCCTGCAGCAATTGGAATTGCATGCTTTTCATACTTTTATAAGATCATGTCAAAGCAGTAGATTTGATAATAGACCCGATTATACAATTGCTTAATTTCTTGTCAAAATAACATTTTTACATGCAGTGTTTTGAGATCTTTTAGATGACCTCATGTTATTTATCAAATGCCAGTTTTTCATCCCAGCAGCTTTGATATAATCATGTAGCATCGTGGAGTACTGTGTACATGCAGTCTTTGCTTGCTGGAGTTCTTTGAAGTGCCTTACTCCTTAGAAGAGTCATTGCTCCCTCGAAGATCCTACATTTAACGACCAGGAAACCAGTCTACAGAAGCACTGCACTGTGTCGCTGAAGGTCGTGCTACGTCTAACGTGCCTGATGTGGGTCTAAAAGCAAAGAAAGGAGAGGTTCAGTGCACCAGGAACGCATGCCCCTTGACACACACCTTAGCCAGCAGCAAGCTGCATGGGATACAGTAATTCTTCATCTCTGCCCCCGTGGGAATCCGTGCTTTGCAGTGCTGAGCTCCCCAGGTGCAAGCGCCTGGCGTTATAAAACAGCAGGAGGGCTTGTGTAAGGGAGAAGAGCAGAGGGATGGCTGGTGGTGACAGTCCTGAACAAAACCTGTTCTCGCGGGCAGTGCTGGATGGTAGTGGTGCTTAGGGGAGTCTTGAAAACTCATTTGGGATGAGAGAGAGACCAGACACCTGTTAAGGTGAAGGTTAACACGAAGGAAGGTGTGTGGGTTGCCCCCAGCAATTCTGACAGGCGTCATGTGTGATGTCCCCTTGCAGCATACTGGGGAATTACTGCTTGCTGGAGCGCGGGGTTTTCCTCTGAGGAGGTCTGTCCTGTACTGACCCGTCCCAACCCCACTTAGCTTATGAAAACTGACAAGATTGCAGCCTAAGGAGTTATGCCTGAGGACTCTTTCATTCTGGAAGCCTAGTGAAGGGATGCTGAAATGAAACGAAAAAGCACTTGTTTTTTTCTGTGCTGAACTGATAGGTGGCTTATTTCTCCCAAGCCTTCTGCTTAAACAGCATGGTGTTACTACATGTTGAAGAAAAACCTGGTGTCTCCTCAGTCCTGTCTTCCCACCCATCATTTCTGTATCCTTTTTTTTCTTTTTCCTCCCTTCTCCCCTCCCCACAGTTTCATTTCTGAAGAATGGGCTGCTGGCAAGCTTGATACAGGTGTCTTTTACCTGTGGTTGTTCATGCTGAAGTCCATACTTAAATTTTAGAAAAAATAAACCCAGAGAAGTAAGGGAAAAGAGATCACTTTTGGCTCTGAACACATTACCTACTTCCTAAAAACTAGATGAAGTTTTGACAGAAGGCCAAGCTATGGAAGCAGCCTTCAGAAAGCTCTGATGTTATCCACTGGACTCCTGAATGTAATGCTGACTGATACTGGGGCTTTTAACTGCTAACACGATGTAGTAAGCTGCAGAAGCCTGTCATATATTAGGGAAATACTGTTAAAACATTTCTTGAAAAATCCCTTATTGCCAGAGCTTTTGATCTTTATCGGCGTTAACAATAGTAGGAACTCTAGAGCAGACAGGCTGCTGCTAAAGTAAATGACGCTTCACGTAAAGTGCTTAAAACTCCAGTTATAGTGTACATAGACTGCTCCCAGCATTGCTAACATAGGTGGAGCTGAACTGGTGTTGGAAGCTGTGCTGGAGTAGAGTGAGTCTGAGCTGAAGTTAGCGTGACGTCATGGCGTGCTACAGGTTACGCGACAGCGTGCCTAACAGTCTGCCCGACCTGCACCTCCAAATGCCAGTGACGTTGGTGAAGCTGGAATGGTGTGAGCAGCAGCGGGAAGCTTTCACAGCATTCCTGTACAGAAACAGATAGTTGTAGCTTAGGTTTTGTGGGTGGTTTGTTTGTTTTTTGTTTTTTTGTTTTTTTAATGGCGCTTTTCCCTAAACTGATTTCTGGAACTGTGTCAGAATTTGCCAAGAGGTTGTTATAGTCCCAGGTGGACCAAGTAGTTCAAGGTTGTTTTATGTAATAGCAGCTGGCTGTGTACACCTTGAATCTGCTCACCAGTGTCCATAAATGCCTGTCTCCTGTGTTACTTTGTGAAAGGAGCTGTGGAAAGAGTTGTACAACATCAGCAACTGTCTAGGACAGCCATTCATCCCCATTGTATTAAAAACACACTGAAGTGTTGTTAGGTGCACTAAAAATGGAGTTTAATAGACATGTTGTTGCCTTTTTGACAATGTGTTATGTGTTACTCACAGTTCTTAGAAATGATGGTTATGAGTGTAGTGAGCAACATGTCTGGTGCAAAAGATTATTTTAGAATTATTTTTGTAAATACTTAAGAATAATTAAACAGCCTTTAATCATGGCTACTGTTGGTTATCCATGTGCTTGTCAGAAGGAGGAAGGAAGAGAATAGTCATTGGAGATAACATTGTGTGAGAGCAGGGGATGGTTGCCTGAGAAATGTCATAAAACACTATCCTCTGAGCCTTTGGGTTTGTATTGTGCTTTGTCAGTGGTTGTCTTGACTGCATTTTTTAAGGACAGAGAGCAAAATGTTGTGGCCATCTCTGTTTTGAGTGGACTTCAGGAGAGAGTGGCTCTTTGGGAAGTGTCCGTGTGTGGTGATAGGAGCTGGGGAGGGAAAACGTTGGAGAAAGAGTATCTGCCCTTGTCTTACTCAAGATATGTGGATGGGAAGGCACAGGTAGGCTCAGCAGTTACGCTTATATGATCACACATACTGAATTTGCACAGGGGTGATTCAGTATATTCTTAGCATTTCTGGGAGGTTTATCGTGTGATCTTAAATTTATCTGAGCTATTCAAAGGGACTTCTCTTCCTTCTAATGGCATAGTCTTGCCCACTCTTTTCCTGTCAGTGTGCTTGTAGGTCGTCAAAGTGTTAATTTTAAGTGAGCCTATCTTGGCTCAGCCCCTTTCTCTGTGCTTCAAGGCATGGAGGTAGTTTCGGGCAATAACCTGCCCATGTTTTGGAGGTTAACAAGGAGGTGCATGCACACCATGTGTACAAGAGGAGTTATTTTCTCTGTGAAGGTTGCAATGAGTCTGGTAAAGATGGTGTAGTCCTCACATTCATGTAGCAAAATGAGTTTAGGTGACAAGTTCTTGATTCTTCTTTTGATTGGGAGTCACTTCTGATACAAGACCGTGATCAAACAGGTAATGCTGTGCAGATTTGGGATTAGCAGTCATTTCCCTGATGTGCATGTCATTTCTCTGATGGTCCATTAATCATATGAGGTGCCTCTGGTCCAAGTGGCCACTGCCTTTCTGGAGCACATTCTGGCAGATGGAGCACATGAGCAAATCAGCTAAAAGTCTACTGTGTGATAACTGTGTAGTTTAATTAAAGGATGAGGTCTGCAAACCCTGCTATGGTAGGAGCTGGGACAGTAGGTAGTCAGGCCATCTACTGATGACTCGCTTGGACAAGCAGAGTTGTATTTGTGTCCAGATGACATGCGTATTGATACTGTGTCTTTAGTCCCAGCAGTTCTTTAGGTACCCAGTGTATTTTCTGCTCTTGTTTAAGAAAAAGGGCAGAGGGACCTGGCAGGAGAAGATGCAAGTGTCTTTGAACAACCAGCTTAAGCCTATCCATGCCTGTGCCATCGGTCACTGCTGCCTCCTTTGTGCCAGTGATCATGTGGCCATGAAAAAGCTTGTCTCATGAAAATTAATCATATCTTGAGTTAGTTTTCAGCTGGGTCGCAAGTGCTAGCGGTCGCTGGAAGGGATGGAGTTGGATAGACTTAAGCTGGTTGAAGTTACTTTCCTGGATCTAGGTAGCATTTTTGACAAACCTGTTTGAATGCTGGTGGGTCCAGTATTAGTTGTATTAGAAGCACATGCTTTATGCATTCATGGGAAAGGATGAGGAGGACAGCTTTTGTTAAGAGGCAGGGGCAGATTTAAAGCTGTAGGTAAAAGCCCTTAAAAGGGGCCATATCTAGAAATTGGGGCTGGTTCAAGGGATTGAAAAGTGTCCTGTGCCCCTGTATCCTCAAGCGTCATGGGGAGATGTGTGTGGTGTAGAATACTCGTGTCCATTTGTCTATTTGCTTTTGCTTTTATATGATCTTAAGAGAGTCTGGTGATTCAATAAAAGCATTGAATAACTCTTCCTGCATCATCCTTGTTTCCCAGTTGCACTCTTTTATCAATGAGGTGTGTAATCAAGTACTTTATTAAGCAGCAGCTTATTAAAAAGTAACGTGCAGTTCAGCTGCAAGTGTGCACAATAAGCAAATGTTTAACAAAACTGGTAAGTGCAGCACGTGGTGAAAACCAGTGGTAGCTCTTGGGATGCCTTGGGTGTAGTGGAGTTACCTTTTGCCAGTGCAGCTGTTCTCCCTCTTACGTGGTTGAATGAGGGTCGGAGAAATAGGATCTGCCCTTCCCAGTAAAATTGTGCTGAAGGAGCGCGTTGGCTGATTCATTGCCTTACCCCACCTCTCCGGTCGCGTGGGGAATCCACTGGTGGATGCACGTGCAGAGGTTTGCTTCCTGGTAGCTGTCAGGATGCTCAAACAGCTCCTGCTGCTCTTCTTGGTCCCTCCTGAAGCTGCTGCTCTTCCCAGAGCAGTCTCCGTTCTCTCCTTCCTTGCCCACTCCACTGCCACAGCTACAATTCAGGGTGCTGGCTCAGCTTGCATTCAAAGTCATCATTTGTTTTCTGTAGCAGCAGGTCTCTAGCCTTTTTTCTTTTTCCATGCTGATTTTGGGCTCTCACCACCCTCAGTCCAGCACAGACTGACAGTCTCAGAAAGAGCACACTTCTTTTTTTCCCCCGGCCTTTCTTGTACACAGAGAAAGAGGTTTCTTGCCTTTAATGCTTCGTGTCACAGTAAGGCCACAAGTTTGATACTTTTATCTACTTGGTATGCCTTTATTTCATCTCTCCACATTCTCCTTCTCAAAGAGGAAGAAAAGACTGAAGTGAATCAGTGATAACTGCAGCTGTTCCTGCTGAAGCAGCCACAATGCTGTACACTTCCAAGTACCTGACCACTTGTCACTATCGAGCTTCTGCAGTTTAAGGGCACAAAGTAGGAATGAGCTAGATGGGATGGTTTTTTGTCCTTCTGTTTGCAGTATAATAATGTGGTGGCTAGTTCATAGAAGTACAGGGATGGTTCGTGAATACTTTACCAAAAGGTAAACTAAGATGTGAATTTGTGTCTTGTTAGTTACTCTGTGGTAGCTGCTTGTGTACGTGCTCTCACCCTTTTGCTCTTAAATTCACTGAAGCAAGCTGTCTTCCGCTGACTGTGGGCTGAGACCATGCAGGTGAGCAGCAGAGATGGTAAACTGGGGGATGGAATTACATTGCAATAACTGTCTGGATAGCCTTAAAGATGGATCGTGTCTGATTATTTGTGTCCCTCTTGCAGTCCTGAGCTATGGTCTGTGAGGCTGCCCTGCTCCGGCGCTTTGCCAAGTTGGACTTGAATGTTTCAAGCAACAGAGCCCTGACTGTTTGCTGTGATAGATTCTCTCCATCCTGATGTGAGCTGGTGTTCACATATTTTCCCTCTCAAGGGAAAAGGTGATTTCTGTCGCTGCTTTGATAGAGGTGTGTCAGTATTGGCACTGGCATGGCTTAGCCTGTATTGTTTTGTTGGGTGGGGTGGGGGAAAGGGGAGAGGAGATATAACTGGGTAATTGGATTCAGGGATGATTGTGCTGCTGTGGTAGGTTTTACTGGATGAAGCAGCTTGTTGCGATAGGTGTTTGTTTCAGCTTCTGTCTGCAGGTGTGACTTGCCTAGATAAGGATGGTCTATCACGTAGATGATTTCATTGTTTGATTTGGCTGGACTGGGTGGAGAATGTAGCTGCATTGTTTGGGACTAGCTTTGTAGTTTGGTTTTGTTGAAGTGGATTACATGGCAGTGCATTGCTACGTTATTAAGGTGAAGCTGCAGTAGATAATAGTTGGAGAATGTTGGAGGGAAGAGAATATGCACAGGGTTTCACAATGCGTAACTAATTGAGCCTCGCAACAGCCTCCTGTGTTCCTGTTGGGAGACCTGGTCAGCAGAATACATTGGGATTACACAGAAAACCTCTGGTAGTGATTTCAGTTTGCAGTTGAGCTTTAACTGCAAGGCTGTCCATGCTGTGTAAATAGCTGAGAGCACTCTGAGAGACCACGCTGGCCCCGACAGCGTGAATGTTGTCTGGATTCATGCTGTTCTTGCAGCCTCTCCAGTTTTCACAGTGGGTGAGGGAGGAGCTGGCAGGTAGCTGCTGTGTCTTTCTTTACTGACCTCAAATTTACCATTAAGCCATTCCTTAGAGTCTGCTTCCTTAGAGTTTCCTTGTGCTACTGCGCTTTCAGGCACTTAAACTTGCTTTAACATGTGAGTGAACATTAATTGATGCAGGGTTGTCTATTACTGAAAGTGTGGCTGATCAGTTCTTGGGCCATGAACTCTTCTGGCCTTATGGGAAATAACCATAGCGCAAGGTGGGGCTAGGACCTCTATCTTAAGCAAACTTGCAGTATGTCTTGGGGAGGTTCGCAGTTGGATTCCCTTCTCCCCGTGGTGTAGCACAATAAAGTGAAGTAGGAGCTGTCAGAACAGTAGATAGCGCTTCTTCCTTCTAAAAACTGCCTGGTTTTCCCCTAGATGTGATTGCCTGGCTTTACCTGTTTCTTGATGTTTTTATTTATATGTTGTCTGGTTGTGGAGGAGGTTGTATATACGAAGCGCAGGGGTTTGGCAGAAGTTGCCGGGCACATAGTGAGGGGAAGGTGAGCCTTTGAAGAGATACGGGCGCAGAGAATGGGAGGTTACATGTCCAAGCTTTGTGCCAGCTTTTCTAAGCACAGATGAGCTCATGGGAATCCAGATAGCTTAAATGTGGGAGTGCTAAGGCAGGTCTGACCAATTTTACCTCTGTGTGCAGCATGCATCTCTCACACTTTGATGGTGGCTTTTTTGGTACTGACAGATCTTGCCATTCTGCGCTGAGGCTTTCCCTTGTCAGTGGTTCAGAGCAAGTTTTGATTCCTCTTCTTCTGTGGCTGGACGCATGGGAGCCAAGCTGTGCATTCTTGTTGGTGAAACTCTTCCTCTTTCTTTTTTTTCCAGGTGATTTTTTTTGTGCGTCAAGTGGTTTGCAGCTCATGGCCTCCACAATGAGTACTGCCGTGTCGTGACACCAGGGGTCTTGGTAAGCTACTTGTTGGAAAGGCGAGGATCTATCGTATCTCCACAAATGTGGGTCCATCTCTTTTGTCACTGCAGTTGAGGTTTGAAGTAATTTTACGCCATTGAAATTGTAAGCTGCAACCAAATGGGGTGAGGCTACTTTTCACCTGTTGTCGCTTCCTCCTTTGAGCTTGCAGTGGCACTGATGTGGTTACATGATCAACCAGACTAATCCAGCTGAATAGAGATTTCTGTTGTCTCCCTTTGGTTAGTTCCCATTCAGTTCTTTCCCTGATGTGGTCAGGAGAGAGGTGTTGAGAAGAAGTAGCCAGTTGAACCATCCCTTTTCCCTGCAGTTGTTGCCTGGCATACCTTAAAGCAATCCTGAAAATACAGCATGTATGTAGCTTGCCAAAATGTCTTGAAAAGTGGGTTAACCATTCACTGTCGGTGACCCTACCTCTGATTTTAGAACAATGATAAATGCCGTGCTATAGCAGGCAGACTACAGCTGCAAAAGTACATTTCTCTAGAGCTTTTCCGTTATTGAACCCTAGATTCCCAAACATACATATGTTAGAAGTGCATTTAGAGAAATCATGAGGCATTCCATTTCACATTATAAAAGATGGTACATTCCCAGTGTGCAGAAATGAGAAGCGGAGGAAGTTGAGTTGCCGTAGTTCCACCAATGAATATATTGATGTATCCTTTATAGCTCTCTCTGGTAAGAAGAAATTTATACTGAGATTGGAAAATACAGTTCCCTTGCAGAGCGCATCACTTCTAATAGATGGAAGATACATGTATATAGGATAATAAAAAAATAGGGTTAAACATTGGAGGGTTACCCCCACCACCACCTGTGAAGTACTTGAAATTTTGGTGATCTCAGAAATATAGTGCAGGCAGTGAGATCCTGATTCTGTTCTTCATGTTTTCTCAGTGCAAGACTGGGAGTCTGAGAAAATGCACATCTTATAATAAAAGGTAACATGACAACAAATATCAAAAGTGGAAAAGCAGAGGATGAAATAACGAGAATACTTAAGTTCATCGCACATCTACATCCTGCTTTTACTATTGAGCTCTGCTCACTTTAATGCTATTGTTCCTTTTTTCTTTTTTACCTGAAATTCACCGTATTTTCAGTCATACCCTCACCTTAAGTGAGGAGCCTGAAATATTACCAAGTTCCACTGACTTTTACAGATGCATAAATCTATTTTGAAAAGTGGAGTTGGGTGCTGTTGATAATGTTGAGGTTTTGTTGTCAAAAGAGACATAGGAGACAAATTTGCATGCAAAGATGGTACAATTTAGGTACTTGTGGAGATGTTCTCTCTTGTGTTTCATGTATCTCTATAGCACCCACTCCAATTACAGCATGATAGTAGTAACAATAGTAATAGAGTAACTCTGACATTATTCCACTGATTTTGAGAACAACCAGAGAGGCATGTGGATCCTGTGGAGTGTGTGGCTCACACTGGAGTTCATCTGATTCTGCCTAATAGGAGGCATCAAAAATGAGACCTTTATTGCAGAAACATTCCCTGCGTTTGTGCAGCACAGTGGAGGTGAGAATAGGGAGCAGGATGATTTCTCTGGCTCAGGAAGGAGGCGTGTGGTAGAGAGGAGAATTTTTGGAGATGATGCAGACCTTCATGGAACAACTACAGTGTGGAGCACTATCATGTTAAATTACAGCAGTGCAAAGTCACTAAAAAGTGTAATGGCACAATCTCACAACAAGATAACTTTTGGTGCTCCATACTACTCATTACTGATAACTCTTCTTGGCCAGAGGTAGTTGTGTAGTGCCTGTGTTTCTTAATCCTCTGATGTCAGTGTGTAAGCAAACCAATTTTTGTTTTCTAAGTGCAATTTGAACAGTAGTTTCGTCATAAAATTCAAGACCCTCCCAGTCTGGTGAGATTTATTTTGTTTCATTTGATATACACAGGAAGAAACTGCTGCTTTGGTGCTGAGAAGGAATATGGAGAATATTTACATTTGAATAATATTTAACTAGCAATGCTTAATACATTAACAATAAATCTTGGTTAGATTCTAAATTAAGTGGATTTGCATCTGAGTAGGTGAGATGAACAGGAGAGATTTTGTTGAAACATAAACAAGACAGAAATTTGTTCCAAAATAATTTAGCCCAAAGGACGTAAATAGTAATGTTCAATAGTTTCCTCCTCCAGAAACAGTTTTATGTGCCTTAGTGCCTGCATCATGCATATTGTTTCTTAGAAAGAAGCTGAAAATGTGCTTTTTTTTTTTTCCCCCTTTTCTTTTTTAAAGCCTCAATAGTTTGTGTTGCTGAGCAAATTTAGAGGAGTAGCTCTCTAGTGATCCCTTGGCCTTTCTAATAGATAAAATGAATGACTAATCTCTGGTATTTTCAGAGTAATCACAGCATAGCTGGTTGCGTACAGGTGGTCAGGAAGGCATTTTATTTTATTTTCCTCCCTTTGTGCAACCCTTAGCACACATCATTGAACATATGTCTAGTTATATTGGACCAAGGAGACAGAAAAGATTTGAGCAGAGTTTATGTTCTTAAGAAATATCAGGTTACGGCCATTCACAGGGGAATTCTGGATAGCTAAGTCATGTTGGGGATTTGTAATTTTGGCTTCCTACTGACTTGCTGTGAGGTGTCTTCAAGCTGAGCACAGATGCAGAATCAAAGTGTCCAGATACGAGGCGCTTCCCTGTTTTTTTGACTCCAGAGTAATTTGTTTTGGATGACGAGAAGATGGCCTCACTGCCTGTAAACTGAATGGCCAAGCCAGGGCCGCTTTTGGTTTGAAATGCACAGCTGTACTGTGTACATCTGAAAGCTCTTTTCCGGTATCTTCTCAGTAATGGGGGAAGAATAGCCATGTACTGCTTCACACCGGTCACATCTGCTTGGGAAGTTCCTCACTGGTTTTCTGTTCTCTTCAGTGTGCCCTGGAGATGCGAGACTTCCCCTGGGCAGCAGGAGGCACACGTCTAGAGAATGCTGGAGCTGCAGGAGGGAAGCGCCCAGTGCAAAACCAGAGAGGAGCAAAGAGAAAAAAGGCAAGCAGACAGCCAGCATTGAGAGAAGCGGGTGGCAGAAAGTGCTTCAACGCTGCCTCTGGCAGCGCACTCCCCAGAGGAACTTGACGAGAGCCCATCTGCGTGTGTGTGAGACTGTGAGCTCAGGATTTCTGTCAATGCATTCCAGTAACCCCAAAGTGAGGAACTCCCCGTCAGGCAACACACAGAGGTAAGGAGAAGAGCCTGCAGTCAGCTTCTCTGGATTGGTACGTGGTGTTGTCCCTGCTTTGCTGCAGGATTAACCAAGGACTGGTGCATGGGACTTAGTGGTCCTCCTTTGTGCTCCTATCGGACCTGCAGAGTACCTGAGCACTGGCTGCACAGTGCTGATGAGCCTCCACGTTTGCTAAGTTTAAGATGAGCTGAAAGCTGTAAATCTGTGAGGTGCAGATTCTCCATTCCTTGCACCCTCTTCCTTCCCATCAGGTGTCTACCTAGGCTGTAGGAGAGTAAACATGCTGTTTCTATATGTTTTGTTTTTTCTTTCTTCCCTCTCTTCTAATTATCTCTTTCCCCGAGGGGTAGTTGGGCAGCAGAAGGTCTCTCTGTCTGTACTTTCACACAAAATGCTTCCTCGGTATTACTGGCCTAAACAGCCTGGAGAACCGATCAGCTGTGCACTGAGATGCTCTGCATCATTCACCTGCCAGTGCAGCAGGTCAGCATCTCTTCTCCACTAATTTGGAAGGGGAAAAATATGGAAGTAAAGCAGTGTCCAAGGACTTACAGTGGTCTGATTGACAGCATTCTTGAGTTTGATTGTTTACTCTTAGAGGTCATCTGGAGCTTAAGAGTAATTCAGAGGGAGTGCCTCTGAGTCAGATGTCTGTCCAAAGGAGGAAACAGCTTGTGTGAGTCCCACAGTGAGGATGCTAGCAAGTGCTACCTGTTGGAAGTGGTAGTGATGATGGGAAAACACAATACAGAGGATCTGATAGCAAAGGAGTAACTGGAGGGTGAGGAGGAAGAGGTGGCTAATACATCTGTAAAAATCCAGAGAAGCAAAATATTTTTTGGATGCAATTTGCTGAATGGAAGAGGGAAGGAAAGTCTCTGAATCTCTTTTGGCAAATTAAAGAAGCTTCATCTGCCCCATTTTGCAGGAGTGTGCGGGGAGATGGTATCCTTCTCTTTCCTTATTCAGAGGCAGGTTGTAGCTGGTTTAATTGTTTTCACGGTCAGAGGTTTGTGTTTTCCTGGCAGCTCGCCCCAATGTATGATGAATGCTGCAGTAATGCTGGGTTTTCCTTGTGCTCCCTGTAGAACTGGATAGGGAGGTGCAAGGGCGGGGGTGGGGGGGGTCTGCTCTGATCAGAGTTGCAGGCTATAGTTGGGGTCCAGGAGAGTGGTGAGGTGAACTTTATTGTGCCTTGTTTGTTTACCCTGAGCTGGTCTTGGTGTGAGGCGCTTCTCTGTGCACATAGAAACCGTTGTCTTTATTGACAGAAGCCCCAGAGGTAGGTCCTCATGTGACATTGGTTCCTGGGATCTGGCAGGTCTGTAGCTTGCCCTGGTGCCTTCTTGAGCAACGAGATCCCATCTTGGATAATAACCCTTTCAGGGCATGTTCAAAAAAGCACCTGTGTGATTCTAAGCTTGCAGGCACTTTTTATTTGTCAGCAATTGTCTTAGCTTGCAAAGGTGGCAGCGGTTGTTTCTGCTTCTCTCTAATCTGTTCTTACAGGATTGAATGACTCAATGGTGTGATTTGTCACTTCTTTTATTTTCTTTTCCTTTTTTTGCTCTGTCCCCAGTAGCCCCAAATCAAAGCAGGAGGTGATGGTCCGTCCCCCTACAGTGATGTCCCCATCTGGCAACCCCCAGCTGGATTCCAAATTTTCCAACCAGGGCAAACAAGGGGGCTCCACCAGCCAATCCCAGCCCTCTCCCTGTGACCCCAAAAGTGGAGGTCATCCCCCCAAAGTGCTCCCTGGCCCAGGTGGGAGCATGGGGCTGAAGAATGGGGCTGGAAATGGTGCCAAGGGGAAGGGGAAGAGAGAGAGGAGCATTTCGGCAGACTCCTTTGAACAGAGGGAAGCTGGAACTCCTAATGACGACCCTGAAATCAAAGGTATGTTTGCTAGGATTCACATGCAGGTGCAGACAATTAGTCTGAGTCCTCTCTGAGATGGAGAATTGCTATGCGAGTGTTAGCGAAACATTTATTTGTCTGGGGTTCTGTAAGTTCCAGCCAATGAAGTGTAAAGGTCTGAGAGCCTGCAAAGAGGAGAGGTTTGTCATAGCTGGCATCGGTAAATGTCCTGTTCACGCTCAGTTAAAGCGCGGACCTGACTCTGGTGGGAAAGTTCCTTTGTAACTCTGAAACTCTCCCAGAGGATTTGAAAGTACAAATGCAACCTGTTGGTTTCCTTCTGGCCTTTGGCCTTTCAGGAACTGCTCTGTTGTAACTGGGGTTTTGAACAATATGCAAGCCTGTTTTGTCAACACAGATTCATAACCTGTAGCACCCTGACTGGTAACACAAGCCAGAGCGTTGGGATTTCTGTGTTCTGTTCATGGCTCCAACATAGTCTCTGTGAGGTAGTGCAAAAACAGACTAGATGTACAGTTGTCCATCTTTCCTTTGTCCATTTGCAAGGTCACCTGGCTAAGGTGGCTGAAGTAAAAAAAAAAAAGTAAAGTTTTGTACAGACTGGTCTCCTTGGGTGCAGACATATTTGTATTAATTCATTTTAGTGTATAGTTTCCCTGCGATGCTGTGTGGCCATTAGAGAATTCAAAGGGATCAGCTCTGGGAAATGCCACTTGCCTTGGAAGGGGACAAGATGAGCTTTCCCCCAGCGGTGCCTGAAAAGCAGCGTGGCATTAGAGGGAAGATGCATGGTGTAATAGGATTGCCTTTAGTAGCGCTTGAGGGAGAATGAAGAAGAGCTCTGATCAGTTTCCAGAAATGGTTTCCAAAGAGCTCCCAAGGTAGTGATTCCCCTCTTTTCCTCTTTCTCCCCTTCCAGACTGCAATTCTGCTGATCATGTGAAGTCCCAGGAGTCTCAGCACACACCACACTCCATGACTCCTTCAAATGCTTCAGCCCCAAGGTCTTCCACACCTTCCCATGGCCTGACTGCCACTTTGGAGCCGGCAAGTGGGCAGAAGACTCCATCCAAAGTGGTTTATGTCTTTTCTACTGAGATGGCCAACAAGTAAGTAGGTAGATGCTCAAATGGCTTCAGGGACCGGGGCCTATATTTGTGCTCCCTTTAAGAGATTCTCAAGTGCATTTTCTCCAAGTGCGTTCTTGTAGCAAAAAGTCTTTACTTGTTTTGGGGGATGCTGAAGGGGCTGGAGTGGAGAATGTCGTTACCTCTTCCCCTCTGAGAGTGGTTATTTACTCCTCCAAGGTGTGGTGTTTTGGGTTGGGTTTGGTTTCTTGGTTTGGTTTTTTTTTTTTTTGGCAAATGCTGGTAGCTATTGTTTTGCAATTCATGCAGTGAGTAGCAGCCAGGATGGCTTTAACTGAGACATGAACCCTGAATGCTGGGGAGTTTGTAGATGTAAGCATTTTTCTTTTGCTACTCATCTAGAGTGAAATATGTGTGGTTAAGTTTTTCTCCCTTTTGCCAGCTGACAGATAGAAGGGAGGGCTGTTAAGAAAAATTGATTCTTAGCTTCAACTGGATATGTGCATTTGTCTGTCTGTCTTTGCAGGGCTGCAGAAGCTGTGCTGAAGGGACAGGTGGAAACCATCGTGTCCTTTCATATCCAGAACATCTCAAACAGCAAGGCAGAACGAAACACTGTACCCTTGGTATGGAATACTTGCATGTGGGTGGGAAGGGAAATGGTAAATGGGCTTGTGTGTGTGTGATTCAGAGAGATGGATGATTATTTACACACTGAAATAAGGTTTAGGGTGGAAGAGAGACAGTTGTTGTCCAAGCCTTCTGCAAATAAACGTCTTGGATCATCCAAAGAAGAGTTTGAGTCTTGCAATATTTGGGTAGTATGTTTCTGGCCTATTGCTCATGCAGAAGTAGCACAGAAGCAAGGGGTACCTGCTGTAATTCTTGAGCAAAATAGGTTTCTGCATGGCCAAGATGCTGCTCTAATCACTGCATGAAGGCTACCCTTCCTTGCAAAGTGTCGGCTGGTTTGTGTTGAGACAGGGTGTTTCGTTTGCACTGCTGTGTATGTGACATGGCTGTAAGAAGAGCAGGTGACAGCATGTGGCTTTCTCTTGCAGAATCCCCAGATCACTGCACTTCGGACTGAACCCAAGCCCCTGTCGCAGCCGCAGCCCCCTGCCACCCAGGACCAGAACCCTCCCCAGAACGCCAAAATGCAGCCGACTCCACCTGTGTCAGCGCCGGTATCCAAATCCACTGGCCCCCCGTGTCCCATAGATCAGGATAGTCCCAGCGTGGAAAGCAAAGTGATGTCTGTGGGCAGCCCTGCCAACTCTACCCCGTTACAGACAGAAGGATTTGGGCAGAGTTCGACCCCCAATAATCGAGCAGTTAGCCCGGTTTCCCAAGGTAGCAATAGCTCTGCTGCAGACCCCAAAGGTCCTCCCCAGCAGGTGTCTGGTGGGGACCCATCCAGTTTGGGTGAGAATCCAGATGGACTGTCACAGGAGCAGCTGGAGCATCGAGAGCGCTCGTTGCAGACCCTGAGAGACATACAGCGCATGCTCTTCCCTGACGAGAAGGAATTTGCGGGAGGGCAAAGTGGGGGGCCACCCCCAAATCCTGGGGTACTGGATGGTCCCCAAAAGAAACCTGAAGGGCCGATACAGGCCATGATGGCTCAATCCCAAAGTTTAGGCAAAGGGTCAGGGTCTCGGACAGATGGAGGGGCTCCGTTTGGCCCTCAAGGACACAGGGACATGCCTTTTTCCCCAGATGAAATGGGGCCACCACCAATGAACTCCCAGTCAGGACCCATGGGCCCAGACCACCTGGACCACATGACTCCCGAGCAGGTGGCGTGGCTCAAGCTGCAGCAGGAGTTTTACGAGGAGAAAAGAAGAAAGCAAGAGCAAGTGGTTGTGCAGCAGTGTTCCCTGCAGGACATGATGGTCCATCAGCATGGGCCTCGTGGGGTGGTGCGAGGCCCTCCTCCGCCCTACCAGATGACCCCTGGGGAGGGCTGGGGACCTGGGGGTCCAGAGCCCTTCCCTGAAGGCATGAACATGTCGCACTCTCTGCCCCCCAGGGGCATGGCCCCTCATCCCAATGTGCCCGGGAGCCAGATGCGCCTGCCTGGTTTTGCAGGAATGATGAACCCTGACATGGAGGGCCCCAGTGTCCCGAATCCCGCCTCCCGGCCTGGGCTTTCGGGAGTTAGTTGGCCAGATGACGTGCCAAAAATCCCAGATGGCCGAAACTTCCCTCCTGGCCAGGGTGTTTTCAGCGGCCCTGGCCGAGGGGAGCGGTTCCCCAACCCGCAGGGCCTGCCCGAAGAACTCTATCAGCAGCAGCTGGCTGAGAAACAGATGGGCCTCCCTCCTGGCCTGAACATGGAAGGCATCAGGCCTGGAATGGAGATAAACAGAATGATGCCCTCCCAGAGACACATGGAGCCTGGGAACAATCCCATCTTCCCTCGAATGCCGGTGGAAGGGCCCATGAGCCCCTCCAGGGGGGAATTCCCAAAAGGAATACCCCCACAAATGGCCTCTAGCAGGGAGCTGGAGTTTGGGATGGGCCCTGGCAGCATGAAGGGGGACATGGGCATGAATGTCAGCATGGGCTCCAACCCACCCCTGGTCCCTCAGAAGCTGAGGGAGGCAGGAGTTGGGCCAGAAGAGATGATGAAACTGCGCCCCGGCGTCTCAGAGATGCTCTCCTCTCAGCAGAAAATGGTGCCGCTGCCGTTTGGGGAGCACCCGCAGCAGGAGTATGGCATGGGTCCCAGGCCTTTCCTTCCCATGTCTCAGGGCCCAGGAGTCGGTCTCCGAAATCTCAGAGAACAGATCGGGCCTGACCAAAGGACTAACAACCGGCTCAGCCACATGCCGCCACTACCTCTCAATCCCACCAGTAACCCTAATAGCCTCAACACTGCTCCCCCTGCGCAGCGCAGCCTCGGCCGCAAGCCCTTGGATATCTCCGCAGCCGGTCAGGTGCATTCGCCAGGGATCAACCCTCTGAAGTCCCCCACGATGCGCCAGGTCCAGTCTCCCATGATGGGGTCTCCCTCGGGGAACCTCAAGTCCCCTCAGACGCCCTCCCAGCTGGCAGGAATGCTTGCGGGCCCCACTGCTGCAGCTGCCGCTGCCTCCATTAAGTCCCCCCCTGTCTTGGGGTCTGCTGCTGCTTCTCCTGTCCACCTCAAGTCTCCCTCTCTCCCTGCACCTTCTCCCGGATGGACTTCATCTCCAAAGCCTCCTTTGCAGAGCCCTGGGATTCCCCCAAACCACAAGGCGTCTCTCACCATGTCTTCTCCAGCCATGCTGGGGAACGTGGAGTCGGGTGAGTGCTGCCTCTTTGGCAGTTGGGTTCATGTTGGGTTACCCCGAGGTGTGTAGCAAGGGGAGGGAGATGGTTTCTTGCAGGGTGACAGAAGCTAGACAGCACTTTGCCCATTGGAGGGAGGCTGTGCCGAGGGTCTCCACCCGAGTGGAGCACGAGTGCTTTTCTCCTCCTGTTGTAATTGTGGGTTTGCACTGTGCCTCCTGTGTGTCGAGGTGAGAGCTGGTCACTCAGAGGACATGAAAGTGAAAGGGTAAGGTCAAGAGGTGTGGAGTGTTGATGGGAGAAATCTCTCCTCGGCGGGGTTTTTGGCTGTTCTGCCATAACTCCTGGTGATCGTACCTTTGTGGAGAAGATCCTGCTGATGTTACAAAAACGTTTTGAGATAAAAGGCTCCTACAAAGACATGCTGAGCATAATTAGCCAGTCGTGTATCTAGGTATGGTAGTGCTTTCTAGGTTTACCACTGCAGACAGGGAGGTGTGCTAACATTTGCTCAGGCTTCAACCATTTTGCCGAGAGCTAAACACTGCCATATGTAGCATTTGGTAGCATGCTGGAGCTGTGCCGTGCCTGGGACCTTGGGGTGCTGGTGCTGGCACTACCTTCCTGAACGCCTGTGGGCTGCTGGTGGCCCACTGTTGCCCTCTCCTTCCCGCTCCCAAACCCTTCCGGAGCTCACCCCGGAGCACATTGGCCCCTCCATCCCGGCTCCCAGCAGCGCAGCCCTGGGCGTCCTTCCAGCCTGAAAAGGTCTCCTGGCCGGGAGAGACCGGCAGTGGAGCTGCTTGGCCACGTTGCCCTCTAGTGCTGCTGCGGGTAACGGCACAGCGGTGGCCGGGACCTGCCTGCTGGGGCACCCGGGAACCGGAGGCAGCGGTTTTGTTGGGATTGCTGGCTGGGTGTCTGTGCTCAGGAAGGGAGCCTGGATGTTAGTGTCCATCGTGGCTGCTGAGGCTGTGCCCGGTGTGAGTCGACAAGTCAGAACCAGGTGCTTTATTCCATGCCTAACATTGTGCTTAACAGATGCTTCTGCGTGCAGGTCTTCTAAAGTGTGAATGTTTTGGTATTGCAGGATTTTGATATTCTCTTATATTTTCCTTTTTTTTTGTGGGGGAGGGCAGAGCTTAGGTATGTGCAGTGAATTTTCAGTGATAGTACAACTTCGGTTTAGCATCTTTCCTTCACGTGATCTGGGTGGCATGAAATACATTGGTGAAGAACAAAGGAGATGGGGAGTGCAGTTAAGTTATTTCTGGTTTGGGGAGAGCAGAGGATGATGTTAAGCTAATAGGTGCAGAAAATGCTTCTTTTACTGGAGTGAGCTGTAAATATGGGTATATAAAACTTGAAATGAAACATAAGCATGGAGTTTTACTTGTAGCTGCTGATGCAGCTTGTCGGAAATCTGCTTGCATGTCTCAGCATACTATCTGCTACAGCTCTCATTGTGCTGCCCATGTCTTTTGTGCTTGTGTGATGCCCCCTAAAGAAAAAGGGAAGGGAGTTACAGTTTGACATTTGGTGGGTACAGGGACAATTAGTTGACTATAGATTTCATTCTTTTATGGCTAATCCTGGTACCTAAGTCTGTCTTCAGTGTATGGAAGTTGAATAGTAGGATTTTCAGATTTACCTGTTAATTCTTCATGCGGATTTGTAGAGGCTCAATATAGGCCCAGTAAAAGTGGAGAATCCAGGATAACAAATGCTAACCATCTTGACCAGTAGGCTTATGTTTTCTGGTTACCTTTCACAGGCATAGACTGCATTAGTCAGATGGTCTCTTGCAATAAAAGGAATTTCTAGTTTTTGAGATTTCTGCGAGAAAAAGGTGTGATTTAAAGAAAAAAAAATGTAAGAAGGAAAAATATTAAAGTCCTTTTCTTTCTCTTTCTTTTCGTTTTTTCCTAAGGTGGTCCACCTCCTTCTACAGTCAGCCAGTCTGCTCCTGTGACTCTCCCTGGAAATCTTCCCTCTAGCAGTCCTTATACAATGCCACCAGAGCCGACTCTCTCCCAGAATCCCCTTTCCATTATGATGTCCAGGATGTCCAAATTTGCCATGCCCAGCTCTACACCGCTCTATCATGATGCCATCAAAACTGTGGCCAGCTCGGATGATGACTCCCCTCCAGCACGCTCCCCAAACTTGCCACCTATGAACAGCGTACCAGGTAAGAAACTCAAAGGAACATAAGCCCAAGCTATCACGCAGTACAGTGAGGGTGCTTTTTATGGAGACTTCATCAAATGAAGATGGTGGGAGGGAAAAACCTGGAAGAATATATATCCATGGGTTGTTTTTGAGAAAGGCAGTTGCAGTTCTCTGAAACGGGGAGACTGAATTCTCCTTGCAACCTTTTTTTTTTTCTTTTCTGTCCAGAAAGTGTCTGTTTTCTTCAGAAAATATCTAATCTGGGAAAACCCTTATGTATGGGTGAGATTTCCAGTCAGGCAGATTGGACTTACTTGTGCAAGTGAAGGCTGATCATGGGAATAAGGGTCAGACCTACAACATGTTATCCAGATGAAACCTTTCTTCCCCTGTCTTAACGGCAGTGTCATAGAAGCTTCACAGGTTATTGGTTTGGGGTTTTTTTTTTTGACACTGCATCATCTGGTGTTTTGCTGGGTTTTGTGGATTGTCTTTGTTACAAAAGAGTGTATTAGAGCGTTTTCTTACAACATACATCTTTTCATATAGGCAATGTGTAATGGCATGTGACCTTAGCCAGGACTGAGGGAAACTGTCCTGGTCCCCACCCAAGAGAGTTAAAGTAAAACTAAAATAAAACATTGTCCTTTTGGGCTGTCCTGTGCGTGAGCATGTTTATATGAGAAATCCAGTCCCTGCTGATAGCTTAATGTTTGTGGTTATGTATTTAATACAAAAATAGGCTGTAGCCACTCCACCCAATTGAATTAACATAGTTGAAAGAGGGTATGAGTGGATGTTTTACGAGAGCAGCAACTGATAATGAATTCTTGATGAGTTTACCTGTAGCTTTGCTGCCTGTTTCATGCCGTAATGATCAAGAGTGGCTGAATATACCTGGGGAAGCTGGTTAATTGAACAAGTTCATGATGATAGCTCATTAACCTCATTGATTGCTGCCTCCTAGTCTTATGAGGGTTACCTGATTCATCACTTCTTGAGTTTTGAAAGGAGATTCAGTCTCCTCCCAGTGGACAAGTGTCCATATGCTGATAATCTGCCACAGACATGTTTGTTACTGCCTGCATTATCTAGACTGCAAGGGAAGTAGTAAAGGCATGGGTTGAATTGAGATCCTACTTATAGAGCAGGCTTTAGTAATTTTTTGGCTGTGCAGTGACAAGCTTAGAGAGGCTACTGTGCAGGTGGCATTGATTTTTCTGGTTAAAATAACGTTTTCCAGAGCCACTACTGATGCTGTTTATTAGCACCAATTTGTGTTATGTGTGTGTGTATTTGGTAACCTTGCAGAAAGCTCTCTGATAGCTTTGGTGTTTATTGGCTGTTCTCTAAATGTGATTCCTTATTTCTTCCATAGGAATGGGCATTAATTCTCAGAATCCTCGAATTTCAGGTCCAAACCCAGTGGGTCCAATGCCAACCCTTAGCCCAATGGGAATGACCCAGCCTCTTTCCCATAACAACCAGATGCCCTCTCCAAATGCTATGGGACCCAATATACCTCCTCATGGGGTCCCTGTGGGACCCGGCCTGATGTCACACAATCCGATGATGGGGCACGGTTCCCAGGAGTCTCCAATGGTACCTCAAGGACGCCTGGGCTTCCCACAGGGGTTCCCTCCTGTACAGTCCCCTCCACAGCAGGTGCCATTTCCACACAATGGGCCCAGCGGTGGACAAGGCAACTTCCCAGCAGGAATGGGCTTCCACGGAGAAGGACCTCTGGGGCGTCCTACCAACCTGCCCCAAAGTTCGACAGATCCAGCACTTTGCAAGACTGGAGGCCCTGGCGGTCCAGACTCCTTCACTGTTCTTGGAAACAATATGCCTTCGGTTTTCACCGATCCAGAGCTGCAGGAGGTAATCCGTCCTGGAGCCACGGGAATACCCGAGTTTGACCTGTCCAGGATTATCCCGTCGGAGAAGCCTAGCCAGACACTACAGTATTTCCCTCGTGGGGAGGTGCCAGGCCGCAAGCAGCCTCAGGGTCCTGGGCCTGGGTTCTCCCACATGCAGGGGATGATAGGAGAGCAGACCCCGAGAATGGGACTAACGTTGCCTGGCATGGGGGGCCCCGGGCCAGTGGGGACTCCGGATATCCCTCTTGGGACGGCTCCATCCATGCCAGGTCATAACCCGATGAGACCGCCTGCCTTCCTGCAGCAAGGCATGATGGGGCCGCACCACCGCATGATGTCACCAGCACAAACGGCGATGCCTGGCCAGCCCGCGCTAATGAGTAACCCCGTGGCTGCCGTGGGCATGATCCCAGGCAAGGACCGAGCCCCCGCGGGGCTGTACAGCCACCCGGGCCCTGTAGGGTCACCTGGTATGATGATGTCAATGCAGGGCATGATGGGACCCCAACAAAACATCATGATTCCCCCCCAGATGAGGCCCCGAGGTATGGCTGCTGACGTTGGCATGGGAGGATTTAGCCAAGGCCCTGGAAACCCAGGGAACATGATGTTTTAAGCTGCTACCATAAGACTGGATGTTCTGATCCTTGTCAAGATGAGATTCCAAGTCCTGAGGGCTTTTTTGGGAGCTTCAGGAGTACAGTTTGGCCATGCAATAGGTGAAAAGAGACCAGAGGACGCTTTGGGAAATCTCGAATGTATGGAATTACCTGAAAAAAAAATTATTCATTTTAACAGGTTGTTTTTTTTTAAGATTTATTTTTTAAAAATTATTTTTGTGGACTTGGGTATCCCGTGACGGCACCTGCTTTGAGAATCTGTAGCTGTATTTTGAGAATTGCCATTTGTCACAAGTTGCACCATTCTCTGTATGTTTACGTCCTTCGGACTGGCTTCTCCCAGGACTCTCGGTTATCTTTGGGGTTTTTTGTGTACTGTACTATATTGTAAAAGGGATTTTAGCAGAGACTTTAGTCTTTGGGGTGAGAGGAGAATGGGATTCTAGGCTGTTTACTTTAGGTGGAGAATCCATCTTCAGAACTTCGGACTATTTTCCTTCAACTCCAATGTATAGAAAAACCAAACTACGACCTCAGAGCAGAGTATTAATGAAAAGCACAAAAAGGAACTTAAGTTCAGTGAGGGGAATCTTTTAAAAGAAATAAATAATAAGTTAAGGACATATTTTTCAAATTATGGCGTGCTGTCCAGCACCTTCTGTCTCTCCCTCCCACTCTTTATTAAATAGGCTTCTCTCTCTCTCCGTCCCCCTTCTGTCTCCTCCTATGGCAGCTGCAATACATTGTGTTTTTTTGGGGAGTAAATCTAGGAGAGCCTCTCCTCACGTGGGGACTCTTCCCACTTTTAGGAAGGGGCTGGACTTGGACACTGTTACATCCTACAGTAGTCTCTCTCACTGTTTCCTATTCTCCTTTTCTTAGAAACCCCAAGTGATTTTATTAATGTGGGAGTGGAACAGACACTAAAAGTTATCCAGGATTTTTTTTGTGGTTATTTTTTTTCCTCCCCAGCGTAAAACGTTCTGTGTAACCTCCATTAAATTTGGTACAAAACCACTCGCCAGGGCTGTGGTGTCAGAAAAATAAAATATATTGTTTCTTACAAAAACGAACTGTCTTCTTTATCCAGTCCAGTTGTTTCTATGTACATCAGCGGGCTGGCCAGATGACTGCTTGCTTTTCCTCATGGTCACAGCCAGCGCAGAGGCCAGGTGTGGTAAGCTTTGGCAGCTCCTAAAAGTCTGGTCTGTGTGCTCCTTGCTATCCTGCTTGCTTACTCCTGAAATGAGTTTGGTTTTCCTCAGACTGAGGTGTTATTTCTATGACTGTTGTCCCTGCAGCATTCAGTCTTTCTTTGTAAATTTGTTGAGGGTCAAGGAATAGATGAAACTTGTTGTCTCTGTCACTTCCTTCAGGTGACTGTTTGCAGCACTAAAAAATACTGTGTGTGGTTTTGAGCTTTCCCTAGGCACCACAGCTAACTGGAAACTTGTTGTCTCTGTCACTTCCTTCAGGTGAGTGTTTGCAGCACTAAAAAATACTGTGTGTGGTTTTGAGCTTTCCCTAGGCAGCAGTGTCTGCCTGCTGAGCACTGGAGTCCAATGCTGTGTGGGGCACTGTGGTTGTGTGTCACCCTGGGGGCTTTGGATTGGGTAGGGTCTCTGACTGCCGGCATGCAGAGGCTGAGACAGCAGGGAATGGGTGAGCTTAAATAGCAAAGGTGAGAGAGAAATTGTCAGTGAGCAGATTTTTATCAAGACAACCCTGCTGGGTAAATTGTTGCTTTGCCACAGTTCTCATAGATTGCTTCCTAATCCCCTGTCTTCTCAAACTTTCCCTTTGAGAGAATTTCAGCAAGAAGGTTTTATGGTTTTGTCTATGAGGAGTGAAAGACTGGATGCCAAAACAGGAATTGGGAGTTGAGTCCTGCTCCTGGAGAAGACCAGGAAGAGCTAGGGAGGGGGGCTCTGTGGCTGGCTGTTCTCTGGTCCCCCAGCACTGTATATGGAGTGTGTAATCTCTGTTCTTCCTTCCACTTACTGTTACTTGAAATTATTTCAATGAGTAGTTTCCTCAGAGGGCAGGCTATTAATGTGAAACTTCATGTGGAGAATGAGTATCTTCATTATGCTTGCGTGTGAGAGTTTTTCAGAGTTAACTGATCCTTAACAGGTGGAAAACGAATTGCTGTCCCTGGCCAGTTTACCAAAGTTTTGTTGCTAGTGTTACTAAATGAGCGAAGCCATGCGCCATTGGAGGCACGCAAGCCTCAGAGCCTTCTGTTGCCTGCTTCCAAATTCACCTTTGTGCTGTCATGCAAATTTACAATGATTTTGGGTGAGAATTACTCTTTTGACAAAGTGTGGGATGTATGTTGTGGTGCTTCCCTCTAACAAGACAAGCATCGTGCCTGAAGCACAGGCTTGTCAAGATTTTAGAAAGAGCTGACAATGACACAGTAAGTGTTATTTCTGTAGAGTGGAGTTACCTCTTCTTTAAATGGTTGCGCAGCTTCCTTTTGAGGACCTTGCATGGGAATTGTCACAGTGCAGCCTTTTTAAGTGTTGCTACTTCTGGCACTACTCCTCACTGTTTTTACCATGTCGAACAAAGCAAACGTTTTGATCAATGTAGAAATAACCTGGAGGGTTGGTTGGTTTGTTTGTTCGAACAGCCTTTCTCGGTGCCTCCTATGCCTGTTGAGGTATTTTGAATAGGAAAGGATTTGAGATGACTGCAACTTACTCTAGAAAAATTAGCATAGGGGGATTCACTGTTTCAAAGCCACTTGATAGTGAAAGGATACGTTTTACAAATACTGGATAATTAAAGTTCTTCTGTGTCTGTCTGACTTAAGATGCTGGTATTTGGCATCTTAACGAGATGTTTTTCTGCAGAAAATGCAGAAGACGTGGATTCTCCTTAGTCCACGTAGATGCGCTTAACCTCAGGGGCGTTACTCAGTTTGCACAAGCTGATGGACAGAGATGCTAATGCCTTGGCTGGCTCCGGTCAGGAAAACTACTCGGTAGATGTAGACTGAGCTGCTTTGTTTTGCTCTAATTCCAGTTCTCCCTTTTGCTTCGCAAATGAAAAAAGCTTTCTAGCTGCCAGCCTTGCAAATTCACCTTGGGATCTGTAAGTCAGACTCTGTTCTCTCCTGCTTATTTATAATCAATAGTAACTGTGACTCAGCTCTGGTAGTCATGGTGCAGTTGAAGATGGAAAGAGGAGTTGCCGTTTTTAGTTTTCTTCCCCTCCCCCTCTTTTTTTTTTTTTCTCTTTAAACTTTCAAATCATCCTCCACCTTTGTTTGAAAGAATGAAATAGACTTTATTCATACATGCTTGGCTGCTCTTCCTCTCTAGTAACATGGGAGGAAACAGTCTGCTGTTCAAATTATCTCATCCCAGATGGCTGCGCAGCCGGAGTGTGGAGAGACTTAAAAGGTAAACCCAGCAGATGGTGAACTTCTGAAACACAAAGTAATGCTCCTGCTAAATCAAAAGTTTAAAATATTTGAAATCTGTTTGTTTTAAAGTAGTAGACTGTTGCAGACGGGTCATCTGTGAAGTACACTGGCAGTTTTAAGCATGGTCCAAATAAACCTGTATCATGGGCTAGCTAACCTACCAAAGAACATGATGAGCAAGTAGCCAGCCTGAAGAGTTTGTCCTGACCTCCTAGTGGTACCTAATGGGTAACGTTTTAGAAGACAGACCAGTATATAGAGAGCTAATCTGCATCAGTCTTGGTTGGGATTTGAATGCTGGTGGTGCTTCTGGCACCATACATGTATCCTGACTTGGAGTAGATATGGGTGCCTGACTCTTCCTGAGGGTATCCTGTGGATCCTAAACACACTTCTTAGACTTGGAATGCAGCATTTGTGGTGTTAAAGTGTTGGAGCTTTACAAATACGGTATACACAGGACTTAATTTTGCAGTGCTTGGTATGCTGACTGTCTACTATGCTGGTTTTCATTCTGGTGGCAGAAAAAGCTACATTTCACTGCTGGTGATCTTCTGTACTTACAGTGCTGAATGCTTTTCTCGTGTAGCCTTGGCAGGCTGGTGGCTGAAACCTGTTCCCTATTTTGATATTTATTGAGGAGAAATGATCCATGTTTGATGTAGGCCTGTATTTAGTAAAACGCACTTCACTGTATCAATTGCTAGTAATTCTTAACCTAAAAATGATAAATTGTCTTACACATGTGCTGTGTGCCATCTTTCTGGTGAGGTGACCTCTAATTTAAAGATGTTTCCATTTTTAGCTAGTCCACATATGGTAGATGTGTAACACCTAGCTTTATCATGCTCTTTCTGCTTAAGGTTAAAGCGAATTATCAGGCCCTAAAAAGACCCAAAGTGCTAGCTTTATTATGTTGGTTTTATTGACATATATACTAAGCTCACTATCTTCTTGATCTCCTTTTGACAGCAAACCTTTCATGCCAAGAGATGTAGGTCTTCGTGATGGTTTACACACTCAGGTTTTAAGCTTACAATTGGTTTTATTTGAGTCAGAGCATGAGGCAGGAAAGAAAAGTGATGTTGTTCTGTCTGTGATACTGGAAACTTTGAAAGGTGATGTTTTACATGAGGAGAAAACAAACCCCTAAATTTAAGTTGACATATCAATATAAGAAGGACATGGACCTGTTGGAGAGAGTCCAGAGGAGGGCCACGAAGATGATGACAGTCTGGAGCATCTCTCCTATGAGAACAGGCTGAGAGAGTTGGGGTTGTTCAGCCTGGAGAAGAGAAGGCTCCGGGGAGACCTTATAACGGCCTTCCAGTACCTAAAGGGGGCCTACAGGAAAGATGGGGAGGGACTCTTTATCAGGGAGTGAAGCGATAAGACGAGGGGGAATGGTTTTAAACTGAAAGAGGGGAGATATAGGTTAGATATTAGGAAGAAATTCTTTACTGTGAGGGTGGTGAGGCACTGAAACAGGTTGCCCAGAGAAGCTGTGGATGCCCCATCCCTGGAAGTGTTCAAGGCCAGGCTGGATGGGGCTTTGAGCAACCTGCTCTAGTGGGAGGTGTCCCTGCCCATGGCAGGGGAGTTAGAACTCAATGATCTTTAAAGATCCCTTCCAACCCAAACTATTCTATGATATTTCCTGACAATTACCTACTATACTAATATTGCCTTAAATGAAACATAGTGTATGAGGATAGGTTTGCAATGCAAAATGGAAAAAAAGTCTGTTAGGTTTAAGTTGACCAACCTGCATTAATTGCATTGGATGACAATAGCAGGGAGGCAGAGTAACTTGGGTCAGCAGCTCCAGCTCAAGTTTGAGAGAACTTGAGGCTCAACATGTTGGCTGCTCATGTCAGCAGCTCTTGTATTAACAGCTCAGGGTAAGAACGTTTTGGATTTCTTTTTCTGTCCCCTGGGATTTGTGCCTTTCACAGTCCTTGCAAGAAGTTGGCCTATTCATGGAAATGCACTGACTGGTTCCTTGGGAAATTTTTATTCCATGTTCTGAGAAATGCCTCAGCTTTTCCATGCAGTGTCTGTAAGTAAGCACGTCCCACTTACCTGTGTTCTTTGGTCTTAAAACTCTTCCACTGTCCCACCAGTCCTCTTCCAAAAACATAATTTAAGGTAGTCGTGCTCAGAAATAGCTCCTCCTTCATACTGTGGGCCATGACAACTCTGGAGTTGCTCAGTGGGATAAGACCAATGTGTAGCCCAGCCACTTCCACACTGAGGGAAAGGGTGAGGCTGGAGCAGGGTGCAGAGGGCACTGCAGAAACCCCCTTAAGACAGTGATGAAATAATGTGTTCCCAGCGGAAGCTTCTTCCTAGCCACTGCCAAGAAGCTGGCCTGTTTTTCTGAGGTCTTCTGCTGTTACTGAAATGTATGTTACCCTGCCTGAATGAATTGATTATTTTAACGGTGTGAATGCAGGGCCCTTTAGCAATCTCAGGTGCACTAGGACAGCTCGTGCTGCTGAGTTCTTTGGGTGTTGGGCCACATTGCCATTTTTAACTTGGCTGCTGGTGAGTTTTCCTAGGAGGTGCTCCTAGCTCTTCTTTAGGAGAAGGAATGTGAATTCCTGCTTTGTCTACTGGTATGGCCAAAGCTTCTGATGCTGTTCCCTGATACCCCTTTCCCAAGCAGTCTGTGCCTCACAAATAACTCACAATTGTACACCTAATGTTTCCGTCGCCGTTCTCCAAGTACTTTCTACCGTGCAGAAGAGGGAGCTTGATTAGAGCAGAACGTACTGTTCTTAAGCAAGGGTGGGCCATTGATCTTTATATAATGGCATTATGTTTTTAGGCTGTATAAAAACTTGGTGGAAAATAACAATGTTTTGTTTGCTTTTTTGACAGCTTCTAATAGCGGTTCAGCGAGACCTCCAGCAATGTATTTAGTATTCAAATTATTCCGTTCACTGTGCGTAGTGTCAACATGTAATTGTGGTGGGGGCAGGCTAATGAAAGAGTAGAGGTAAATCTATCCCACGCTTGTCAGGGAGAAGGTACCGTAGTGCCTCCAGTCACATCTCTGTCAGTGATTTACATTAACATCACTGCAGTCTCCTTTTGCTAAGTGAGAAGGGGTAACGCAGAACCAAAACTGCAGGGCCATTTTAATACGTGGTCCCCCTATTTTAGCCTTTATATATCCCAAAGAAAGTAGGTCAGGATCCAAGTTTTATTTACTGATTGGAAAAAATGGGGATTTTGGCAACACAGTGATCGTTAGTACCGTCTTACAGGAAAAAGTGTCATCATCTCAGCTAGAAGTACTTCTGTTGGCTATGCTGGTGTATTCCTGTTTCAGCAAGTGTTAAATAGATACAACGCTGCTCAAAGCTGAAGTCAACAGCAATTCCCCGAACTTCCTTGCTTAAAGCACATTAAGCAGGGTTCACCAAGAGTGCATATTCTTGTACTGGGCCCACTGTGGTGGCTTTGCATGTTCGCAGTAGAATTTCTGTAATTACAGGAGCGCAGGGAAGAGGTCTGAAGGCCTTCTGTCCCTTTGGAGAGGTTTTGTGTGCACAAAAATGCCCTCAAGAAGATGGAGTAGTAAATGCTATGCACTTTGGGAGGCTCATCTGTCTGCAGAGCAACCCTCCAATGTGACAAAAGGAAAAGGCACAGTGGCTTCTGCAGTTTGCCATACATAAAAGCAATCGTTATGTCAAAGTTCTCAAGTCTGGTAGTACAGAGCAAGCTGGGCTTCATCCCACAGTCCCAGCATATGAGGAACAGGTATGTTTTCTCTCAAGTTGCTGAAGCAGCAGGGCAATTTAAACGGGTCTGTCCTCTCCCTTGCTGTTTTCAGCCCCTCTGTGCTTTTGTGTGGCTACCTCAGAAGTGAACTTGAGCTGTTCTGTTACACAGCTGCTTTCATCTTGCTGCTAACAGTGAAAGTGACACTGTGCCACCCTGTGTCTGGTAGGAAAAAGTCACCTCATCTAAACTATCTTTAGAATAGGGAAGGCTGGCAGGAATATAAAGAAAAATAGTCAAAGATTGTGACAAAAACAAATTTTAATTTAAGACAACTTATTTATGAGTCAGTTTGCTGATTCCCCTCTGTTTTGGGAGCACAGGTTATTATACTCCTCTGGACTGACTGAGTACTGTGAAAGAACTTCTAGAAATTCTTCAAGTGGGCAGAGACCTGCTCTACATCCTTTCACCAGTTGTTCCTGTAAAGGCAAAGAGACAAAATCACACATCTCGTGCATTGCCAAAGCCCTTTTTTTTGCTGATACTGATGCATTCTGCAGCAGTGAAATACGCTAGTTGAGGCAGAGACAGAGGTTCAAAGTCTTTGCCGAAACTCACACTAGGTCAATAGCCAGCTCAACAGAAAAGATACCTTGGCTACCATGGATATGCTGTAGGTGTCTGGCTCTATTATCTGGCTTGATGGCATGCTTGGAACAAGTCTTGTTTCACAGCTTTACATGCATACATGGCAAAACCAAAAGCCCGAGGATTAGAAGATGGGACTTCCCCTGGGATCTCACCTTTCCACAGTAAGACATGCGAACAAACCACTCTTTGGTCTGCCGGTGCTGATACAATTCCAGGATCATATCTGCAGCGTAAGGTGGCCACTTGCGATCAAAGGTGCCCAGTGCCACCAGGAGAGCAGTGAGGGTAATGTCATGAGAAGCATAGAGAATGAGCTTTCTGGTAAAAAAAGGAAGGGGAGGGGAAAAAAACCATAAAGTTAGCCGTGTTCCTCCATGGACAGCCAGATACTTGTGCTACATCCAAGGCTCAGGGCTGGTGTCTCGACTACACAGACTGTATGCTGCACATACGGTCTACCTCAGCAAAAGCAAATACGGTACTCATGCTTTTCCTAGCAGATGAGCACACCTTCTCTTTACTCACACGTTCATCATTTTTTGAACCAGCTTTTCACACTGACAGCAATTCAGAATTTGTAATGATCAGGGGAGAGATTTATCCTGTACCTGGCCTTTTCAGCTGGAGATGAGGGATCTACTGCTTCTGTAATGTTCTTCTGTAAGGTATAGAAAAGACGACCAACGTTCATCTGAAGAACTTCTCTATAAAAGAAGCAGAAATAAATTCCTAGGTTTTAAACTTTCAAATTAAATAATTTTAAATGAACACCTGGGAACCTGCTTTTCTCTTATGAATTGGTAACATATATTGAATGTAACTAAGAACCATCCGATGCAATTCCTACGGTTACTTTTTATTTCAGCAGTTGTATAGCCACCTCAGCGATTCTGATGTGATTGCAGATTGGGAGGGGAGAGGTGTTAACAAGCAGTCTCATGAGGTGTGGCCTACATAAAGGAAAACCTAGAAACTCCTCCATGTTCTCTATGCTATTTTGTTTCCCTACTTTTGATTTTTGGATGCATAATTTTCAGCTAGGGAAGATGACTGTAGCTGACTGCAAAACAGCAACTGAAGTGGTTGGTCTTTGGCAGGAAGGGGAGGGTGGGATTCAAGAAGGTGGTGGCTATATTTAAAAATTAGTTTTTATCCCTGTATTGAATGAAGAGGAGATCTTTAGACAACTTTTGGTGTGAAGAAACTCGCTCTACCTAATGAATAAATCAGTAGAAATGGAGGATGAGTGTGACCATGGCTCTCCCAGGTGGTGTGGGAGTGGGGGAAATTAGTCTTTCCGTAGATGAGATCTCTAATACAAGTTAAAGAAAAGGCTAAGGGCAACTGCTCTAACAGAAAAGGCAGTCCTATACCACCACCTGAGAAGAGCTGGTGAATATGGCAGCTGTGAATGGATCTGAAAGGAAAACGGCAGCTAGGCTAGCAACTCAGCCACCTTTC
>KZ506254.1:106840-155945 GCA_002844005.1 Limosa lapponica baueri
GTCCCCAGAGCCTTCTCCAGGCTGAACAACCCCTACTCTCTCAGCCTGTTTTCATAGGAGAGGCCCTCCAGCCCTCTGATAATTTTCGTGACCCTCTTCTGGACCTGCTCCAATGGGTCCATGTCCTTCTTACGTTGAGGTCTCCAGGGCTGAACACAGTACTCCATGAGGAGTTTCAGCAGAGGGGCAGAATCACCTCCCTCCGCCTGCTGGCCACGCTTCTTTTGATGCAGCCCAGGATGTGGTTGGACTTCTGGCCTGTGAAGAAACCTTCTGTGGTTTGGTTTTCTTCCATGTTTTCCCTCTGAAAGCACATTTGGCTACCAGAGTGGTGTGATTAGGTGGAAGAGCTGGTGCTTACCAGTGCATTGAATTTAGTAGAGAGGGAAGAGCCTGCAAGGAGGGAGAGGGTCCCTGGACTCCTCCCCATCTGGCTGCTAGCACCCTCCTGTTAACAGCTGTTGATTAGGAAGGAAAGTTTGGGGAGGGGAAGATGCAGCGTTCAGCTCAACTCTTATATGGAACAGTCTTATGCAGTGCTTTGGTCTTTTAATCCACCTGTGTGGGTGTTGCATAAGTAGCAGAAGTTTGCCTCCCATTCGTATCTAAATGACAACATTCTGCTGACAGAGAGTAGAGCTTCTTACCCCTGTAGCTTGTTTCTGCCCCCACCTGTACTCAATCACCCCGTTAACCTCACCAGCAAAGGTTTGCAGTTGGTGCTAACTGTGGTGGTGGCATTTTCCATTGTGAGTTTGCTAAATGAGGTCTTTTTTGCTTTGGATGCCCAGGTGCAAACACCTAGTCTTGTCTGGCTTCTCATTCCCACCACAGCTTTGGGAACCAACACAATACTGGCATTGGCAGGGCTTGGAGATGAGCTGCAGCAGTGAGGTGGGTGCATGGCTCCACCACATAGGTAACCTGATGTCATCTGGAGGGGTTCAGGGTTGTTGTAACATTGGAGCTGCCTCTTGGCACCCCCTGGCAGCACTCAGTGAAGCTGTCATATGGTGAATGTGAACCTAGTGCCTGGAGGTGCATGTTCCACTCCTTCTTTCTTCAAACTGTTGCTTCTCCTTTCCTGGCAATGCTGTGGAGGAACAGTGAATCTGTACAAATTAACTCTTAAATGTTATTTAGCATCTTTTTAGCATAGTGGCTAATAACTTTGATATAAGTAAAAGCTAGAGAGCTGGGCATTCATAAAGCCTTTCTTGGACATTATAAAGGAATCGATGGGTTCCTGACTCCTTGGTTCCTAGGAATCTTCTGGTTCAAGGCTTGGTGGCGACGTCACTCTTGCACAAGTAGTTTGTCAGGGAATGAGCAGTTTGCTTGTTCCTTAGACTGCATCTGCTTGACTTACATTTATTAGGGATGGCTATGTTCCCCCTTGCCTGCCATCCTGCCTCCTTATGTATCTTATAGGCCCCAGTATTCCTTTTCTTGTAGGCTTGGGTCTCTACTTTAGCCAGGATGTCTATTATCCTCCCCCTTTCTTCCCACTTGTGCTGATGGTTCTTGGTGTCCTCCTTTTTGTCTCATCCCCATTTCTCCTTGCTCTTTCAGGGTATCAACACTTTAAAACTCTCCAAGGAGATCAGGGAGTTTTACAGAAATTTGGGGTGTTGATAGAAGCTATCAAACAGTTACTTTTCTGTCTGTAAAGATCAGTTCTTTATTTTGCCCATAGACAATTGCAGACCTGACTACACTGCACTCACTGTCCCTCTCTTTCCTTTATTCCTGTTTGGAAGCAGGTGCTGTCTGCTGGGAGCTGGAGCACTCCCTGAAACGCTGAAACTGTTGGAAAGTGATCTTTGAAAGGTAGCGCACCAGAAAAATGCCATGGAGACAGGGCCAAAGAGAGTGTCTACAGTAGATGAGGCCTTCAGGAAAGCTACTGAGTGGAGACTGCTGCAGGGAGGTGTTGGTGTCTCTGGGCCCTCATGAAGTGCCTACAGTTCATTACAAGTGTAAAAGAGTCCCACCTGTGCTTCGTTGCTGCCCTAGTCTGGAGCATCCCTTCTTCTGGGGAAGGTATTGCCTTCATTTCTAAGGCTTTATTTTCTGCTTGTTTGGAAATGTGCAAGTGTCTTGCCTGCCTGGACTCTGAGCTTTCTGGTATCTGCATGTTTCCTGCGTTTTTCCTTTGGTCTGTTGCCAATGTCACGCCCTGGGTAACACAGAAGGTGAACGTCAGAAAGCTGTACCTGACACTTGACTCTAGGGCTGACCTAGAGTCAAGCTGCTGGCTGATCACAGCTGCTGGCCTGGCATCGGCAGCCCTCTACACCAGCAGAGACCCTTTGCTTGGCCCCATTGAATTAAAAAACTCAGCACCTACAGCAGCTGCTGGCAGCCTGTAGGCTGCCTGTGCTGTCTGGGGCCAGCTGGGACAGTGAGGATGAGGAGACACAGTGTCCCTGTCCTCAGTGTACCCTCCTGTCCCATCTACCTCTCCTTGGCTCCCAGCTGTCACAGAACCACAGAATGGTTTGGGTTGGAAGGGACCTTAAAGATCATCTAGTTCCAACCCCTCTGCCATGGGCAGGGACACCTTCCACAAGACCAAGGTTCTCAAAGCCCCATCCAACCTGGCCTTAAACACTTTAACACCTTGAACACTGTCCCAGTTTCTGTTTTTTCTACTTCAGGCATTTAAAGAAATCCTGGAAAGAGAGACAAGACTGTTTCCCATGATGTTGCCCCTGAAAGAAAGAGGAGCCCTGTGTGGATACAGGTGGCACAAGTGCCAAGCAGATCTCGGGCTGGGAAAGAAGCTCAGCACAGGCTGAATGAGCTTGCCTGTAAATGTCCACTTGGCAGACCCAGGATCTCCTGCTCCCAGGGGGGACTCAGTGGAAACTCATCTATGACCCCTGTCACCAGAGCGTCTCAGTGCTTGCCAGACTTTAAAGGCAAATATCCTCAAACCATTCTGGAGTACAAATACCACGTTACAGATAGAAATCTGTGGCAAAGACAACTGAACAAGTTGCCTTATGATGGGAGAAAGACCTGGTTGTAGAAACCAAGTCCCTTGTCTGTCAATTTTGAGGGTGCCTTTATCTGTCCCTTAGGAGCAGTACCCAGCATTGATTCAAGCCAGGAGGACCTCTGGTTGGAGGGGTGGTGGCAGGAGGCACCAGAGGAGTCACAGGCAGCTGATGGGTGCAGGGAATAGGACAAGGGTGAAAGAGCAATAGCAGAGAGAGGATGGTGACCTGCACAAAGGCCAGAGGGAGGAGCTGCTGCAGGTGGTGAGAGGTTGGCACAGCCACCAGGACATGTGGATGGGGGAATGTGGTGATCTCCTGGTGTCTCTCAAAGCAATGCTGTTCTGAAAGGGTTACCTCAGTTTTCTGAGCTTAGAGTATATGAAACACAGAGGCACAAACCAGCGCAGAGAGAGAAGGAGAAAATATTTCAGAAGCCAAGAAAATAACAAATGGAGGAATCAAGCCTAAATCTTGTGTTGTGGGAGGGTGAGGGGGGCAAGGACACTGGAGGGAGAGGGAATAGGAAAATATTGTTAATGGGAGGGAGGGAAGGAGGAAGAGAGCGAGAGGTGAAGTGATTATAAATGAGCAGAGGTGGAACAAGGAAAGAAGGTCACAGTGAATTCATTTCAATTTCCATTCAAATGTTACCCTGGAAAAAAAACCCAGTTCGTGTGAAGCTGTGAAGACTGGGACTGCAGGGTTCCTCCTGGGGAGACTTGGCTGCTGCCAAGCAGCATTACTGTTGAGATATATTTTAGAATATACCATGCCACAGCAGGTGCATGCAATTAGAGGAGAGCTCTCCAAAATAGCAGGCGGCTGTCAATTTTTTAGCAAATGGTGTTGCCCTTTTTTTTTTCTTTGTCCAACTGTGTAGAAATTTATTCTAAGATGCATCATCTTTACAGAAACATTTTCAAAGGACCTGTTATTTTTACCCTTCTGTTGCTTTTTGTGACCAGACGAGGAGCAGAAGGCTATTCCAATGGCCATTGTGGGTGAGCTTTGTTTCACTAGGGTTAGTTAATGAACAAGCAACTTTCAGGAAATCTTCGTGTCTGAAAGCAGAGGGCTAATTTCCTCCTGGCTGGAATTTAACCAAATTACCATGATTACTACCTTTGTAAAGTATTACTATTGTTATCATTTGCCTTTTTATAGTATTTCACAAATACGTCATGCCTCAGAACACTCCTATATGGTAAGTTTGCAGTTACGTCCTTATTTTCTACATTGATAAGGTATGCGACTGACTATCATGATGAGATTTTTGTTCCATGACGTGGATTGAAATTAAATAGCATTTAAAAAATACCCACCAAAGAAACAACTTAGCTTGATGAGTTCCAGTGTTTTATTATTTCTTGGATTAGGCACATGCCTTCTCCCTGAACAAAGGGCTGTGGTTGCTGTGGTGTAAATCAGAGATTTACCATAGAATGTCTGCACAGTAGAGACACAAATAGAATTTGGACACCCCTTAGGTAGGTGGGGGGTTTCCTCCTGAATGGTAGGGGTCAGGAAGTAGACTTATATTGCCATGGCTTCTTTGGTTCCTTCCCAAGTCTTTTTTGCTCAGTAAGAGGAGTGGGCTGGAAATGTTCTCCTGCAGGTCTATGCAGCACAGGCTGCAGCTGTGCTGGGAACCTGGCAGTGATGCTGGCTGCTGCAGGAAGGTGGCATAACCAGGCTAGTGTGACTGCCCAAAGTGAGCCACGAGCCGCTCAGGTCCCAGTCCTGTGGGGTACATGCCTATTGTGGGGCAGCTCCGTGAACTGCATGGAGCATGGGGAATGTGTCCCAATGGCCATGTACTTTGCTTGCCAGAACCACTGCTGTGTGGGTTATCTGCTGCTCTGCTCTAGCACAGAGTGTTTTCCTACCCTTCCTAACACCCCTTTGACTCCAAAATGTTCCCATGACTGGCTCTCTAATTATTAAACACAATTAAAGTGCTGCTTTTCACTCTGGTCTCTTGAAGTGACTATGGCTACTGAAATCTCAGGTGCTGCAACTGGTAGGTCTCCACTCTTGGAACATGGACAAGAATACATGCCGTATTCGTGTTCAAAATCATAGGCTGCTTTACCCTACGGCCAAAAGAGCTTTACTGGTCCCTACTGTAGTGCTAACGATGATGTCTCTGTGTTCTGCAAGGACTGGTGACCACAGTGGCTATTATAAACTAGTCATTCTGGGCATGTAAGCTGTATTGCGTTCACAAAGAGCAGGAATTAATTTATAAATTGTTCAAGTGTGCTGTATTGCTTCCTGTGGAGCTGTATCACTCTTGTCTGCTCCACTCTGTCTGTCGTTATGAACCTTGTAGCCAGCTGCTTTGTGAGCAAGGCGCCTGGGGAAATGGAAGGAATGTTTCCAGTCCTATGATCCTTTGGGGTGGAATCGGCAAAAATAAACTCCTAAATCCCACCACAGACCAAGCCCTCCCCACGAGTCACCATGCATGGTACAGTGTACGGATCTATGCAACTTGTCTCCTTTTCTGCATGCTTTTACATCAGCAGTTTCCCTTCCAGCAGTGAAATGGTGTGTGTTGATGCTTTCAGGTCATAATTTTCTTTCTGAATTCCTGCAGGTTATGTGGGACAGTTCTGGAAGTCAGCATCGTGGCGTTTAGGGTTGGTATCCTGAGGACATTTTTGGAGATTTTCTTCTGTGGATTTTAGAAACAGGGTATCAGTCAGTCAATTGTTTCATGTCCCTTTTGCCTGGGACCACATGATTTTCCTTCTCTTTTCCTTTTAAATTACAGTCTTGGGCATTTGGACATTGTCTGTGTGGCAGTGGGAGAGCTGGAAGCCGGCTGTGTGCTGGGCAACATACTGATTGTGTGAGGGTTCATCCCCTGCCCTGTAACCTAGCACAGAAGATGCGCTCCCTGCCTTCTGTTTTGCTTTTGTTCGAACTTTGTCATCCTAAACTGGATGATGCCTACAGCCATCTGCTGCATTTGGTAGTCTGCGGCATCATGCAGACTCAATTATGCGCCTCTCTGGGATAACAGCAGGCAAGTCTTCTCTTCCACTTTGAAAGAGTGTTTTTCCCCTGCGAATGAAGGCTGAGATAAGTAGGAGCCTCCAGAAGCAAGCTGGATAAGCTGTTCCCAGCCACCTCGGGTGGACTTCCCATGTCTGCATGGTGGAGCTGTTGGGGCAGGGGGAGAGCTGCCAGTCTTTCTCCGTGGCTGAGATGCTGCATCCTGGGACTCAGCACTCTGATGTGGTGGCAGATGTGCTCCCCTGTGGCAACATTTAACTATTTGGCACTTTTAATCTTTACTATCTCCTTTTTTTTGTTGTTGCTGTGAATATATATTACACCAAGTGGTTTGTGATGATGTGACATTAAAGGAGATGGTGCAAGTGTAAATTACAGTTGCTTTTTTCTAAGCGTCCAGGAGAGAAGGGCTATGAAAAAAACCACCGTGAGCCCTCCAGTGAGTTCCTAGAAAGTTGTTTTATTATGCTTTCATACTCACACAGAAGTGACCAAGCAATAGGATTTATGTGTTTGATACAACCTGTGACCTCAATCTTCTTCCTGTGGTGGGCTGGGGAGACATAACTGGAATCTGGGGTAAAATGTTATCCTTTTATTTTGCTGCAGGCTTAGGATAAATTTTGAGACTCCAGGACTTCTTCCAGTTTTCTTCTCTGTCTGCCCTGCAGGCAAAGATGGACCTGATGGGTTTCAACACATAGTCATACAGTCTTCCTGTTTGAATCCTTCTGGGCTGTCCATAGCATCCTGATCCTTTTTCTCCTTCAGTATATGTTGTTATATGAGGGTAAGGGTCAGATCAAGTGGTGGAGAGCTAGAAGAGGGGACATAAACCTCATCTCCAGGACCCGTGCTATTTACATTCAAGACATTTCTGGCCTCACCAGCTGTTCCGTGTGTGTTATTTTCAGAAGGGCAATAATCCGCGGGAGGTCAGGAGGGTGGAATCGTGTGAATACGTTGGGTGAAGGAGATCAAGACGCTTGGAAGTCCTCAGGCCTTGTCATGACAGGGAATCAGGATCCCAGATGATTATAGCTTGGAGACTGGGAGAACTCAAGGAGAGTTCTGAATGTGTTGCTTGTATGGCTAGGAAAGGCTGCTTAGCCGGGCGTTTGTTAGCTGTTTTCAAGAGTCATCTGTGTTTACACTGCTGGCAGGACCACCTGTTCTTTTTTGAACAATAATATATATATGTGTGCGTGTGTGTATATTGCTGCATTTCTGCATTTATTTTTAGCCCTTTCTAAAAACCCCCGACAGGTTTGAAAGATGCTGTGGATTGTGAGTGGTGCCTGGCGGCATTGCTCACATTGACGGTTGTCAGTATTTCCATGATAAATCTCTGCTTTGAAAGGCTTATAACTCATCCTTCTATTCTTGGTCCTGCAGCTCTCGTATCCTGGGAAAAAAAACACTTTTTAAAAAACTGCGTTTTCCCCACAGGTTTGTGAAAATCGGTTTTGTTGGCCTAAACCAGAGATTTTTCAAAGCAGACATTGAGTCTTGTCACTTTTTTTTTTTTCCAATGCCTAATTGCAAATGTGTGGCAGGTCTCTTTAATATGTTTCATACGGTCAAATGGAAAAATCATTTTGCATATCAGACTGACACAGACACCGAATGGTGTAAATCAGTAGGGAGCCAACAGCAATTAGCTCCCCAGCACTAGCTATGATGAAGCACAAACCCAGCTGAATCACGGCAGAGGCCGGGCAGTCTCCAGATCTGGTGTGGTACCAGCTGCACAATCATAGGGTGAATGCTCCTCGTATCAAGAACTAGCAGAGAGATGAGGCATACCATGGGGTTTTTTTTTTTTTACATTCATAAACAGAGGACCTGCATATTGCTATTGCGTGCAATCAGCACAAGAAATCCAGTACAAATCAGCAGCTGATAATTTTAATGGAGAAATACATAGTTATCCCTTATTAACTTATGGTTTGTATGTCTGTAGTGTCTTCCATCCATGCAGTGCAAAGCAGCTCACAGTCGTTAATGTGTACCATTCCCCAGTGAAGTTGTACACACATCATTGTGATTTCTAGTGCATACCCAGGAGAGATGGTGTTGTGAGGAGATTTAATGATGTGCCCTTGTGATGCTGTGAATCCATGGCAAAACAGAGAACGGCACACAGGAACCCAGATCTTGCTGCAGCGCTGTAAGGACTGGGCTGCATTTCTTCTGCGAGTTTTCACAGCTTTTGAAAGCTGTTGAAATGTTAGCTGCAAATAGTACATTTGTATGCAGATGGTAGGTGCTAATTCAAAACATGAAGGTAATGAACTTGAAACTGGGTCCTGACACACAATGAGAATTGTGGAGGGAGCACTGGGAGCTTAAGCTGAATCAAAGTCAGTGTAATTTCACATGCAGTGCTCAGTAGGCCATTCAAACTCACATTATCTTTTGGCAGATGGGAATAACACTTATTCCCTGCCTTACCAGGAAGGCTGGGAAGTAGCAAAGTACATGCAGAAAGCTTTGTATGTGCAAGAGCTCAGCTGTTTTTCAAACTGTATTACTAGCTGTTTGAATGACAGATATGACCATTCCTTCAGGTCTTGCCTGACAGCTCTGGACCATCATGCTTACAAAACCACTGCTGTTACAAAACGGAAATAGTCCTGTGTTGCTTTTGTGCATGTTGCATGGGTACACACGCAGTGCCATATCTGTGTTTTACTGTAGCTCTAGACACAGAGTTTAAGCCTTTTTATCCTGATTTGTCTTCCTCTGCAACTGATTTTGCTTTGGGCGTAGAGGTTTTTTTGTCCTGGTTCCCCTGTCTATCTCTTGTCTGTCTCAGGGCATTGCATTCCTGTAGGATCTCAGCACCTCCTTAGCAGGAGGTAAGGGTCATTATATTAATTTTCCAGATGGGAATTTCAGGCAAAGGAAGGCTCAGATGACTTGCCTGTGTTTAGACACAAAACTTGCTGGAGTAAGAACTGGAGGGTACTCTCCGAGTACTCTCCAGAGTTTCAGGCCAGTGCCTGACTGCTTGTCCAGGCTCAGTGTTATCTTTTGTTGCCGTTCTGGTCCCATCTGGCTGTCAGCTGTACCAGCCGGTGCTCCGTGGGTATTTACACTGCTGCCAGTTCTCATGTCTCAATTGGGAGTCATTTAATGCGGGTGACTGAGATTCCTCGAGAGGAAGAATTTTAAGTATCCCAGACAATGGTATGGTTAAGATCGGTTTTGTCATAAGACCGTTTTTTAGTATTTATTTTAAGGATTGTTGACACACATGCGTTTTTCTAAGGCTTTAGTATCTGTGGTTCAGCTATGAAAGAGGGTCAGAGGCAAAACAGTCCTGGCATTGGAGTTTAATATCCTTCCCTTGTAAGATAATAGAATAAACGGGAAGAGAAACATATGTTTTAAAATCTTCAGTGATAGTGAGCTCATAAGAAAGGGACAGCACAATGTTTTTCATGATGTACTTGGCATTAGTGAAGAAAGATTCCTGGTAAAACATGACTGCAAGTCAGCAGAGTCAACAAATGAATCGGAGAAGGGAATGGGGCACGTCTCCCTTAGTAAAAAAATTTATTACATATTCTCTTACTCTCAATTACCCTAATTTGAAGTGGTGAGCTACTGAATATTGCTAAATGGATTGAAACAAACAGCAGCACCGTGGATAAAAAATAATCATTATGAACTGCAGTGTAATGACTGCAGTGAATTTTTCACAGACTTGTAGGTTTTAATGCTGGGGTGACTGGTCTGACTGTCTGCTTAGTGTAGGGGAGAGGACCTTAACCAATAATTTCTGATGGGGTCAGTAATTTCTATTAGTACCAGTGCATACCTTTTTAAACCTGATTACAATAATTAGAAATTACCTCATCCCCTAGACTGTGCTTTCCAATTGTTAATTAACATAATAGTTCTCATTGTAAGAGTGCTTCTGTTAGAAGAGAAATCGCTTGTCAGAAGTGTTGTCCCCATTGCAAGTACTTGCGTATCAGGATTAAAATCCTTCTTAACTTTGTCTTGGTAAGTGAAATAGAGCACTCTGTAGAATCCCATTGCAGGCCAGTCTATGGTGCGGAGATGCTGGGGGTAACATTGGAGCTGGCGTTGTGTGCACGTAGGGTGTAGCCAGATCCAGCTGTATTTGTGTTTCTGGGTTTGAGACAGTATAGATGTGCGATGCTGTGATGCGATGCATGCCTGTGTGTCACCACAGCCTTGCTACTTGCAAGTAGAAGTACACACAGGGGTGGTGGCAGCCCTGATTTGACTTGTGGGGAGGAGCACTTTGAAAAGCTATAGGCTCGCACCATAGGAAGCAGGCTCTTTGCCTTACCCCCACGTCTGCACTGGGAGAGGAAGAGGGCTAAGGTATCTCAGTGTTTGTACTTCTGAGAATCTCCTCAAGCTCTCAGGTACCTCACTGTGCTGGCAGCTGTGAGGTACTTGTGTGGTCAGAGGTACCCACCAGGAATCGGTGAAGATTGTCTTGAGGTCTCTTTCATTTAATGAATGTCTTTATCATTGATTTAGAGCTGGGCATTTCAATGAACTTTTCAGAGAGTCCTCAGATTTGGCATTTCTCTGGGAATGCCAGAGACTAAAGGGATCTGGAGAAACTAGAAATACGGAGAGAAAAGTGTAACTGTATCCTTAGAAAAAACAAGACCACAGAGGGGGCAGAAAATAATCCAAAGCTTAATTTAGGAGGAAAAAATGGTGAGAAAAGAGTTCTCATGATCTATAAGGGGGAAAATTAATTGAATAAAAGCCCATTTTTTTCAGTGGAATACCAGTTACAAATCACATGTACTTTTGGGTTGACATGATGTGCATGTTATACAGTGAAGGTGATGGCAATTTCTACTATGCATGTTTACCAAAGTGCTTTCTTGAATCTGGGCTGAAGTGGAAGAAAAGCAAGGTGGGAACTAAACATGGCTTTACTGGACTACGTGATTTAGCAATGGCTAATTTTAGGCACTTGCTTCTGAAACATCTTGCCCGTAGCCTGGCACCCATCAAACTGGTTCTGTCAGGAGCACTTTTCAACCTCAAACTTTGTTCCCAGGCTGAAAAGCTGGCACAGCATTTACTTAGAAAACAAACCCAAACAAACAGCAGCAAGTTTCTGACCTCAGGCTTGCCTCTCCCTGCTAATCTGATTCCTTTTAAGGGTAGGAGTTGTTGGCTAATGTGATTTCTAGCGAAATCCTTTGTGTAGCTGAATATAAGCGTGTCCCGTTCTGCTGGTGCTGCCATTAAAAATGCCATGTCCTCGCAGCCCATATCCAGTTTCTAGAGAAATCACTCAAAGTGTCTTTTGCTTTCTTTGTATTGTGATATAGCTGACCATCGCCGACATGCCTTTTTAAGGTCAGGTTCATGTCCAACATGAACAAGGAAAATTAACTCTCTCATGAGTCCCTAATAGTTCATTTTGATCTCTAGCTTGGCCGCATCTGTCCTGGCCCTTCCTGTCTAAATTAACCTTATGATAAACAGGAGCTCCAGCATATGAATAGTGAGTCACAAAACCCAGCTCAGAGTAATCCCTGAACACTTTCCTGCTGTGATCCAGCCCTGAGAGATGGAGATGTCGTCTCAAAAAATAGCAGTGGCCTGCAGGAGGCTTGGTCTTGCTCCTGCAGATGCTGCAGTTGGGCTGTTGCCTCACAGGAGCTGGTCACGGGCCAGCTGAACGGAATTTGTAATATAGAAATGAAAAAAGAAAAAAGTTCCTAATCCGCTAATAAGATGTAGCCACCTTGAGGGAGGGAAGTGGCTTAATGTAGCAGTCCTACAGGCCTCGGTCCAGAAGCAATTTTGAAGGAATACATAAATATTGCAGCCTTTCTGAGTGTTGCTTGCCGGCTTGCTCTGGGGGAATACTTTTTGCTAGCAAACGTGATACGATTGCTTTTATTCATCCAGAGACCAGTGTTTTTGTGTTAGTAGGTAGGCAACGAAGCCCTGCGTGGCAAACTGCGTTAGAGGACAGGGGAGCACATTTTATGCCGGCACCGTAGTGCTTTCATGGTGCTTTTGCTACTTTTGTGCTTGGGAAGTGTAGGGGCTTGTGAGGGGGTGACAAAACCTGTTGTGCGGGAGCACAGAATGGTGAAAAGCGTTCACGTGGAGAAGCTGCTGAAGGACTCGAATCTTCCTATGGGAACTTTGTAAGCAGCCAGGAAAATGAGGTCTTCCGCACCCCTTATCCACAGACATCTTCCTGTGGGGTTCCTGCATGGGTGTTGAGGATTCCTGGGTTCCTGGCCATGTCTCTGGCAATGCCTAGGGGCTGGTGGAAGAGGGCTAAAAATGTGTTTGAAGCAAACACCATTTCCACCAGCAGAATGGCAGTACATCACAGTTCTCTCAGATGTTTTATATTACTGATCTAATACATAACTGTCTTTAAAACACATTTTGGTGTATATTTATTACATGTACTCTCTGGTGGAGGTGTGTTGTTTGGTTTGTGATTGGCAGGATTAGTTACACAATATTGTTTGTGCTTCCCTATGGCTAGAGGAACACAGAGCTGCCTCTGGGGTGGATGTTGGCCCACATGAATTTAAAATGTAGTTTCCATGACTGACATTCGCTTTCTGAGAACTCTGTTGCCCGTCAAACTCAATTGCTCAAACGTCTGTGGGAAACCAGTGGTGGTATGTGGATGTGGTCTCAGCAAATTCATTTTAAAAAATGTAAACCTGTGTTCACTGGGGGAAAAATGAAGCATTTTTGCATTATTTGGCTAGAGTGAGTGTTATAAGCTCATTTGTTCCTCTTTCTTTTTCTGTCATCAAATAGTCATAACAAGGAGATATATATATATGGTATTACAATTCCTGTGGTCCTCAGAAGGATCTTTAATCGTCTAGACCGTGTAAGCAATGAACACTTAAGGCAAAAGCAAAGCTATTAATTTTGCCCTTCAGTCTCAGGTTTTCCCCCTAAAAAGTGTATCTTAAGAAGCTGCCATTCTCCATCCTCATTCTCAGTCCATCTGCACCTCTGCTGCAGCTGGTAACCTAATTGCCCAGATGCTGCGCTTTATTCACAAATGGGTGCAGAAACTGGCATCAGCCCTGCATGGGATCTGTCCTGTAACCCCTTCTGGAAGGAGGTGCCAAAATTCCTTGGGGCAGTTAGAGGTCTGATTGAGGAAAGAGAGAAGAGGCTAAGTTCTCACCTGACTGCTAAAGGTAAAAGTTGACTGGTCCCTATCCTGGTGTTTCTCACTGAAAACTAGTCTTAATCACAGCTGGAAGCTCCTCGTAGCCCGGCCAGCTCTTTCAGCTCTGAGAACTGAATGTGATATGAACTCAGTATGGAGCTCCACACTCCACGTTGCCCAGGTATTGTTTCCCCTCCTCCTTTTTTCTTCTTTTGTTTTTTCTTTCTCTCTAAGAAATTCGACGTTGATATTATAGCCCTTAACAGGGCTGCCTGCTTTTGTTGTTCAGTTGGCTTATTTATTTATTTATTTAAATTCCATTTGTAAAGACACTGCTGCCCTTTTCTGTCATAATTTTGCCCACTGGGAAACTTCTGATTTTTGTGCACCTGGTGATAGTTCACCAGGTCGGAAGAAAAGCATCAGACTTCCCTGGGAGCTTTACTGAACAGAGAAAACCAGTAGTGGGATATGATTGGAACAGTGACGCTCCATCCCTTCAGGTGCCTCTCGACTTCAAGCCAGTTCTTCAAGTCATTCTTGCTTGGGTGGGTAGAAAATTGAGTGCCAGATACTCCTGGCCCCAGAATGAGAGAGGTCGTGGGCTCTCCGTACCTCGACACTCCTGCTGAGCCCAGGCTTATAAAGACCCTGGGCATCCTTTTGGCCCAACCGCATTGCTGCTGAGAGCTTCCCAAGGGAGCAGCAGTGGTAAAGGGAGCTCCCCTGGGGACAGCAGTTCCCCTCGTGCCTGCCTAAGGCTTTCTAGAGAGCTGCTGCTTCATGGCTCCTGCTGATGCTGGTGGTCAGAGGTGCTCGCCATTGCTGCAGATTGGGCTCTCTGCTACGCTACACTGGCTTTTTCAATTGTGACTTTCTGCATTCTTCATAGTTTGGCCATTTGCAGCCCAGTCAAGCATGTTGCCATTCCTATGAACACACAGTGCTTTTATTCTTTGGGTTTTGGATCTTCTTAATTCCTTGGTCTTGGTGATATTTTGTGGAAAAGGGTCTGAGGGGAGATTGTGTAGTCTGGCATCTATTTACCTGTTCCCTTTTAAGTCTTAAATATTATCAGCTTTGAGTTTGCTTGAGCGTTGCCTTGCTCACATATTCTGAAAAAGGAAAAAACTTGTTCGACTCATGTACTCTGGATAAGCCATTACTTTTTAGTATCTCTCTCAGTTTCTCCCTCATTTGTCTCTTGGCCTGGTCAGCTGTCTCACTGTGCTTTTGCAGAGAGGAGAGGGATTACAGGCATGACCTTGTCTCAATTCATTACTTTGTTAGTTTTGGCATTCTGTGCATTTTTAAATATAGCTTTTCTTTTTATAGGGTTAAGTATTTCTGTTTTAGGAGTTTGGTGAAACATACATTTCCCTGTTCTATCTTAGGCTGTGCAGCTGATCAGCACAAGGCTGTGGATCAGAAATGGTTCCTGATTCCTTCAGACACCAGTTAGAGGAGGTGGTGCTGAAATGGTTTGAGGTGTGCAGACCAAGGAGACAACTGGGGATAGTATTTCTATTAATTGTCAGTTCCAGCTGTCACTGGAGAATTCCGTTTTGAGAGGCTGAGCAGACTCCAGCAGGTATGACTCCGGAGAAAAGAGGGACGAGAGCAGAATGGAAAGTTCTCACAGGTTTTCTTTCCCCCCCACTCAGAGCATTGTCTTTGTAATGCTGCCATTTAAAGATTGAGTGCCTATCCAAGGGCTGAATTTAATATATAATGTTGATTTAGGTCACAACTATAAGATTGTCCATCCATCTGTCTGGTACAAAGCAATAAATACAAAATCTATCTGAAATGACAGGCCAGCCTCTCTGCTCACTGGCTGAAGTAAATGTGCTCCTATCATGGTGTGATAGCCTGGCCAGCCTTGACAGTGGATTCCAAGAATCACAAGTTTATGGTCTGTCAGCCAGTGCAAACATCCATCCGTCAAGTATTCCCCACTTGTTATACCTAGAAGACAGAACCAGGGAGGCATTAAGAAATGAGTGGCAGAGAGAGATTATCTGCTTTGATGCATGCATTCACTAGGCTGGGAGACAGAGAGCTGGGATAGTTGCACTCCTGTGGTCTCAAAGACCAACAACACGTTACCTGTGAACATGTGTAGGTTGTAGAGGTCTGAAATGGCATAGAGGAGATCCTTATCCTTGTTTTTTGGCTACACCTTGCTCTCCAGCAGAGACACAACCCTTCTGAGTGCCTGTAGCACAGAGGTTTTAAAGTTTGGGCTATTTCTTATTATTAACCAAGAATAATTTATTAAACAAGGCCTGGGTTAGTGCTTGAGTGGCCCTAAGAAACAGCAATATCACTCAATAGCCAAGTTTTCCAAGGGGAGTCATCTGCTGTGAATATGCTTTAATAGGCTCCTGATTTACTCATTGCATATCTCTCGCAGCAAGTGGCACCCTAAGGGACAGGCATACTCAGGGCTGTGCACATGCCAGTTAAAAACCCCAGGTCTGTGGGACTAATCCTGCCTCCTTGCTGCATTGTGTGGCTGTGGGTCCTCAGGGGACATCTTCCTTTCTGGGCTGAACACCCCTGAACCAAGGCTCCTTTCATCTTAAATGGCCCCTGCAGCTTCTAACACAGATAAAGGTCCTTGATCTGATGTCCTCATCAAATTCCAGTTTCATTCTTTATGCCCCCTCTCAGGCTCCTTGCTGGGACCCAGTATTTTACTGGTCTCCAGCTTCTCATCCTGTGGAGTCCCACGGGATGGGAGATTGTGTGGAGAAAGGAAGGAAGGGCACTTCCTTTGAGTGGACAGGGGGATCCAAGGTCAGAAGGAGGGAGCCTGTGAAAGTCAGAAAGTGGGAGCAAGGCATGAAGTTCAGAGGAGAGGCATCGGCTGGGAGAAGAAAGGGTATTCTTTGGGCTGGACAACTACATCTTAAGAGAGCTGGATACCCACAGGAACTCTGCAGAGATGGTTGGCAGTGGATTCTCAATGTCTCTCTAGACCTTGCCTCTTAAAAAACCTTTCAAGGTGCTATTACTGCATTGACGAATAATCGGATGCTCAGGGGACAGGTTTTGCTACCCTTTTCCTGCAGACTTGGCCTCTCTGGGTGCAGAGGTGTGCTAGGGGATGCAAGGAGGGAGTGTTTCTGTCAAAAGAGGATGGAAGTTCTGGTTTCTGTCCAGCTCTTCCCAGTGTTCCTTGGTGTAATGCAGAGGCAAGCAGGGGAGCTGGAGGGGGTTTCTGTTAGCCAGTCAATCAATCATTTCCCAATGTTTATTATTTACCCCCCTGGCCGAGCCCTCCCCTCATCCCTGCCACTCCGGGCAATGGGAATTTTTGTGATCTCTGAGCAGCAGAGGCTGGCGGGCAGCCTGATCGATGCTAGCAGCTCATTCTCAGTCACGTGAGAGGAGAAACATCAACAAAGAAAGATGGAGTTAGAACTTTATTAGGAGAAACCTAGGCACGATTGACTAAAATCTCATGTTAAGGAGAGCACACAGGTCTTTTCAGGATTAAAAAATACACGTATATAAAAAACCTTACAAACAAAATAAAACGGTTTCCCCCTCTGTGTGTGTGAGTATGTATGTGTGTATATGTACGGGGAACTGTACCAAAGCTAACTACGTATCAGGAGCAAGGATTCACAGTCCCTTTCAGCATCCCCTAAGAGAGGGAATGGCTCAGTCCCCTCATAAGCTGGCCCAGGCCATTCACTCACGCGGTGCAGTGTTGGGAAGCTGTGGTCCATGTCTGAAAGGGCAGTGCACGGGAAACAACAGGGAGCAGCTTAGCTCTATTTAGCAATTCTTTAAAAGAGGGGTGTCAGCTCTGCAGTGAGAAAATGTATCTGGAATGGGAGATGCCTACAGACCTCACCCACCGGACTCACTGTGCAGTGTTGGGCCCCAGTGGCTGCTCTGAGAGGCTACAGGGGTGGAAAGAGCTGGTCCATGGGTGGTTTCTTATGCCATGTGCTCTAGGGATGAACTGGAAATGAAGGTGACCTGATGGCAGAACAGGGCCTTGTTGTGAGGACAAATATCTTGGCTTGCACTGGCTGGCAGGCTTGATAGAGCAGCCAAGAGCTGAATGATGCGCAGGACCTGGAGAGGTCATCTTGCAGAAGATGCTGAAGTGTTTCGGTAGGTTATGAGAAAAGACACAGGCCGTACCTCTTCTGCAGATAAACAGAGGATGTTTTTTTCTCTCAAGTTGGCAGCTGGCAGCACCCTTCCAGCAGCATTCATGTTGCTTGAAAAATGAGTTTTAAAAGGGGAAAAACCACTTTAATTCCACACAGTAATTCCTCCATTTTTACTAGTAGGATATTTGTTCTCACAGGAGAGTCTCTATTTCTGTTAATGGATGTCTTGCTTAGAATTGATGACATAAGTATCTTGGGAAAATTCCCTAGTCTTCATCAACTGGTCGTCTAAGCGATATCCCCGGGCCCCCGGGCCAGTCTGCTGCGCTGACTTAAGAATGAGGAAAGGATTCCAATATTAGACATGAGGCAGCTGTGTGTGGGGGACCATGGATGTCCTTATCTATGGGGAAGAGTTATATACACAGTGTCAAAAAATTCAAGTAGGATTTATTATATAGGTAAACTGGTATAAAATATCTGGGCTCACGTAGAGAGAGGGAGGGTTAGAAAGAGAGAGAACAAAGCAGATGAGTCTTTCTTTCGGAAAGCCTACCAGTGTGTTTCTGCTCCCTGCAGGTGGGAGAAGCTTCAGCTCAGTACAATTGCCAAGCTGCTGTAGCAATTGTTGAATAGACACCAAAGAAGATGCAAGGGAGTTGAGATCCAGTCCGTCTGTTGAGTACAGTGTCACAGTGGATACCTGCTGGGCAGCCTCAGGAGTCTGCTGGCCTGTGCTCTACCAGGCTAAGGATGATGAGTCTCCAGACCATGTGGGTCCTGTGATGAAAATAGGGCCGAGGGCTTCACATCTGGATATTGGTGCCTCTCTTCAGTGCATGTCTCCCAGTGGCTGCCCCTGCCTTAAGTTATGAGAGGTGCTGTCTGCATTATAGCAATGGTGTTCACTGAAAAAGGAGCAAAAGGGTGTTAAAACAGAGAGAGGTTAGTGGCAAGAGTTTGGAGTCCACTTTGCAGAAGTTTTACTAGGCGCTGAGACTGCTTCTTCTCCTCTTCCCTCCTGGGGACAGGTCACACAGACAAATCATCTGACCTCGCCTTGCTGCTGGCACGGCTGGTCTTGCTGAACCGGCGTTTTTCATTGAAGTAGTTCTCGGGGAAGGCGGGTGCCGCACATTCATTGGCCACCTCCGGACTCTCCGCATAGCTGGACTTAATGAAGGGCCCTTCACCAGCAGCATCCTCCTGGCCATGGACCCTCTCGGTGGCAAAGTTGGCAGTGTTCTGCTGGGAGGCCATCTTGTTGCTGAAGGGGCTGATGAACTTCCCGTTGGGACTTGACAAGCACTGGTTAAAATCTGGTGGAGGAGTGTACATCTGGGCTCTTTCTACTTGTGGGGCAGACTCCAGTCTGCCAGGGGCTGTGCTGGGGCTGGGTTTGTAAGATCGGGAGCACCTCTCCTTGGCTTTCTTCCAGCCCAAGTGGTACAATTCGGCCAGACTGAGGAACAGGGAGAGCACTGCCACAGCCAGCATGAAGACGATGAACACGTTCTTCTCTGTGGGACGGGAAACGTAGCAGTTGACGGGGTGGGGACAAGGTGCCCGCTGGCAGATATACAGGGTCTCCAGGAAGATCCCATACAAGATGTACTGTCCCACAATGAAGGCCACTTCCATGGCAGTGCGAATCAAAATGCTGTAGACGTAGGTGTTCAGTAGACTGCCCCTGAGTATGATTTTACCTCCTGATTCATCCCAGCAAGACAGCTCGGCCTTCTCTGCCACCGGGCACTTCTGCTGGTAGTATGTGTCACCATTGTTTTTCATCTCCTGGGCCTCTATTTCTGCCTCCTTCATCTTCCTCTTCTCCTCCATGCGCACTGTGTGCATTGCGTGGCCCATATACACCAGAGATGGTGTGGAGACAAAGATGATCTGGAGGACCCAGAACCGGACATGGGAGATGGGGAAAGCCTTGTCGTAGCAGACGTTCTCACAGCCAGGCTGCTGGGTGTCGCACATGAAGTCAGACTGCTCGTCCCCCCAGGAGGACTCAGCTGCTGTACCCAGCACCAGCATCCGGAAGATGAAGAGCACAGTCAACCAGACTTTCCCCACCACTGTGGAGTGTTTGTGGACCTCCTCGAGAAACTCTCCCAGGAAACTCCAGTCTCCCATTTCTGCTCACCAAGAGGAGTGAGAAGTCTTGAACGGAGAATCGGATGCAGCCTCTGTGGGAGAAAATAGAAGAAAGTGGTTCTAAGGAGGGTTAGGAAATGCCCAACTGGGAGTGCATGGAATGAAATTATTTGGGTTTTGTCAAAGGAAATGTTTTAATTTGACCTGAAATGAATGAGGTCTGGTTTGCTGAAAACTTTGTTTGACATCCACTGAAAACAATGTGTTGGGGTTTGGTTTTTTTATTCAGCTACTGAAACAAAAAATGAGCTTTTTTGCATAACCCAACTACAACCTGTTAAATGGGCTGCCAAAACGTTGAGGGTGAGACAGAGTTTTTCTTGGTTCAGAAGGTCCTTTCACTGTGGTCTGCGTATTGCATCCTCTGTGGGCTGTGTAATTAAAGCAGTATTCATCTGTCTGCAAACTGCTCTCTGGGGTATCCTTGATGGGCTGATCCTCTGGGAGACAAGACTGGAGTCTACAGCTTGGTCTGAGTGGTGCCTTGGCACTTTCCTGTGTTGCCTTCGTGTGATACCTGCACTGACACCCGGAATGGGAAGCACTCACAGCTTCATTTCTGGGCTTGATGCCACCACTGAAAGAAACGCCGAGAAGACCTTCCTGTTGCTCACCTGCCCCTTGCCCATAGGTTTTGCTTTGGTTTTGCTGTGTCACCAGTTGCCAGTGTTTCATTTAAAGCTACAAATGTTTTGGGGAGTGTAAAGACTTCGGTGAGCTGTGCCAGTCCTGTGAACCTAACCTGCTGCCGTCCTGTCACATTGCTCTGAGAAGGAACTGCTGCCAAATCTAAATGGTGGATCTTGCTCCTTCCTCTTTTTGTAAGCTCTAAGACAAAATTCACAGTTTGAATGACACAGGCCAAGAAAAAAGCCTGCTTTGAAATACCTCCCAAGGACCAGCGGCTCCTGGGAACTGCTGTTTGGTAAGTGGTCTGATGAGGGGAAAGGTTTCGTGTGGCTGGAAGTAAAATTGCAACTTGAGGATGTAGGACAGCCTGCTGCAGTTTTGTTTCTGACTCTGACAAATTGTTTCTGGCCAAGTCACTTAACCCCCTGGATAAAAAGAGACCAATGGGTTTAATCCATCTTTTGTGGGGCTCTGTGGGAGTGCTTGAGCAATTGTTTGATCCAGTTATACTCACCAAGCTTACCTTCCCAGGATACTGCAAAGCTCTCCCTTGTGCATGAGTTAAGGGCTAGGTGCTATAAAGTGTGCAGTATTACTTTGGAGATAACGTTCTCCCACAGTCACTCTTTTTGAAAACATCCTTTTAATAAATAAATGAAAATTTTAATCATCTTAATGAAATATTAAAAGCACTAGACAAGGTAAATCCCAAAGCCGTAGGGATGAAAAGTGTTAACTCTCCTTCTTTATTGTCCCTTGTCTTGTCTTTAAGAGCCAGTTATTTTTACTGTACGAAGAATGTCTGTGGAGAGTAGACACTGTTAAACACTGAGAATTTACTGCAGCAATATTGTGCAGATTTGCTGCGAGCAAAAGCCGGAGAACAGAGACGCTTGTTGAGGGAATGTCCCCTCCTCTGGTTATGTACGTGATATAATTTAATGCAGCCCAGAACTGGAGGAGCAGTAACACAGAAAATCAGCTGGTCTTTCTGACTCCTCTCTGTCTACACTGGTAAAAACTGGTGAATCTGCAGGTCTGTCTTATCTTCTGAAATGGCTTTGGTGCAGTTACTGTGTTCTGGAGAAATCAGCATATGGCTTCATTCTCTGGGTACCAGGAGATTACATACAGGCAGATAAATCAGTGATGGGAAATATTTACAGGCAGTTGCACTGAAATCAAGATTTTTGATTTTTTTTTTTTTTTCCAGAGTGCAGACAAGGAAACCAGCTACCTGCAATTCACTGTACGGGAACATCCAAGACAACATGGTCTAGCACAACTGTATGTGTGGAATGTAACTTCCAAGACCGCGTGAACAATGGTGCATCTCCTCATTTTTCTAGGTGAGTTTGTGTTGTTTGCAGGTGTCCATCTTACTCCTGCTGTTGCTAGTTGACAGCTGCTTTTCATTGATTCACCTGGCTTGTTGGGGTAAAAATGAACACAGTTCTGTTTTGCTGTGCCATGGATGAGTTTTCCTTCCCACCTCGTACGCATGCAATCACAGGCTGAGCACCTTTTCCCACCAGCTCTACTGTGTGCAGGTAGTTTGGGATTTTACTATGGCTTGTTTTCCCCAGGGGAGGGATACCTATACATTGGCAAATCGTAAAAATCAATGTGTACAGAACACAAAGCTGGCAAACACAAGAGCAAGAGGAGTCCAGAAATAAAAAATGTTAAAGGATGTGAGAATGACAGTAATTTACCTGCCTCAGACATGCACAATATTTTCTAAAAGGAAGTAAATCAGAAGGATCGAAGGCTGGTAACCGTGAGGCTTAGGGTAGATATTAGGGCCATTCCTCCTACCTTTCCTGCTGGCTGCTCCTCTGCAGGGGCTGTTTAAAGGAGGGGCCGAATATCTCCTGACCGTCCCGCTTCAGCCCCACAGAGAGCCAGGTGGTGGCTGCAAGGGGGTAGGTGGCCACAGGAAAATGGGTGTTTGATAGCCAGAGAAGGGGTTTCCCTCCTTGCGCAGTGTTTTTTGGCTTAGAGCTTTTTTGGTTATTTGCAAGCTGTTCTTGCAATGCCAGTCCAAGGGCCTCCTAGATCAGAAGAGAGCATCTAGCTCTCTGCTGCCAGCAAGCAAAGAAGGATTGTTGTCGCCTCCTGACAACTTTTCCTGGCTATGCAGGGCTGCCTCTGACCTAGCCTTTCTCCTCTGGGCTTTACTATTCTTGGGAATTTTCCATATAGTTTCCTTTCCTCATTCCCAGACTACCGCTGTCCCCGTATGCTTTGACCTCTCAGCGTGTGAGCATCTGCGGCCTTTTATATTCCCAGTTTGGACTCAATTGAACAAATCTTGTCTCGCTCTGGTGTAACTCGGCGAAAAACAAGTCTGGGTATCTTCGAGGGGTCTCAACACCTGATAGCAGACTGTCTTGACAGCAGAGTCATGCATATTCACGCAGAGCTGTGGGCTGTGCCACTGCCCGGCCGTGCTTTTGGCTGTCAGTTTTCTGCTGGATCAACAAAGGAGCTGTGCGCAGTCATGGGATCTCGGCACCGGGAAACGTGTATGTGACAAAGACCAGCACAGCCTGGCACAAACCCAGCAACGTGGCCGTCCCAGCTTAATCATCACCTGGAACACTATTAAAGCTGGGGAAAACTGAATATCACACCACAGGCCAGGCATGGAGTCTGCCCAGCTCCAGGCTGCCTTGTGACTGCCAAATTCCATGATAAAAATACCCCAGCGGGGATGGCACCTGCCAGTACTCCAGGCTGGCTTAGCCTCAGGCTGCTCTCCACCATTCTTTTTTTGCGCTACCTTTTCCAGAAGGGGAAGGGAAGCGTCCATTGCTCTCGGAGCAGTTTTGCCCATCTTTTCTCGTGATGCTGCTCACTCTGAACAACAGCCGAGCATTTTGCATTGCTGCCGCTTGCTCCGGCTGGCGCGCTTATTCTGGACAGACCAGCTGGGGCTTTGGGGAACAGTTAGGAAATTCATACTGAAGAGGCAGGAGGACTGCTCCAGTCCTCTTCTTTATATGAGTTTATTTCCCCTGGAATTTTTAAGAAGAAAGTTTTCCCCTCTTTAGAAGACAGGAGAGACTATCAGCAGCGATATAAATAGCTGAGCTTGTCACTTCACGCTAACTTTTCCCACAAGGAAGGTGACAGGAGGTCGCCATCTCTGCAGGATGTTTCTAAAATAAAGTGGAGAGGCTGATTATGACACCGTTTCTGCTCTCCCTCTCTGGGCTCACCTCTCCCCCTTGGCAGGTCCCAGGCACATGGAGAGGCTCTCCGAGGAAGGCTCCTTTGTGTGGGGGAAGTGTGGCTCCCAGGGAGGGGAAAACTAATGAAGTCAAGGCCATTGTATTTTTGCCTACTCTGCACGTGTGATTTGCTCAATTGGATACAACTGTGTGTACCTGATAGTTAATGAGATGCCCCAGTGAACTAGAAGGCTGGGGGCCAAGAAGTTGTGAAGAGGCCCACATGTCAGACACGGGGCTGTGTGTGAAGGCCATGCAGCAAGTCCATCCCCTCTGAGCTCCCAAATGGGGAGAACAGCCATCTCCTTTAGGTAATGGGCATATGAGAAATGACAGCCCTGTGCAGTAGGGCATGCAGGCCAGCTGTGGCATGGTCAGCACCTAGGAATTGCTTGTGGCCTGCCTTCCTCTGGCTGTGTCACCTCATAGCAGGTCCAGGTGAGCATGTGGCACAAGAGATAGCTACTGTGGGGGTATGAGGGCAGAGATCTTTTCCCCTGTGTTGACAACTGTCAGGCTGCAGCCAGACGCAGGTGGTCCCCACACTGCAAAGCTGGATGTTCACCCATGTAGGCACTTAGGAAGGATACTTCCAGTGCTGCACAGGGGGTTAGTTAATGCTGCTCTGCTATACAGCTGTACATTTTACTTAAGGATCTCCATCCCCCTGTTAGCAGTAGTCCAGACTCACAGCATCCCAACGCAGTACAGATGCTGTCATTTTTATCTTGCAGATGGTGATCACTGGGGTACAGAAAGGACAAACTGCTTGTTCAAGGTCACTGTGTTAGAGCTCAGGGGTTGTGACTTGCAAACTGGCATCCTGTTTTCTGTGCAGCCCTACCTCTTAGACTTGGTGATAGTGACACAACACTGTTTCTACAGCACAAGAACATCTGCTTCTACAGACCACAGCTTTTCTCTCCTGTGCCCCGGGACAACATTGTCTTGGTGACCTGAAAGAGATCCCTCTCGTGTTACCCTTCTATAGCAGGTACACCTGGCAGAACCAGAGGTTTTCTCTTTTTTTTTGGTACTTTTCTAAGAGGCAAACATCCTGTTATTGCTGGCAGAGCCCACAGCTCAGTGCCCAAAAGGAAGAAGCAGCTTTTCTTTTCAATGTAAATATACAGTGCTCCTTTATTGCCAGGTCCAGATGCATTCTGGGGGCACGTGGCTTACAACATTAAAAGATGAATAAAGTTAGAAATGCATTGTCCATCGTGGTTGCGATGCTTTGCATTCCAGAGGCTTTTCATAGCCTTATGACATAGATTGATGCTACAGCCCACCTCAGCAGGTACCTTTTTATTCACTGTTTACTGACAGACCTATTAGGTATTTTTGTCCAAGTGCCGTCTCTCTGGCCTGCATGTGCTTATGGTAAATTTCTGCCTGAAATAGGCCAGTTCTTTAGCCAAATTTATAATTCTGATCTGTGCGTTGATCTGGACTAAATAGGTTTGTACTTTATGCTTAAAAAAAAATAAATAATCTGATGTGTTTGGATAGATTCCTTTCTAGTTCCTTGGGTTCAAAGACCTGTGCTGAACCAGTATCAGGGAGAGTGACTTTGATTCCAGTGCTCAAATCTCATGGGAGAGGCAGAGCTTTGTGTTAACAGCTCCTGTCCTAGAAGACAGACATCCAGTGTTTCTCATCTCTCTACTCCTTCTGAGTTCACTGCAATTTCTGGAAGGGTCATACTGGTATCCAGACCACTGGCCCTGCTTGGAGTTGCAGACAGCTTGTTATTCCTTGATGAGGTGTGCTTTCCCCCTCCTCTCCAAATGTGGAAAATCTCAGAGTTCACAAAAAAGAGAGTGGGTGAGAAGATAAGGGAGTTGAATGACCTGTTACCTCCTGAACACACACACAACCCTGACGCACACAGAGACACAGACAGAGGGAAATCACTCAACACCTTCAAGTGTATACATCAGGGATGTGTTACACACACAGATGACAGTATTATGTAGAATATTTTCATCTGAAGTGATGATGGAAGCTGAAGACTCACAGTTGGCTCATTTTTTATTACTTGTCTATCTAGGACATCTAATGCTGTTTCCACGCACACCTACCTCCACCGCTGGCCCTGGCCAGGGTCAATTTGTGCTTCCATATATCCCAATATCAGGGCCAAGCTCTACCTGATGCAGACGCAGGAGATTGACAATGGAAAAGACCTTCAACTCAGATGAGTCAAGCTGAGGAATGAATTTGTCCTACTGTGTTTGAAAAGCCCGCATCAAATAGTTAATATGATAGCAGTACCCAGGCTTATACTTAGCATGCAGGGAGCACCCTCTAGTTCCCTTGGGATTGTCTCTCTTTGCCTTAAAGAAACGTGGGTCCTTAGAGATCCCAACGAATGTGACAAAATTGGACTTGGGATAAGCTAAGCGAAGGCTCACATGTACTTTTTGCTAGAAAAAAATATAATTTCTCTAATGTAAATGCTGCAAAGATGCTAATGGATATTACTCAACTTACTCCTTAAACTAACAGGATGAAGAGCGCCCAGTTCAGGATTACAGACCTTGGTGCTCTTTCCACTTTCTTTATCTTTGCAGGGAGAAGCTAACCTATGTGGATTTGCAGATGATGCTAAATTGGGCAGTGCTGTATACAGGAGCTGTAAACAGGGCAGTTTTTTCTCTGGAAAACAGAAACGTGCTGAGAAATTTGGGGGCTGCTGTAGTAAAGCTGTTCCTGAGCTCTGCTGAGAGAAGATGATCTTAAGCGCAGCTTAGTCAGTGGGGGAGGCTCGTATAAGGAGACGTGGCAGTGATGGCAGGCATCCCGTTGAGTCCAACATAGCAGCAAAAAACCTGCCCATGTGCTTTTAGGCTGGTTCATAGACGGCATGAGCTGCAACTTGTTATAGTGTTGAAATAAAACAGACTAGAGAAGTAATGGGAGAAGGAGAGTGCTCTTATTGAGACTTTTCCCATCCTTTCTTCCCTCCTCTCCCCACAGTGTATCCCTGCCTATCACTTCCCGTTTGGTCTCCTATAGGAAAGCTTCCCCCGCCTGGCAAAGACTTGCCTCAGCTTTTTGGCAGTTTTGACTACTAAACTCTCTACAGCACCCAGATTGCTAATGCTTTCAGCTTTAGAAAGGGGAAATTTTAAGTGAATATCTCCTTCCCACTTAGTACTACCTTGTCAAATCTCCTTTCTTCCTTCTTTCCAAAAACCCGTAAGACTCTCTTCACACTCCAGCCTCATTGCTGTATCCTTGCCTCAAGTGTTGAATTTCTCATTCAGGATGAAGTCTGGCTATAGCTTGTGAGCAGATTATTTTATGTACTTAGTGTATGTACATATATATTTTCAACACCCTCCTTCCCCCTTTAAAAACAACTAATATTAAATTTGTAAAACTAAGTGGTAGCGAGTTAGGAAATGCTAGAGTTACTGTTCTCAGTACTCTTAATTCAATCTCTTTGTGCCTGTGCCTCATAGCTGAGTCTTTAACCACATCCTCACATTGTCACCTCATTCTTTGCACAGGATGCCTGCCCTGTTCTGTGCCAGCCTGGCTGGGGCTTTCTTGAACGGCAGCTATTCAATGTTTTGTTTTCTCCTTATTGTTCAGTGGGTGGCCTGTGCCTCATTTACTGTACATTATTCAAGACCAGTTCTAAAGACAGAATTATTAGTTTCCTCATGAGTTTTCCTATGGCTTTCATCACAACAATATCTGATTGCTTCACAATTATTAATTTGCTTATTTTCATTACCAACTTGAGGTGATTAGATAGTATTAGATCAACTTTACAGCTGAGGAACTAAGACAGTGAGAGATTAAGATAAAAAGCATTCATTAATTTTGGAAGCTGTTTGGTGATGTTGCTAATCTGGTTTTTTTTTCAGTGTATTTAGCACTAAATAACATATGTTCAAAGCAGAGCTCTGTCTGGTTAATGCTGGAGTGGGAGAGTTTATCACTTCCACCAGTTGGACTACATCTAGAAATTAGATATCCAGAAGATGAGAGACACCATTGCGGGGGCATTTGTGAAGAAACGTGGCTTAAGTGATTTGCCCCATCGTGACAGAGGAAATCGGAGTAAGAAGCAAGAATTAACTCCAGTCCTCTTGGATAGCTTTATCTGATTTTAAACTGGAGTTTTCCTCACATCCCACTATTCTCTCCTTTCTTCACCAGGCATCTGAATGCAGCCGAAGACCCTGGAGCTCTGCTGCAGCCTTTCCAGACTGCTTCACTTCCCGAGCTACCCTGTGCCCTGACCAAGGCGTCTGTCGGCTTTTCTGCTTCTAAAAGAGAGGAGTTTCATATAGAGATTCTCAAGCATTCTCAAGGCATGTCCATAATGACAAAGATAATGAAGAAAGACGGAAATGTAAGTGTAAACCCCTTAGTTCTCACATTATAAACCACTGACCCCTCTTTAAAGATACACTAGAGAGACTAAGAAGCATGTAGCTCTATGCTTATTACTTACTGTGTGGTGTGAATATTTCTTTGTTTCAGGAAAGAGCTGGCATGCTAGAGATCTCTCTGTTGCTTATCAATAGCCATAAAATTGATTTTTTCCTCCTCTTCATGAATTCTTAGCCCAAAGATTGAAGTTTCTCTGGTGCCTCCTGGGAACTATTTCTAATTTTAAGCCTCTGTCCTCGTGCCTTATACAACAGCACCCGAGGTGTGGAGTAGTCTCTGAAATGTGCTCCCTAATGACATGGTATAGTGCTGAATTACTCATTCCTTCTCGTCTATTTTCAATGCTGTGAGATAAGTCAGAAAACAAGGGCAAACGTGCAGAATGTGTGAAATTTGTCTGAAGGTCAAAAAGAAAAGAGAGGCTAGGGTATGAAGTCCTGTATTTTCTGGCAGGGTTTAAATTTTTCATGCGAACGTCCGTAATACTAAAATATTGTGATAATATATACTGCTGAGTGGAAAAAAACCAACAACTCCAAATAGTTATAGTAGCAGGAATACTTAACATAGTTCCCAAGTGACCAGAGCCTGATGAGTATTTTAAACCGTGAAGTCTCAGGAATTCTCCTAAACTACTCTTCTGCTCCCAAGGAAAGGGGGAAGAAAGTTAGAAATCTACGCTCTTCTCAGAGTAGAATTTGAAAAGACCAGAAAATGCAGATTTTTTTGGCTTCTAATGCAAATACTGAATACTGTGAGGCTTCTGAATAACAGTATAAACCGCTCCTAGCTGCACACATATATTACATGCATTAAGTTCTTTAGCCTTAAAGAGAGACTCACATAGGCAGCAATAGGGAAAACCTGTCACACATACTGCTTCACAAAGGTATTTTGACAGGTTTATTAGCATGGAGGAAGAGTTCAACGATTAAGACTTATTCAGCCCATCACTTTTTAGCTGAGGTTTGTCCAGAAATGCTACTTACATGGTCCTCTGATGGCTTTTATGATAGTTCAGAGGCACTGCCTCAGTTTACCTGAGCTGTTAAAATCAGAGTGCCACAAAGCTGATTAGACAATACAAATGGCCAGTAAAATGACCCTTTAGGAAGTGAAAAGAGCCACCACATATCAGAGGTGGCAATTAGCAGGCAACCTTTATACTCATTCTGATTGCCTCTTTCCAAATGGATGTATAGAGGTACGGTGTTTTCAAGTTGGACTGTTCTTTGAAACAGGCGGTGGCAATACTACGAGTATTAAATTATAGAAATGTAATTGAATAACTATTCCAAGTACAAAAAGGGGGAAAAAAGTTAGGAAGGCAAATAAAAAGAAGCAGCAGCTGCTAGTGGAAGAGGGCGTTTGTCCTTCTAGGTCTACGTGCCTCTTTGCTGAGGCTGCCCTGGGCAGTGTCGGGATGGAGAAGAAAGGCATTCCTCCCGCAGCGCGCGCAGTACGGGTGACTGGGAGATACGAGAAAGCCACTTCTCTACATTTCAGTTATGTTCCCAGGCTCCATGTCACAGACCAGCCAGGACGCAATATTGTCAAGGACAAGAAACTGCAATATTTTGAAACCATTCTGCGTGCTTCGGAATATAGGCGGTTCACACAGACACTTGATAAAGTGTTTATACCCTGACAGCCTCTCATAGGTAAGAGTTCCTTTCACCACCCCTCCCCAGAGCAGCCTGACAGCATGCTGAAATGGGATCTGACAAAAACTGCAATTTGCACATTATACTGCCTGAGGATACTTTGGGCTCCTTTCCTGCTTTCCTGGGTGTTAAAATCTATCGGTGTTCATGTTCATTGCAGGGAGGCTTCCTCATCATTTCTGTAGCTGTCTGTGGCAAAAAGAGTTTAATTTTTAAAATGTCCCAAGCCCATTTTAAAATGTCCCTATCTTGTAGCTAGTGAGAATTTTTTGGAGAGAGATTGAAAGAAAAAGTAAATTTCTTAAGTTATTTTTGGCCATCCTTCTCCTGCCTCACCCAGTCCTTCTCTCCCCTCATGCTGTTTTCCCCTTGAGTGTAACAGCTTGATCTGCCATTGATGCTTCTGCAGTTCTGTTATTTCCCCCTCATGGTTACTTACCTGATTTCCAGTATCTTGTCTTCTGTCTCCTTTCCTTGCTTTAGCACTTTTCCTTTCTGTAGTTGAGTTGGACTCCTGGTTCTTCTTGGTTGCTTGGTTTTATTCCTTTAATATGGTTCTCTCTCTCTTCCTCTCTTTTTCTCCACCCCCTTTCTGTGTCACTTTCTGTCTTCCCCACTGCCTCTCTGCCTTTCCCCCACTGCCTCTCTGCCTTTCCCCCTCTTCTTTCTTCACCTACTTTTCTTGTCTCTCCCACCCCCTCCAGCTTAATCTTTCTATTTTCAAACCTAGTTTCCTGTTGTTTTTCCTTTAAAGACCATGAATCTCATTCCTCCCTCTCCATTCTCAGCCTCTCCCTGTGCCACCCTCCCCATGCCGACATGCACTCACTGCCGGCTTCATGTTGTCCCTTCTAGTTGCTGCTACTGCTGTTCCTTGCGCCTCCTCCCCCAGATAACATGGCATGGTCTAAGCTTTCCTTAAATGTAAAGAAACAGGGTTGCCCCACAGTTACACCAGCCACACCTTGGGAAGCTTTTTCCATGCAAGACATCAACAAAAGACAGTTTTCTGACTTGTTCAAGCTTAATCTGGCAAAGCAGAGTTCTTGTGGGACCTCTTCAAATAACATAGGACTTGATCTGCTGGCTTGGACCAGGGGCCCAGCACAGCCGCAGCCTTGTCCCAAAGGGCACCTGATGCTTCCCAGTAAGGTTTTACAGACCCTCTTACTGACAAAGAGCGAATAACCTGCCTGTCAGGAGAGGTGTTTTTTGACACTCCACCTCCCCGTGCACACAGTCTGATGCATGAGTATTTGGGCCTTTCTAATAAATGCTTTTGGCACATCAAGTGTCTGAAGGTCTTGTATTTCATGTATGTGTCAAGTTGAACCTCTGATTCCTGCACATCAGGCCCCAGAGAGGAGGATGAATCAGAGATGCCTTCTGGCTTTGATAAAGGCTGGTCTCAAAGAACCAGTGTCAAGAGAGGGAGATTTGCACAGAAGACTGCTATCCTGAGAACTGGCTTGCTGTGCACAAGCTTTGGCTGGTGTCCCTCCAGCAATCCTTCCTGGGGTAGATATCTCCCATCCAGAACATAATTGCCCAGTGGTCCCTGTGCAGCAGCTAGTGTAGATCGTGAAGAAAAAGCAGTCCAGAGACTAAAACACGGGGCTCGCAACTCTTATTGATCTAATCATTGTTTCCCCACTGATTTAGTATCCCCCTTCGTCACAAGATTGACAGCCAGCCTACTCAGGCACAGTGCTGTGCAGAGGCTACCTCTGGAGGCATGTCCTATGTGGATGCTCTCACTCTGAAGTTAAGAGTGCAAGTCCTTTTCAAGAGGGTGGAATCCTCACTGATGGTTACTGCAGGACATACAGTGCACAGTAAATTCCCATAGCAGCTCAGTAAACTCCTGGTATAGAGAAATAGGCATTTGCCACTTCATTTCTAACTTCATTGAAAGGCCTTCTGTGACTTCAAAGAAAATGGGAATGTTTCTGGAGTTGTTTCTCCCTCTTCTGCCTGACAGTTTTATATCTGTGGTAGAATTTAATGGGAAGGAGACTATCACTGTGTTCTTTCGTCTTTACGGAGTAATTTCCGTAAAGCATTATCATGTAAAGTCCTGTTGATTTTATGCCAGTGAAATTGTCAAGGACTTCATCATCGAAGTGTCCAAAAAAATGTGTTAATAATACAAATCTATCTCACAGATGGCTTTGGGATAGGCTGGCTGAGGCTTGTCAAGTGTTTCTCATGTGCTATTGAGAGGCAGGTCCTGTGAGGGAGCTGTCTGAAATGTAATTCCCTCCCCGCGCGGCTGACGCTTTGCTGTACACTCAGGGTGACCAGGTCTGATTCTCCCTGCTCACTCCTTTGTGTTTTCTGATCCCAGTATTATTCCTGAGCAGCATACTCATTCTCCTACAGAGTTAACCTCTGGATCCAGATGATACAGTCTAGTTCTGTGGAATGAATGAGGGAAGGGAGAAGGTTTCTGTCATGCGTCATGCACGTGAGATGACTCTTATGAGCTGTCTTTTTTTTTTTGGTGGTAGTGGGAACTGTTTGAATTTTGATGCACAGAAAGGAAATGGGTGAAGGCAGACAGGGAGGCAAAAGACACAAAGGTGAGTAGAGAAGTTGTATGGATACCTCAGTCAGCCCCTCAGTGTGTCTCCCTTCTCTTCTCTACTGCACCCTCTTCAAAGGAAAACAGACGTGTCATGGCAGCTTCCCCAGCTCCACAGCTAGACAAATAGCTGTTTTGCCCACTGGTAGGCTGGAAAGAAGGACTTTTCCTCCCCTTCCCAAGTGACTGCTATGCAAAACTTGTATGACTTGAGTGAGGAGAGCAAGTGGAAGAGAATGCTCCCCCAGACAGTGGGAATGAGGAGAACAGCTGACAGCTTGCCACGTACAGCTTGGAGATCTCAGCAGTTTATGGTGCTGTGGAATGGATTTTGAAGGAAAGGGGAAATAAAGCCAGGAGGCAAGGGGAAAATAGAACAACACGTACCATCTTTTGACCAAAGGTAAATAGCTTTCTTGAGCTAAGATTCCTGACTCTCTAGGTAAAAGAAACATAGCAGGCCTTATCTACCTGGACTACGGTAAGTCATATGATATCGTGTCCCAAAAGAAGCAAATTAGTGGAGAAGATTCAGCTGAAAAAGATGGAGGTTATTAGAGAAATCCTCAAGAGGGTAAGAGGCTGACAGAATTGAGACAGCGGTTCCCTAATAGGTTGAAGGGAAGTTATCTGTGAGGCTGCTCAAAGATTGCTCTTAGGACTGATCTTTTTTAATATTTGTGTTAATTACCTTGGCACTGAAAGTAGAAATGCTAATGAAATCTGCTGATGGAACAAAGCTGGGAGGTATTGTCAGGGCAGAGGTGGATTCCAGCACTAGGAGAGCTGAAGACTGTTTAGGACTGGAGTGATCGAGGTGAGGTTAGATGGGAGAGTGCAAAGTCACACACTAGGAGCTTGAACTTGTTGCTCAGAGAGTAACAGGAGTCTCTCTTTGCAATTGGGAGTTCCTAGTTGGCAGGGCAGAGATGAGGAAAGTCCTGGGTGAAGGTCACCAAAGGAGGAGGAACCAGCGATGCTATGTGGGGGTGAAAAAGGCAAGTGAGCTTTCAGGATGTAGCAGTATTTCCAGTTGCAGCGAGTGAGATTAATGTCATCCAAGAGGATACGAAACCCCACCAGAATAGTGTGCGCAGTGCTGCTCACCCACATTCAAGAAAGTTATTCAGCCTGGAACAGGTGCAAAGAAAGGCAACGGGGTGATCAGAGGGACATAGGGTGTCCCTCGGCCAAGAGTATGTTTACTTATCAGTCACAGAAGTGACTGCAGAGAGATACTTGAGCTGATTTGAAAATAGATGCAGTACCAGTTTGAGCTTTTCTGTGTTAATTATTTTGCACTGAACTTCATGCTAGTGCAGCTACCGGAAGTAATTAAAACACGGTGTGTTGTGCCTGCAGGGTGAATACTACAAGGGAACTTAGTTACTTAGTCTGGCAGAACAAAGGTTAAGAGAGGAGAGATTTGCTGCCTATAAATACTTTTTGGAATTGGGGGTTGGGAAAGTAAGTGCTAGGGAGAGAGGAGAGCTACATAAGCTAAAGGACAATGCGGCACAAGAATAAATAGATATAAATTGGCCATGAATGAATTTAGGTTGGAAATCAGAAGGTTTCTAAGCAACAGAGACGGGAAGGAGGTGCTGGAACAGCATTTTAGTAGCACAAGTGAGGGCGGAAACCTAATGAGATTTAGGACAGAGCTTAGTAAGTTTAGAAAAGGCCATTTGTTTTATACTTGCCTGTTATTCAAGGGGATTGAACCTGATAAGCCAAGAGGTCCCATTTTCATTCTATTTCCTGTACTTGCCTTATTGCCTCAGAGCTGCTCCCTTTCACACAGAAGCCAGGTAAATCTTGAATAGAGTTTGTGATTAATTTTTCGGCATTGATACCGTGGATATTTAATGGAGGATTCATTCTGTGTCAGGGATTTAAACAAACAAAAAGAGCAAGCCAACACAATCCATAGAGAAAGTCTGCAAATGTGCAGTAGTATAGATGAGAGCTCACATGTGAAAGAGCTTCTTCACATAAAACAGATGTTCTTGGAACATCTGGCTTTGCTGGAAGGCTGTTTCAAATGCGGGTAGATGTTCTTCTGAGATTTAAGAACTTCAGGAGACTGTCTGAAGGGAAAATGTCTTGTACTTTCCTGCCATTACTGAGGATGTTGTGGTTGGGGAGGATATCAGATTTACTGCACTGGGAAATTTCAGAAAAAAACCACCACACAACAGAAGTTGAGATAGAAATTGCTCACATGTATTTCATCTCTGATGCTTGGCCACAGCACTGCACTTATTCTGATTCTTCATATTGTCCTATGCTGGACAGGCACCTCTAGTTCCTTCTTGAAAGTGTGAATGGATGGTACCTTCCTGGTGAAACTTTTTATCTAAAATCCCCATGCATGGAAATGATTGAAAGGGAAGGAGGGAGAGCAAAGTTCTCTGTTATACATTAGACCTCTGGAGACAGCTTGAAGGCATCCTCCAGCAGGAGGCAAATTCCCAAGGACAGACTGGGCCCAAGGGAACAGGAGCAGCATGTGACAATGGGTCCCTGAATGAAGGGGAACAGTTTTATAGCCACAGTTCCTTATTTAGTAAAAAAATCTCGAATTATTCCATTATAGATGGACATTTTCCCCTTCCCAGCCCAGAGTACCAAACCAGCACAGAGTGAGAAAAGAAGAAACAAGAAACAGCAAGGCGTGAAATGTCACCGTGTGTCAATCTCATTTGCCACTAAAGTTTTCAGCAAGAAAAACTGGAAGAGGGTATAGTCTCACTGGGGAGAAATGACCATCTTTCCCAAAGTAAATGCTTAGTTATCAGCTTCATCTTACTGGAAATGAAGCACAGCACTCTCACAGCTACTGCTTCCACTTCTCCACTCTGCAGCATCTCTGAGTAGTTGAGAAGTGCTTTGCAAATGATAATGTAATTACAGCTCCTATATATGCTCTCCTTGCTTTACAGGTGGAGGAACCAAACCATGGAGAGCACAAAGGATTTGTCCAAAGAATCAGCAAGTCATTTTCAAGCAAGGAGTCCTCGTCTACCTAGCCACAGGACATTCATCTTGTCCCGTAAACTTCCAGCTAGATGAATTTCTCCTTTACAAAAGTATATGTGTGTATACATATATACATATATATGTTTCCCAAAGTGAGAAGAAAAGAAAGAACAGACCTTTACCTCTTTTTTCTGAGCCTGCACAGGTAGAGGGAGGAGCAGGTAAAGTTGACCGAAGTGTGAGCTTTAGCACAGCCCCTTGGTCTTGCTGGAGGTCACCTCTCTCTCTGTCAGTGTTTGGCTTCCAGAAGAGATCCGTGTCTGAGGGAGGACACTCTGGACAGGGTAAGCAAACCCCAGCCAGCTCCCAGGAGCTCAGCCTCCTGGTATGGTCTGACACTGGCTCACTGGCTGGAGATTCCCTCAAGCCTGGAGGACCGATGCTGGGGGACACTAGCTCCCGAGCTGTCCCTGACATGCACTGGCAGCTGTCTGCCTGCTATTCTTTTAAAGAGTCTTCGTGGATCAGGATAAAAATGTGATCTTACGCAGGCGGCATTGTAAGCACAACTTGGCTCAAGTTCAGCTCTTCCTCTGGCTCCCAGCTACTCTATTTTTATTGAAGGAATTTGAGGCTATCAGAAAGGAAGTCAAATTGTTTTAGGAAAACAATAGAAAAGCAACTTGAAGTTTATTAGCTTCCTGCCCAGGGCCTGGGACCAACTTGTCAAACTTATTAGAGCGATGGCAGAGCTATTTATTTAAAAGGGCTAGCGACGAGACTCGCAATTTCATTCCTGTTTAGGCCTTGGTGAAAACAAAGGAAAGCCATAAAATAATATCTGAAGAGAGCAGATGGCTAACTGGTAAATGGTGCAAGTAAGGTTGGCCTGTGAGCCATTCATGGTGTTCACCAGTGCAATGGCTTTCATGGGATTTTTCTTATAGAATAAATGTCCAAGTTTGCATTCATAGGCTAGCCCTATCACCCCAAATTCCTTATTGTGGCCCAGATTTTCAAATGGAAATTTGGCAGGAAAAGACCTTTGTTTAGAGCTACTGAAAGGAGCAAAACAATACAGCAGGTCTGCAGGAGAGCCAGGAATAGAGCCCAGGTGTCCCTGATCCTGCTAGACTGCTGGAGCCCCCGACTGTAAAAAATATTTATATCCTTCAGAAGCAGCTGCAGTCTGCTTCCCCATTCAGCTACCCCAAAGTAGCAGTGCCATTAAGTCACTAAAAACACGCTGGCATGCGGCTGGTGAGAAGAATGGACAGCCAAACCATTAGACTCACCAGCAGAAAGTGTCCATGCTGCCCGAGCCTTTCTAAGGAGTTTCATCATTTGCAAGGAAACAAGAAGAGACTAAGACAAGTAACCGAGAAGCATTTACAAACTCTGCTTAATGCAAAGCCATATCCCTTTTTCAGAGGGCCGACCGAGCGTTCAGCCTGCTTCCAGGGAGCATATAGGAAGAACTCACCTCTCCTTTCAACGGTGCAGTGGTAGTCTCTAGAAAGTCAGGCGCTGAGAAGTAGTGAGCCTGCAGAGTCATGCACACAAACTTTGAACAACTCAGTAACCGATTTTCAGATGAAAGGAAGAAGAGCCCACCTCAAAAATTCTCTTCCTTCTCCTCATTAGCTTAACTAAAAGCCGGAATGCAAAGCTACAGTTTTCTCTGAGGCCTAGGGCAATAATAAATCTTGTATTGGCAAGTGGTAGAAGATCTTGGTTTTATATGTTCCTTTTAATTTATCCGGGTTAGATGCTTATAAGGGGGTCAAAGTAAGTGCATGACTCTGGAAGGGCCTAAGGAACTGGGTTTTAAACTTGGTAGTTTTAATGTAAATGCAACAATCTTGCATTTATTTAAGGCATTCTTACAGATTTTAGAAGGTTTCTCTGATTTCTGTCCCTCTGAGATACTTCCTTGGTAAACAAATCAGCCAAAGAAGCACATAGAGCAGTGCAGCATCCTAGTTCCTTACAGTCTGTAGGCGTTTACTTAATTTTAAGTACATTCTTGCGTTGCATTGATTTCAATGAGATTTAATAGCCTGGAAATTAAGCAGCCTACATTGCCAGCCAGGCCAGCTTTGCCGGGGGAATTCCAAGGCAGACGGCAGCTAGTCGATATACTTCTCAATCGCCTCTGCTGTGCGGAATACCACGTGCAAATCACACGATGGTGTTCTGGGCAGTGGAAAATGTTTTATTTGCACTTATTTGGAATCTGTGTCATCTGGACTGGTATCTCTTAATTCACACTTTGTTCTGCTAAGTCATGCTTCAAACCCGAATGTATACTGGGAGCGTCTTTTTGCCAGTTGCTCAGGACTGCTGAGGCTGGGATCCTTCAAAGATTTGGTCCTGTGAGTAACTTGATACAGTTACAGCTTGGGGCCATTTTTGTGGGTAAAGGTCCCTCTGTGTACGCATGTCGTAGACTGGAAAATGTAGATTTTTGAAGCTCCTGTTTTTTTCTACCAGGAGCCAATATGGTTGGTCAGAAACTTCTGGGATGACAGAGGTTACTAGCCAGCTGGACGCATGGGTGCTGGGAGACCTCTCACCCCACAAGGCTGTGACATGCAGCCATGTGGTGCTAGTGCTGGCACCCAGTTCTTGGGACGTGCTCTCCTGTGGTGGGATTAGATAACTTTGCTGGGGTTAGATAGCTGTGCTGCTCTGAGATCTCCCAGCTCCAAAGCTGAAGGCTTTAGAAAAAGGCTGCTTAAGCAATATTGCCAGTGTGGAAAGAGTCACAGGCACACATCTCATCATAAAGCAAGCTAGCTTTGCTGTGGGCTAGAAGGACCTCAACCTGCTCTATACATTCTCCGCAGGGGGGAAGAGAAATCAGGACTTAAATTTGCTCTGAAGGCCAAGATCTCTAGAGCTTTCCCTGGAAGTCAGCTTCAAAGGAAGAAAGAGTAAAAGGATTTGAGGAAAGAGACATGTGCTTGGATGGTGGTGAGTGAAACTGAAAAGTAAACAGACGGAGTTATGGGAGGATTCTCAGATGGTGCTTATTGCTCCCAGCCAGCTTGTTCTCTTTTGTGATGGTCTGAAAACGTTTCAAGACATGATCTCCTGGGTAAAATTAAGAACTTAATTAATAGCACAAATTTATGAGTAATGGTTCTTCCCACCAACTTTGTGATGTGTGTTGGCTGGATCCTGAAGCCTTCTGTGAACAAGGCAAATTACAGCAAATGGAGGGGGCAAGGGGACATGGCTGGCCCCAGCAGATTAGAAGGGTACATTCTAAATTAGAAGATCATATATCCATGCATGAAGTGTGCGTGTGCGCACACATGTGCTCTCACATGGAATAAAATTACTTTTCTTCTGTTGGTAAGAGCTCACAAGCGAGACTAAGTCCCAGCAATGTTGTGGTGCACAGTGTGCAGGGAAGGCAGCTTACAAGGGGCTTCCCTTTCCAAAGCATGCCCTAAGGTGGACTCAAGCAGTGCGAGGGAAGCAGGCAGCCCTGCTCCTTTGTGCTGCACCTTCTGTGGGGCTGCATCAAGGCAAATAGGCTCATGGCGATGCATCAGACACTGACACTTCTCAGATTGGTGTCCAGAGTATTCATTAGAGGAAAGCTTGGAAAAGGACTGTATCCAGTTTTGCTTTCTGGAAGGGTGAAGGATTTGGTCACTTCAGATCTCCTTAATTGTGTTTCTGGACACCTGGGTTTCCTGGTAAACCGCCATCTGCTTGACTTGTTGTAACATCCCTCCCTGCCCAGAAGAGGTGACAAAGCCTGCAGAGGAAACAGGTGTGTGCCTTCATCACCCGCAGCCACAAAGGCAAGGAAGTGAGTGCCCTGGCTTCTCTGCAGCAGCCAGCCAAGGCCATTCAAAGAGCCATGCTGGCTCTCCAGGTGGCCACAAGCAATGCTCATGTTTAAAGCTACGAGGAGTGAGGAGGAGTTGGAAGCGACCTTAAAGATCACCTAGTTCCAACTCCCCTGCCATGGGCAGCAACACCTCCCACTAGACCAGGTTGCTCAAAGCCTTATCCAGCCTGGTCTTGAATACTTCCAGGGATGGGGCATCCACAAATCCTCTGGGAAAGCTGTGCCAGTGCCTCACCACCTTCACAGTAAAGAATTTCTTCCTAATATCTAATCTAAATCTACCCTCTTTCAGTTTAAAACCGTTACCCCTCATCCTATCCTGATAGAGTCCCTCCCCATCTCTCCTGTAGACTCCCTTCAGGTACTGGAAGGGGCAATAAGGTCTCCCCGGAGCCTTTTCTTCTCCAGGCGGAACAACCCCAACTCTCTCAGCCTCTCTTCATAGGAGAGGTGCTCCAGCCCCCTGATCATCTTCATGACCCTCCTCTGGACTCACCAATGGCCTAACATAGGGCTTTCCCCACTTAGCTTCCCATTTGATTTCATTTAAATTCTCTCCCCTTGTTCCTCATACATAGTGCAGTGCACTCTTCTCTGATCCTAACTGCTGACTGCTCTGCATAAATCCAGGCATCACATTCTCACTGAGTCCTTTGCATGCTGTAGCTTCTTGTTTTTAATGCCAGCAGAAGCAAAGATGAAGTGTGATCATGAGACACCTAGCAGAAAACTGTATCAAAATTGCTAGCCTGTAATTAGATGTTTCATTTGTGGGTTGCTGTTTCTAAATCTCTCTGATTTGGTGGTTGACAGATGATATCAAAGTGGGCTTGCACTGTGCTAAGACCCCGCTATGAGCTCGTGCAGAAACCTGGTGATAAAATCTGACCAATAAGTGGTGTCAGACAGGATTGTGTGTTTGCTGATGTTTATTATTTTCCTTCAAAAGGTGGAAAAGGAAGAGATATTTAAACTTGATTGAAACAAGTTGAGATAGCTAAAGAGTTTGAGCTGAATCGTGCAGTTCTATACTCAAATACGGAGTTTGGCTTCTTGGTGAGAAAAAATAAATTTATTTTCCTTAAAAACACCCCCCTCCTCCAATTGAGATATGATAAAAATAACTATTAAAATAACACGGGGTTTTTTTTGCTGTTTGGGGTTGATGGTTTTTGGATTTCTGTGTGTGTGAGAAACAGAGACGCCTAAACAATGCGTGTTAGTAGGATAGATGGCTTTTGCATGTGATACCCACATGGTATGATGTGGGGGCTTCCTATAATTATCCTATGCCTGTTGAAGGAGGAAAGTAAATTGGTTCTTTCAGATGAAGAGGAATCCAAGACTGATTTTTTTGACAATGCGCCCAGTATTTAGGAGTGTTGTCACCAAACTGGGACACCACAGGATGTGCCCACTGAAAGAGCACTTCAGAGTATGAATGGCAGTGGTTAAAAGCCATGCAAGATTGCTCACAAGAACAGAACAGGGAAATGGGAAGCCTTGATGTTATTTGCTGTTCCCACACTCTTTCCCCACTTTGCTCCCAGATCAGCTTGTGAAAAAACTTGTTTCTCTTTCAGGCAAAGTAACAATTTAACACCACAGGGAAGAAAGTGCTGCATGAAATGATGCAGTATCAATCAACTAACATCTGGTAAAATGTTCTTAACTAGCCTTGTCTTTCTGCCTCAGCATTTCTAACTTCAATAATTTTATTGGTAATAATCAGTGCAGTCTAAGATTTGTTGGAGGAGGACGGATGGTTGCATTTGGGGAGAAAATCTAAAGGGCTTTGAAGTATGCTGATAGAAAAATGTTGAGCCAACATTACAATTACTGAGCTGAGAAGTCTGCACTGACTTGCAGTTCCCAAATTGTTTGGAAGACATGAGGAATGCTGCCTTGAGAGTAGCTGCTGGTGCTTTAATGCCATCAGATTGCTAAGAGATCAAGAACTCCTCAAGTGCCACAGTCCAGGGGAAGTCTAAACCTGACTGAAATGGTTCTCCTGGAGCTCCTGTGGCTGCCCATACTGGTCACATGAGGTGCTTTCTCTTGCACTCCCTACAGCCCCACCCCAAAAGCTTCTGAGAGAAGTTCTTTTCCCATTTCTATCTGATAGGTCTGGGAAAATCCAATCCAGTCTTCTAGTCAAATTCTTTCCAATCCAGCTCACACAACTTTCCTTCCACCTGAGCAATCCTTTCCATTTTTCCTCATCTGCTCAGAACTGTGTGATCATCCTTGCATTAAAAAAGGTACCTTGAGAAATCGCTTCATATAGTTAAAAAGAATCATCTTCCACTCTGAAAAGTGGATCCACATGGAAACTCCAGCACAGGAACGATACAAGATTGTCTTTCAGCTACTGAAGTGATGTGAAATAGTAGCCTGCAGCTGTGTAAGCAAATAGACCAGCATTGCAGGAATCCACGCAGAGGTCAATAGTGATCTGTGGAGTGGTATCTGGCTTGCTTTGTGCAGGCAATCTGCTTGGTGCTGAACTGGATGGGAACTCACGTTTTGTGTCCAAGCGCAACAAATCTGTGAGATGGTTGAGCTATAAAAAAAGAAGAAGATAGAGCTGAAGGAACTTAATGTGATGCCAATATTAATATTATCTGGCCTTGGTAGTGGCCAGAGATCTCCAAAGATGGAAATTTCTTGGCCTCCTGCTTCCTTTAGTCTTCTGCTGTTACCTTCTGTCCAAGTTGCTGAACCCAGCTGGTGATGGTCAGAAATGCCCTGCATCATTTCCAGTTGTTGGAACAAGTGGTGACATAGTAATTGCAGTTAATATGGAGAAATTCATTCTGGACTGGGTTGTAAGCTGCAGTGAAGGAGAATGGGGACATAGCAGAGAAAACCCATCACTTGCATACCTTAAGACATCTTAAAGCCCTGTGAGCTCTGGGATTGTTTAAGGCTTCTTGTGTTACAGAGAACAGCCTCCAAATTGCTCTGTGTGATAATGGGCTGCCCTCTGAGCTATATCACTCCTCGGCTTTGCCACAATCCAGGCTAGACTCCTGCTCTGTCTAGTACTGGTAGTAAAGATGAACTGCTGGGAAAACTGGTGTCAAAAGGGAAGGCTAGTCTCAGCTGATGAAGTTAAAGAACAAGAATTTCAGACCTCCTGAGGTTCCTTCCCACCTGAATTATGCCGTGTTTATAAGTTGCTGGGAGCAGATGGTCTGTAGCAGCTCAAGGTCAGTGCAGCAGCTTCTCTACAGGTAAATCATATCAGTGTATGGAATTTCTTCACCATATCAAAGAAAGTAGTAAAAAGAGAAATTGTTCATCTTATTTTTCAAAAATTCCTCAGATGAAACTATTTGGGAGGCCAAGTAGCCTTGGTTTGAAGAGGAAGTTTTGTTATAGATCATGAACAAGTAAAAAGAAGGAAATTACTGAAGTTGTTTGCCGGTCTAACACAGAAAAAAAATAATAAAGAGACATGTTCCAAAGCATATTGTAGCACAGATGCTGTTTAAAATACATAGTAGTGAACTGGATAGGGACAAGAATATGACCAAATTCACAACTAGCACAAATGTATCTACCTACCTTTGTGTATATCTGGTGAGTCATATTATATTGGCACATATGCTCCATGGCATCAATGACATTCCTAATTTGTGGGGTCAGAATGCCCACTGATGAAAAGCCTTCTATGTTTAAAAATACGTGTTATTTGCTTTTCTAGGTGCAGCTCTGTCAGAGCAGCTTTTTTTTTTTTTGTTTTTGTTGCTTGAGTTTTCCTTGTTAGGAAAGCGTACCAAGACTTATTTTCATGACAGACTTTTCTCAGCAAGAAAGACTCCTAACAAAATGGGTACCTGCATTCTGGGTTTGTTTGCTTCCTCCTGGAAGATTGTGCCATGATTGGAACTCCCTTGGGAGAGGATACCAGGTTTCACATAGCTTATCCTTGACTCTGATGTCCCGTCCCAATTAGGAAACAATTGTTGAAGTGGTTCATAGATTGACATCTTTCTTTTCATCTTCCAGGGTTTGTTTGAGGCATTTCTGAAGAGCCATCTCTCCTGCCCTGAGTCCTGTGGTGGTTGTAGCCCGGACTCATGTGATGGAGTAATCCAAAATGTCCAGGAGACAAAGCAGTGTAGTAGCAGGTGAAATTCACAGGAGGAGTACAGCCCATTGCATTGGCAGAGGAAGCACATCCATCTTTAAGTACTCCAGGATCCTGAGTAAACTTAGGCCCTCATGGAAGATGTTGTAGGAAGCATTCCTGTACCCAGCTCCCTGACAGGAGAGGCACAATCACCCAAACATGGGGCTTATTGCTGCAGGCAGAAATTCTGCGGTTTGATCAATATGGAGTGAAAAGACAACAATATTGATGACAGGCTGCTCTGCTGGTCTTCAGAGGAAATCAGATGGAATAGCTTATATTTGTTTGGCTCTCTTCACCCTCCCTCAGATGCCAAAACAGGGTGCTTTTCTCCAGGCTGTCTTGTGGGAGCTGTTATTAGTCGGTCCAGCACCCAAACCATCCTAGGAGAGCATCATTGGCTTGGAGCAAAACTGCCAGGGAACATACTGACAGTTCAACAGTGCTGATGATAATGGGATCATATTGGAGCCTGTGCCTCAGTCCTGTTAGTTTGTGAGTTATAGATGCACCTTTACTGTCTGAGAGCAAGCTAGGTCTGGAAGAGGAAGAAGGTCAGAAAGTAGGGAGTGAAAATATGACTATGCCACTGAGCTCAAGGAGGGAGGAGCTGTTCCTTAAATTGCAACTTGCTGCATTTATTGGATTGCTTTTTGGACTGTAGAGTAATGGGTAAGATGATGGATTCCTTGACTCCTGACTGCCCAAATATGCTGATAAGGACATAATCGACATCTTTGGTAAGCTCATGAGCTGATGCAGTAGCTACTTTGCGTATCTCTGGATTGATGTGCAGGTTAGTGCTAGAGCAGGGTTTGTGTTTGTAGAGCCAAGGGGCTCCAGCCTGCCGTGTCTATAGTGCCTGTACAGGCAGAGCGAGCCAGGCTCTGTGTTTCAGCTTCCCAGACTGCTGCGTGGCTTGCTCTGTGCTAGGCACTGAGTACAGGCTGGCATGGAGGCAGTATAAATAACCAGTCCTGAGATAACATCAGAGGATGTCCATCATCTTTGAAAAACAGTGTTTGTGTGCTAACACGGTTCTTGTAGAAGGGAGGCTATGACTTATTAAAAAACGTCTAAGTTTAGCGTGGTTGTCTATTTGTCACAGACTGGAGGAGCAGGAGAAATTTGGCTGAGTCCTGACTGGTTTTAAACTTGGGAAAGGTGAAAACTGTACGGAAAGAATGAAACTGAAGCATGAAAGCCTGCAGAAAAAGTTGGTGCAGTGACACTGTTACCAAACTGTGTATTCTTACACAGAAACCTGAAGCAAGGTTGCAGAGTGTTTCTAGATGCTGGAATAAATACCTAGTGTCTACAGACAGCAAGCCCTATGTATGGGGATACACCCTCCAGTGCACTACGAGCTCTCATTTGGGGTGTCTTTGAAGTGAATTCATATGTTGATGTTTGTCGTCTGCAGGAGTTTAATTTTTTATTTTAATAAAAGGATAAGAGAAAAAAAAAAATACAATCCCCCCTCCCATATAAGGTGGTTACATGTGAGATTCTGTTGCAAACGAAGAACAAACCTACAGAGAATGTAAAATCGGGAGCCAGCCCTGAGGGCAGCCAGAAATATTTTGGCTGAAAACCTTGTTGGTGGTCACTGTTTGCCCCCTACACAGTCAATTCAGTTGTATTCAAATACTGAAGCGTGTTGCTTTTTAGTGCATTGAAAATTATCAGGAAACCCAAGATTTTTCTTTATTCCTGCCTGTAGCTACCAGGAAACCATATAACTGTCCGTCAGTTCATTAGGCAGGGACTTGTGGTGGCTTGTTGTTGGGCTGCAGGCACCTGGACAGCATAAGTGGCAACGACGTATGCCACCTTACAGTGTTTTGGTTCTGTGGAATAAGGAGATGCCCTCACCTACTGACATTATTGTGGCAGCCATTGCAGGCTGGAGCCCAACCTGCCTAGCAAAACCTGCTCAAGAGGAGGGATAAGGACATGGGTGGTGAGCCTATTCTCTGTGCTGTGCCACACCATTTACAGAACCCCATCTGGCTTGTTTAAACCCAGGATGGGTGTGTCTGTAGGAGTTGCCGTCCCCAGCAGCTACTGGGGCTCAAGGAAAATTCCAAGAATTCTTAGCGGGCAGAGTTGTTTTCTTTCTCCCCCTCTCTGAACTCACCAGAGCCTGGACACAACTCAAGAAATGCCATACTGGGGATGAGCTGCATCGTGTCGGTGTGCTTTCAGAGTTGTTAGCAGGGCCTTAGAGATCTCAGAATTTCTTGGTTTGAACGCCTTTCCTTAACTATCAGACACAGCATCTCTGGTTCCCAGAGACCCCTCTACTCAGCTCAGTGATAAAAGCACTTTTTAACACCAAAGCTGCTGTGTTCCCACGCCTGTTGCTGTCATGAGGAAGGCCAGTCTTAAACAATAGCAGAGGAATAAAGAATAGCCTCTCTAATCGATATCCTGCCTAGACGCTGAGTCAGGTGGCAGCTTGGGCCTCTTTAAAATTCCAGCATTGTTCCTGATTTTTCATTTGACTGGGGTAAATTTTTATCTTTAAGGAAAGAAAACACATGGGACCAACTGTCTCTGCCTGCTCCACTGTTCCCTTACCACCCACCCCCACTCAGTTTTGGTGTCTTTGTCCTGTGGTAGCCTCCGCCAGTGAGGAATATAGATGTGATTTGCTCGTCTGGACTTTGAGCTGTGTGATGTGATGTGGTTAGGACAAGGTGGTAGTGGTGGGAGTCTGCACGGGGCTCCCTAAGTAACGTACATCTGCAAGGCTTTGGAGAACACAATCTTTGACACCTACATTTCCACATAGGCTCATATTATCTGATTGGTCTTAAAATGGTCAGAAGCCAAGGAAAGGATGCACGCATAGGTTCCCACAAAATTTCTCCATAGATGAATGTCTGGAGCCCTAGCAGGATGCTAGGGCAGTCTGTGTGCAAACAGGTGTTTGGAAAATTGACAAAAACCACTATTTGCTTAATCAAACTATAAGATCCTGTAGCTCAAGCTCTTGGATCCACCTCAGATGCCCTAAAAACATTTTCCAGAAGGAGAAGGGGTCCAGGGTAGCTTTGTGTAATCTCTGAATCTCACAGTGCCTGCAGGGTCCTGTGAGGAGGTTTCCTTCTGCTCCTGTCATCCCTGAGCATCACCCTGGGGCTGCTCTCACCAGCCTGGATGAGGGGGCTGTGGCTCTGCCCTTTCCCCTTGCCATGAGCCCTGCTTCAAAGGCTGCAGAGGAGAAAGGCCTCCAGACTCTGGTGCCCCCAGAATTGTCCTTAAAGCTGGGGGGCCCCAAGGAGACCTTTGTGGCTCTTTGGCACAGCTTGTCTCCTGCTAAAAGGCCCCAGCAGAGGGGGAAAGTGTGGTCCTCGCTGTGCCGCCGGGCAGGAACTCTGGGGGCTGGAAAGGGAACTGGTGAGGGCTACATTTGCGCGTGTAGATATGAGATAAGAGCTGACCTACCCTTCACCCCAAACTGAACTCCCTGAAACTCAAACAAGGTAAGGCAACTGCTTGTGGGAAGCCTGCAAGACCGGCAAACCTGCTACTCTTGCCCGGGGCTGGGAGCAGAGGTTGAATGGCCATCCATAACGTTCTCCTGCTCCAGGCAAAACCTGCAAGGCAGTGCATTCTCAGGAGCTTGCTAGATCCCTGACTGCAACTCTTGAGGACTGGTACCATAGAGGAATCAGGAGCCGAGGGTGCCTGCTGGGAGACAGGGCAAGGACTGCTGTGCCCTGGGGCAGCAGGTGCCAGGGGCCTGCCAGACCTGGCTCCCTGGGCGGGGGGATACACCATGCAACTGCTGCTGGGGCCCGAAAACCTGGCAGGGGGACACCCAGCCCAGCCACAGAGCCCACTGTGGCAGAGGGAGACATCGGGCAAAGGAAACTGTTCTCAGTATTTTTTTTTTTCCATCATATTTTTTTCTTTTCATTTCCAAAACTGCTGAAGTTCAGGAAGGATTCTGTGTCTCTAGCATCAAAGGTTCATTTCACAGGCCATGGAGCACTGTCAGGCAATGGAGGAAGCCTGGCTGGCAGCAGGGTCGCATGGGGAGGGATGCTCTGCTGGCTCCCATAGGTCTGCTTGCATCTAGAGACAGGGAGGATGGAGGGTCCAGCGTTTGTGTTCCCCATGGAGAGGGCACCAGGGGAACCTGGCAGCTGCCTGTGTTGCCCTCGCTGTGATTTCTGTCTGTCCCTCCCCATGTATACCAGTATACCTGCCCACCTCTATGGGTTCCCCCTCCCCGTAGCTCTTCAGCACTTTTTAGTTCAGGGATTGCATTTTTCTCCTTGGTTGAGGGGCAGGGATGTGTTTAAAAATAATGTAAAGGAGAAGAATACAAAGCAGGACAAACCCCTGAGGTTCCCAGCGTGGTACTTGGCAGAAGCACAGTCCTGTCTTCAGACAAAGCCTTTGTCCTGAGGGGTGGGGGACAAATAGAAATTACAGACAATGGAGAAATCATTTCAGATGAAGCTAAAATAGCATCTACTAGGTATCTGAGTGGGGCCTTTACTGTACATAGTCAGTGACTGTTGCTTTCAGATATGCCTACTGTGATAGGCATTGCAGATACCATCACAGACTCTTCACCCCATCCAAATATAAAAAAGGCAACATCCACAGCTGAGAGGCCTTAGATGGAGTTCCTATACTGGAAATCTGTTTCTGCTGGGAAAGAAACATTCCCCTTTAATGATGTGCCTGGGTCTTTAAGTCTCCTGGGAGCCTCAGGTCTGCTTTGCACAGCACGGGAAGTGGTGCCTGCCAACACAAGCATGGTATGGCGTGGTGAGGACTGTCCTCGACACCGTGCTCTCAGCACTGACCCCTATGTGCCTGCTCTCCCAGAAGTGAGCAGGGGGCTCTGCCTGTGCTGCTTACTGCTTGCACGGTGGGATGCTTGCCCCTAGTGTTTTTATGAAGACTAGGAAACAGAAAGCATGGATATCTCAGAAGGTGTTTTCCAGCACACACCAAGAGGAAGCAGTTCTCTCTTCTCTCTCTATGAATGTAAATTCAGGGTGCCAGAAGACTGGCAAGATATGGCTTGCCTAGATAACTGCTCAGTGCCTCTCAATCTCACACAGGCAGGGCACTGCTGGAGGTGAACTGAGAATTTTTCAGACCTGGACTTCTGTGCTGAGGCTGCTGGTGAGAAGTTCATTGGCACCAGCTGGGAAGAGAGCAGCTGTGACAACCACACCTGCCTCATGGGAATATAATGGAGTCCTTTAGCTCACTATAATGGTTGTGGGGGTTTGCCGTATGTCAGACCTGTTAGTGGTGCTTCTGTGGGTTGATTGCTCTCCAGAGCAGTGTTGCTTGAAATACTGGACCTCATCTGTGGTAGCTCAGGCCGTGGGAGCATCCTGGGTGTCCTTGATACATGTGCGGATCCTTGTGTATATGTTATGTGGGTTGTGGAGGAGATTCCTGAGTTTCAGGTTGTTTTGAAATGCTCTGATCAGTCTGTGGCCTCTCAGGCTATCTCTGCTGTTGCTATGCAGTGTTAATGGTCACTGTGGCATGGATGGAGCCAGGATGTCTTAGATCTAACAGCCCTGTGGTACGGTTAAGCCTATGGCTTGCTGGCTGCTTGTGTAGTTCCAGCTCGTGGATTGCGCCAACGGCTGCACAAAAGAAATTAATTTCTTTTTGAGCCTCTTCACCTGCCCCTGAACAGTTGGTGGAAAAAGTCTTGGGTCCTAATCAAGCTGTTAGTCACAGCAGGTTTCCCAAGCCTTGGGGCTTGCCTGTGCAGGGGTGTGTTGCTGGGGGCTCTGCTCCAGGCAGCATGTGTGAACGCTCGCCTGGGAAAGCAGTCACTTTAGGGAGCAGATCTTTCCTCACTGGGAGGGAATGGTGGGGAGGAACTAAAGCAACTGGGCTACACCTCCATCAGTGTGTTTGAGCAACGAGAATTCTCTTTAATGCTCTCCAGGGAACCCCGCGGGGGTTTCATAAGAAAAGATTTGTTCCTGGCAGGCCTGATGCTGTGACAGCTTCCAGCGGTGGCGAGCTGGCCGGCTAGACGGGAGGCTGCGTACCGAAAAGAGAGGGTGAGAGGTGCCGCCTGCCAAAGCGGCAG
>KZ506254.1:160809-191037 GCA_002844005.1 Limosa lapponica baueri
GTGGGATGTGTCATCAATCAGAAAAAGGAGAGTACTCAGGGAATGGGTGACTGGAACTGCTGAGGGATGAGGTGTAGCTGGGGAGAAAGATGTAGCTTAGGAGTAGATGCTAATTTTGCAGAAGTGGGGATGGGGATTCATGTTACTAAGAATAAATGGGTTTATGGAAAAGATACTGATGGTTATTTGGTAACCAGAAGCTTAAGTGATCAAAGAGTTTAGTAAGCCCTTCTGACTTTGCCTTGCCCTTCCAAAAATATAGCATGGCTATGTGGAAGGTCACCTCCCATCCGTTCTTAGACGTTAATCACCCTGTTCAATATAGGTGGCCTATCAGATTGCATAGACTGGGTAAACACTGGGATATATGATAGCACATTTGCTGAGCTGCAGGATCTAAAGGTAAGGTCGATATCTGGAAGGCCAAGATATTTGTGAGGGGAGGAAGGATTCCTGGTCTCTTCAGCTGCTTGCCCTCAAAATGGAAGGAGAAAGCATTTCAAATTCCAGAAGTCTTCACAGGCTCCAGGCTATAAACAGGCTCTTCCTGTATGAAGCAATAGGGATCTAACAGTAACCAGAAGATGTCTGCTTTTCCATACAGGCCTAATACTACTGGGATAAGTTTTTTGTGAGAGGGATGAAGCTCATCAGTCAGAGGGGAAAGGAGCACTCAGTGCTACTGGTGTGGATCATCCGAGAAGATGATACAGAAGATAGAGTCATGGGGTAAAGAAGAAATAAAAGTCCAGTCAAGGTCAAACAGAGGGAGAGAGAAAGGAGAAGGAGTCAAAACCAAAAAGAAAGATGGAAAGAGGAAGAATTAATAATTAATAATAATTAGGGAGAGGTGGGAGAAGTATTGACGGTGGTTTGTACAATGGAGAAATGTCTCAGCCATTTAATACACTCCATAAATACTGTATTTTTTTCAGCTACCTAGGTTAAGAGCCTCTGGGGGGACAAATACACAAATGATGGGTCCCCAAGTCCTCCAAATTCAATGAGAGCAGAATTTATCCCCTAGATAACTATCCTGAATTTACACGGGGGGGCTGTGGCTCGAGCATGGTTTGGATCCTCTGTATCAGATCCCTGACTAAGTCTGTATTCCCAGAAGCAATGTGAAGGAAGATATGACCAAAGGAATGTATTTGGTATTTTACTTTGGATCACAGGGCAAATGCCACATGCAGTAGTTGTGGATGCTCTGTTTATCTCCACCTCTTGAATGCAATGGTGCTGCAGATCAGGTCTCTGAAGCTGTCCTTGGCACATGGGCTCTTTGTGTTAAAAACCTTTATGGGTCTGTCACCATAGGCCACATCTATACCTTGGGGTGCAGAGCATGCAGGGTGTTGATGCTTGGAAGTGCTTGTAAGACACTGCTCTCTATTTCCTGGTCCTAGTCAAGAGACTAAGGTGATGGCTACTGAAAGTTTAACATTCAGTAGCCTGTTGCGGGGCCTGGTGTTTCCTGGCAGCAATGACTACTGTTTCACCCTATAACCACATCTCTGCTCCCAATCAGAAACACCAGACCCGAGCAGCCTGGAGTGTGCTAGCTTCCTCTCTGGCATGTAGTGCAACACGGATGGGCAAACCGCTGGGATGATGCGGGAAACTGAAGTGTCCCTTATAGGTAATGTGAAATCTTCTAGGAGGTAGGTTGTTGTCACGTTAGCCAGCTATGACGGTGAGGGAAAGTGCATTTCCAGGAAGGATCTGTGTCACTTGAACCCTTTGTTTACACTGAGCAAAGCCATTGAATTTCATACCTTCTCGTACAATGATCCTACAAAAAAGCGGGAAAGATCAGACATTCCTGTAGATACAGACTAGTGGGACTCTGTCCCAGATGGGAAATCTGCGCAGTGAGATGCCAGACCCATGAGACCTTCTCCTCCCTGGAATGGAATAACCCACCTTTTTTCATCATGAATCTTACCACCCGAGGGTGTTGCCTCACCTCATTCATTAGCCAGCCAGTGTTGGTATAATTAGGGGTTAAGTAGTTAATCTTCAAAATTCCCTTGGAAGTCAGGGAATCCATATATTTGCGTATTTGCAATTTGTGTAATTTTTGTACTGCCCTTGAGGCAACCAAGCATGGGAATGCAATCCCGTATTTGTGTATTTAACAACTGAAAAAGAGATGGGATAAAAGGTTTGTTTTTACAACAGTATAAAGAAAAGCTTTGACTGTCTAACCTCCTGTTTTACCTTCCCTGTTGCATGTTAGGCATTTTCTTGCTGCCCAGTCCTGCAAAACCAGAAAGCCTGTATTTTTAGTCTGCATTGAGAGAGGATGAAGTTAAGCACGTGCGTAAGCTTTGCCAGATCAGGGACTTGCACCACAGGTACTTTGAGAACAACTTATTCATGTTCCTGTTTTTTTGTAAGAAATGTTACGTTTCTGAAAGACAAGATCCTAGCTGCAGTTTGAGAATTGTAAATCACTTGCTTTTGTCCCAGCCGGAGAGGACGACTACTGTTTTTAATTAGGGGCCCACTTGTGGTAGGCCCTACAGAAACATGTATCAAATGGTAACTTTACCTTAAAGCACTTAAAGTCAAATTACACAAGGTAGACTGACAAGGTACACAAGGTAGTGCTTTTAGAGATTTTTGTTCTTGCCGTTTCTTGTAACGCAGCCATTAGAACTTTACAGGAAACTTGTCAGTCCTCCAAATGGATGGAGATGTGTAACTGTAAGGGGGAATAAGCATTGTAAAGCTGGTCATTTGTGGCTGTAAACTATTGAACTCTACTGCCAATGATCTGAAGGACAGCAAAATAGTTATTAATCAGTAGGAATGATTCAAAAATCAGTAAACACATTACCGCAATAGTCTGGATCACTCAGAAAGATGGGGCCAACCATAACATTAGCTGCTGTAAGTCACATGTCAAAGAATAAGGAATACAGGCTATGCTTATCAGCTGGCAAGTTTGTCTTGGGAAGCAGTGTCAGGGAAGGAGTGGGGACTGGAGCTCCTCACTGGCTGATGACAAAATTCCAGGATGATGCTGTAGCTGGGGGAACTCAGGCAACTTTCGGTAAATAACTTCAAGATGAATAGCTCTAGGAGAGGCTGAGTGCGTGTGTCATTTAGCGCTAACACAGTCACTTCCCATGTACTCTATTTAGTGCTTTTGTTGGTGGTTCCTGGATGGGAGAGGTTTCAGGGACAATGCCCGAGGGTATTAAAGAATTGGAAGCGTGCCTTCCAGTGAAAGAGGTTGAAGGGAAAAGGGAAAGCTGGAGGCTAACTTTTTTCAATGTCTGTACATATTTACACAAGGAGCAAACTTTCTATTTTCTAGCAGACTGAAGAGTAATAAGACCCAAAAACTGGAATTTTAAATGGGGGGAAAAAAGAAGTCATATGAAAAAGAGCACAATTTCTTAACACTGTCATTAACCACTGGAAAAACTCACTGAGGGTTGTGGAGGATCCTCGAAAGGAGGCTTTTAAATTGTGGGTGGATTCTTGTCAGAAAGGGGACCCTTGCAGAGATGGGAAAGATTTCTGCCAAGTCTTCTGACCCAAATTTTTGAAGGTGTGGGTCTAGACCATCAGAGCAGTTCTTTCTGGCATTACAGTTGGAGGTTGGCTCACTGTTGGCAGCTATGGGGTTGAGAGTTGGGACCTCACGGCAAGAGCGGAAGGCATCCCCTCTCAACCCAATCCTTTACTCCTTTTCACCTGCCCTGTGACAACAGCCCACAAACAGCCAAACCACATCACTCTCCCTCTTTAAGTTTCAAATGCTATTGCTTCAGTAAGCAGAGTTGCTCCCTCTTCATTCCTGTTTCCCATTTAACCATCTACTGTACTCCCACTCCATGATATTGGCAGCCACCTCCACCACTGAAAGACCACTGGGGATGGTGGAGGTGAACACCAATATTCTGAAGAGGAGCTGCCACCACTCCCACCCTGCCACCAGTCCCTCATCCCAGGGCACTGTTCCACTGTCCCTGGTGGCACCCATAGGTCTGGCTGTCTGGTTATACAGGGTGGGAGAAATCAGAGTCCCCAGCGGGAGCAACCAGGCACCATCTTTGCTGGGAGAAGAGGGCATGGGCTAGATGCAGGTGAGCAGCAGTGATATCTGAAAGTAAATGAGGCTTCATTACTGTCCAGTGAGATGCTCAGTGATAAGAGGTCTTAATCGTTATTTATCAGTTGCTTTAATTCTCCTCTGGGTGCTGCTTTGCATACTATAGTCTATGGCTTTGTCATACATTTAAAACTTTAAACCTTGAACAGGTTTATAGGAGAACCTTATTCTCCTATATTTCTGAGCCAAACAAGAATGAGTTATTTCCCTTTCCCTCCCCACACCCCCCTGGACATTTTTTTTTTTTCTTTTTTTTTTTTTTTTCTGGAGAAACCATATTCCCATGATGGCAGGGTTTTGCTTCGTTTCTTACCTTATTCCCCACAGACCTAAACTTTGGCAGAGGCCAAGAGCGTGCATGTGGAAGAGTCGGTGGTGCTGTGTACCACTAGAAACTTCTGAGAACAGTCAGGAACTCCTGGAAAGATGAAGCACTGGTGCAGGTAGAGTTTGGGACAATATTAATACATGCCAGCAGAGTCTCTGAGCCTTCGTGCACAGCTGCTATGAGCAGGTACTTGCTGTAACAGTACTTCCTAGGAAACACAATGGCCACTTGTGAGTCAGCCCTACCCCAACACAGTGGAAGAAAGCCAGGCAGGGCAGCGTGTCCTCTGAGGCGCAGGAGGGCTGGCTGGGTGGAGCGTGGCGAGGAGCTGTGGATGTGACCACTGAGGCTGTGCGGGGTGGGAAGCTTTTCCTCTTGTGACTCTACCTGGATTGCATGCCAACCCCAGCACACAATGTTATCACTGCAGGCCAGCTCACAGTTGGGATGGCGGTGCTCACACAGTCAAGCCCCGGGAGACTTTCTCCAGTCCTTATAGCTTTTGGCTTTGATGGTTTTGCCAGAAACATGCCATGACCCTATTCCTTGGCTTTGTTTCCAGTGGTACCCGGACTGCCTCTGCTCACGGATGACCTGTGCCACTGAGGCAGATAACTAGTCATGGAGAGTCCAAGTGAAGGGTTTTGTCAGGAACTGAAGCAGGGACCTCTGCTCTACCCCACCCCTCTGGCAATTTGCGCTGCTCTTGGCTCTTTCCTTATCTAGGGTTTATTGCTGTGCAAAAGAGCTGAATTAATGACTCAAAAGGAACGCTTGGTCCCTGATGCATGAAGACTTTGCTGCTTAGATAGAAACCCTTCCTAAGAAGTCCATTCCCCTTTCTGTAACACACAGAGTTGTTGAAACCATGACTGCTCTTGGATAAACATAGCCCTTCGGGGCTCAGACTGAGTCTGTGGCAGTGCTTTCCATGCGTCAGGGATGTGTGGTTTGATTCCATCCATTTTTGCTTTTGCCACTGTTAAATATCTTGCCTAAAAGGGAGAGTTAGGCCTGGATCATCAGAAGCACTTGGCATTTTCACAAATCTCTTTCTATGGCAGTCTATGGAAGCTTTATCTTCTCTTTAAGGGACACAAGCTAGATTAAATGCTGCCTCTAGAAGCCCTTGCCTGAGCCTGCTCTCCTCCCTGCACTAGCAGAAAGCCTATGTTATTTATTTTGTTCTGTTGTTCAGTGAATAAGAGTTTTATTGCACCTTGCTTACCTTCTTGCGCAGGCGTCCTTTCTTGAATAGGTCAGAAATTAATTCCCTTTCCTTAATTCCTTTGCTTTTTCCAAGACAGATGTTTTCTAGGACAGTTCCAAGTTTTCCATGCTTTGGCAGGATAGGCAATACATTCAAAGAGTGTAACAGCACTGGACTAGTTTGCAGGAAATGAAGTGGTTCCAACCTTTGACATCTGAGATTCATCAGTGACTTTGAAAGGGCTAATAACTATTTAGGGCTTTGCAGTCAGGGAGACCTGTAAATGCAAGTCTCAATTTCCAGCTAAATTAAAACCTACTTGTAGTACAATCACATGGCTTTTCACAGGCATGACAGTGTATAGAGCAAATGGCATCCAAGGGAATTTGCAGGAGTCTCTGTATTTTTTTGGGTCTGTTCAGAGTACGTGATTGGTGGATTGGTTCATAACTCTTTGTAGGTTCAGTGATGGCTTGCCAGGACTGGCATTTGTACTCCAGTAAGTAGAGTTGAAAGAGTACAGTAATAAACAGGAGGTTGCTGGCACCCTCATGGTGGACATATATGAGTCTGCTGTAGACATCTCGGGTGCTGATGCATGATACCCTTTGATACGAATGCACCTAGGTGCTTTGCGGGGCATCATCTGTGTTAAGCTTGAAGGAGGCAAGATCTACATTCTGGTTGTGTGTGAGCTGTCCTTTAGCACATATGGGTTGTGCTCTGGCTGCATGTTTATTGCTTTCTTTTCTGCTGAATGTTCTTTGCTGTTCTCATTCTGCTTTGCAGTATTTCTAGTTTCCTCGCTTCCCATTTGCTTCTCACATGGTCTTGCCTGTGTCCTTCAAACTGCTTCCCTTATATGGGTAGCAAAGATGGGCACTATCTCTCCAGGACTGAGAGAGGAGACATTGCTCACAGATCAGACCTGCTTTTGAAAAGTGTGAGCAAGAATCCCCAGGATGATGCTGTACATCACCACCCGTGACACTGCTTTCTGGGCTACTTCACAGATCATAAGTTATTTTGGGGAGCTGGACAAGAGCAGATTTAAACCTTTAAAATTTTGTACTAGCAGCACATGTGTAGATCTAAGAGCTCATATGATCAGTACAAGGTGAGAAGACACTCCTGGAAGGTACCTTCTTCATTCAAGCTAGCAGGTAGTCATTAAAGCAAGCTGACTTTTGAACCAGAAAATAAGCACTCTTTTTCTAATTTGCTGAGTTAGGGGTCATATAGAAGATATAGGGGGCAGATTTTGACAGCAGAGGACTGTCATGAAAAATGGAGAATAAACGAGGCGGGACTGAGGTGGGATACGTACACACCTTGCACCTACGTGTATACCCAAAGATCACATTAGCCCTATCAAGCACAGTGTTGCACTGCGGGCTCATGTGCAGCTCCTCAACTACCCTGAGCTCAGCATCCTCTGCAAAGTCACCGTTTCCCTGGACGAAGTTCCCCATAGCAGAGCTACCAGCTGATCTATATCAGCAGTCCCCTTTTTCATGATTTGTCCCTCTCCTGGACATAGTGACATCTGCAGAACGTTTGAAGTTTTCTTCCAGGTTATTGACTAAAAATATCATGACGCCAAACACCCTCCAGGATCTTGGTACAAACATGGTATAAACAGAACAATCACTTCTAGTTCTCACTTGTATTTTGGGACCAGTCTGATAGGTCATTTATAGTCTGTTTAATGACTGCTATCTTATTTTTATGTCAAGGAAGTTCTTTAATCAAATTGCTATGTGATAGAGGGAAAATTGCCTTCCAGGATCTTAAGTGTATTGTATCAGCTTTGTTATATTTAACAACAGTATGTCCAGTTTCCCCAGAGAGAAGTATTAACACAGTTCAGTGGGGTGAATTTTCTATAAACCCATGTTGATTTCCTCTAGTTGTACATCCCTCCTTTTGTTTCCTGTGTTCTGTGTTAGCCACTTCATTATTTAGTTCAGGACTGAGATTCTATCACAGGTCTGTAGTTACCTGGGAGTAATTACAGTTATGACATAATTATAAAATAATTATGCCCTTCTACACGGTCTTTACAAGCTGCCAGACTATGGGTTTCTTTCTTCTCCTCCAGCACTTATCCATTGCACCAAGAAGTACAGAAAATCAACATATATAGTGTAGAGACATCCTGTGCAGCTTAAAAAAAAAAAAAAAAGAAAGTTTCAGTGCAAGGTATGCAGTCCTGCTGATTTAAAATGCCTGATTTTAGTAGGTGGTATTTAATTCTTCTGAGATACTACAAGAATAGACATGTCATTAACAACGTATTCATCGTCTGCTTTCTTTTTTCCCAGCAGTAGGATAGAAGTATTTATTGATTTCATTTTTCTTGTCTGCATTATTATTGAATAATCTAACATTTCCACCTGATAACAGATCAATACCATGATTAGGACTCATTTTGTTCTTAATTTACTTTTTTTAAAAAATAGCTTTGTCAGTCTTTTTTTACCCTTTCATTTCCATCCTCATTTTTTAATAATTTCTATCTTCTAATTTATATTCAGCTTCTCCTCTCTTACTATTTGTTATATGTATTTTACTTACTTAAAGCCACCTCCATTTCCATTTTAAATCTGGTTGTGTTTTTTCAATCACACTATTCTTTCTTTACTGGGGACTTGTGTATTTTTGGTGCCTATTCAAAAAATTTTAAGCAGTTCTCAGATTATTTATATTTTCATATTTAAATCCTTTCTTTGTGTTGATTCAGCCCAGAATTCTACTCAGGACTGGGAAACGGGACTTTTAAAAGCATCATATCTTTCAAAGCATTGCATTACTGCTTTGGACCTTCTTCTGCTTTCATTTAGCAGTGTAGTTAACTGGGGATCAGTAAACCTGCTACCAGCCTCTCGTTTCTACCATCGCTTTACCCATTCAGATGAGGTGAAATACAGCTTTTGTTCATTTTGGATTTAAGATTTGCAAAATGAGGAAGCTGTTTAGAACATCTAAAAATCCCCAAGGCTGTTTTCAAGTCAGCAATATCAGCATGTGTTGAATTAAGCTATAACTTATGTTTATTTTTTCTTTGGTTAGTGCTTGAATAACCAGTGTGCCCATATTCCAGTGCTGCTCAGTTATCTGTTCCAGACCCAAATCATCACTCCAGTTACTAGAACACTGACTCACAAATACTGAATATTGTTAATTAGGAAATTATGATTCAAAATCACAAACAAGCAAGCAGGTAATACTTTTTCTTTTCACCCCACTTCTGCCCACTCAGTCTGTCTTAGGGCTACAGCCATTGATTTTAACATTCAGTCATACAAACCGTCCCTGCATCTTTTCCAATGTCTTATAGCTGTAGTCCCCTGGGCAGGCAAAGCCTTGATGAATATAAAATGGAAAGGGATGCCACAATTGTACACAGCTAAAAAGGATGTATTAGAATGGAATTGACTTCTATATTGTGCTTCTGTAAAGGGGGGCACGCTTTTGAAAGGAACAGCCAGGACTGCAGCTGGATACACCCAGCACTGTTCAGTGAAGCTGATACACGGCAGAGGGATTAGAAACCCACCAAACCTGCTGCACCCTAAGCCAAAGCAGGGTGAGCCAACAGAATATTGGAGTTCATGTTCTCACTTCAGAGCTTCAGGGACTGGAGAGACACAGGTCATTAAAATGCATGCCTGTATTTTGCTGAGGAACTATCTGTACTAATAGCTGCATTCGTTATGATGATGTTTATCAATAAGAAGAGAATGTGGCCTCGTAGTGCAGGACATGTGGAGGAGTAATTGACAGTTGCTGTGCCAATGTGGAACTTGCCATAGAAGTAGCTGCTGAGAGTTTTGCCACGTCTGACCCAGAACAGGAAACCTACAAAGCCTTAACGCTTCTCCTATGAGAATCCTGATAATGGTTTAAACCATATTGCTGTTAAGAATATCATACTCACTGAGCAGTAACAGGACTTCAAGGGACTGAAGCTTGCTGGAAATAATGAAGAAAAAACCCCAACAAAACAGGTCTTTCCAAACTGGAAGCCCTTCAGCCCTACCACCTATGTTTTCTGGCAGGTCTGTACATGGATAATCCCTGCCTCCCCACACCCGGCTGTTTATTAGTTTGAGGCCAGGTTGCCTCAGAGAATGCTGAAGACCTCTAGATGGGTGATTTATCTATGGGCGGGTTATCTTCTTGATCAGGAAAAGAGAACGAGTGGCTCAACAGCTTCCAAGTTCAATAACCTCCTTTTCTTCTTAATAAATTGCTGAGGCATGAGAGGCTTCCGTTCCTTGCTGGCATCTTTACACTGTGCCCAAAGAAACAATCATATCAGGCTCAGGAAGGCAAATGACTGAAAGGGCAGGGAAACAGGAACTGTCCCCACGGATGTCCTCCCCAGAGAGGCTGGGAACATGCTCTGCTGTGGGAAATGAGAAGCTGAGGTCAGCCAAAGTGCACGGCAGGTACGCGCATCTCTTGGGACTGGGAGAATAGAGATAATTGCCTGTTTTGCCACCTACATTGCTCCCTTGTCCTCCTTCTGAGCTCTCCTGGGCCACCTCCACACCTTGTATGCACAGTGCACCTCCATCGCGTCATTCCACAGTGTGGAAATGAAGGCAGGGAGATAAAGGTGGAGAGTGGGTGGTGACAAGACTCCTGAGAGCTCTGAGCCTACCACTCAGCAAGGCAAGCTTTGGTGGTGTTAGAAGAGCCCAGAAGAAGGACAAGAGAGTATGGAATGAGCCCCCAGCAGAAACTGGAAGGCAACAGACCTCACAGACAGGGAGGTAACTCAGGGTGTTTCCAGACATACCCACTTGTTCAGGTCTTTTTGAAGCTTCATCCTTTCCAGCTCCTTGTTCCTGAGGATGTTAAGAGATTGTACAAAAAGTCTTGGTAAAAGAAACACGTGGAGATCCCCTCAAGAGGCTGGGAGATATTATTAGCTCCTCTTTTACTGGCAGGCCTGGAGCAATTAATTATTACCAGAAGTATTATCAGGTGCTTGTCACTGTTTTCCCTGGATCCACTTTACATAGTCCAGATTGGCTGTAAGCAACATGTTCCCTAACTGGTCTGATACCTCACAGCTCCCTATAGCAGTTAATCCATTTCTGTGAGGAGTATCTCAATAGTGGTGGAAGAGCCATAATCTAGAATACCTGCAGAGAGAAATCTGAGTTCACGGACCACCTAAGTATGCAGCTTGCCTGTATTCTCAGATCTTCTCAATGATAGAAGGGCAACGAAGCTGGTGAGGGGTCTGGAGAGCAAGTCTTATGAGGAGAGGCTGAGGCAGCTGGGGTTGTTCAGCCTAGAGAAGGAGAGGCTGAAGGGAGACCTTATCGCTCTCTACAACTACCTGAAAGGAGGATGTAGAGAGGCGGGGGTCGGTCTCTTCTCCCAAGTCACAGCCAATAGGACAACAGGAAATGGCCTCAAGTTGTGCCAGGGGAGGTTCAGACTGGATATTAGGAAAAATTTTTACACTGAAAGGGTTATTAAGCATTGGAATGGGCTGCCCAGGGAAGTGGTTGAGGCAACATCCCTGGAGGTATTCAAAAGACGGGTTGACATAGAGCTTAGTGACATGGTTTAGTGATGTTTTCTTTTTTTTTAAATCAGAGTTAGGTTGATGGTTGGACTAGATAATCTTAAAGGTCCCTTCCAATCTAGACAATTCTATGATTCTATGTCTTCCAGCTGATATGCTTCACCTCCATGTCTGATCAGCTGGTAGGTTCTAGGCAGGAGGCAGAGAAAGGGACAGGTAAGAGGAGGGTATATGGAGATCTAGGAAAGGCATTTTGTGTATGATGACTCCATAATGCATGTGCTACGTCTTGCCTACAAGCTCTGGGCCCTTTCCCAGTGCACCTCTTCAGAAATAGCATCTGTGCTGGAATTTCTAACCAGGATACTGTTGTAAAGGCCTGTGTTTCTAGGAACTGCCTGATCAAGTTTTAAGTGAAATCATGCCCATCCACGAAATTATGTGTCTAAAAGAGTATTCTTCTCTTCCTAGCTCTGTTTATGCTGCTGCTGCAGTACCATAGCACCTTGACATGTGTGAGTTCATCTACTTTGCTTTACATGTTCTTTGCAAGTTTAGTGCAGTTTTTATTATTAACTGTGCTGTTGTTAAAGGGAGAATCATGGAGGTCAGCTGGTGTACATGGGAAATATTTGCTGGATAAGGGATGCAGATTCAAATGAAAACACAGATTATATTACCAAAAAGAGTGCTTTGTCAACAAAGTTTACACTGAATCTATAGGTAACATCAATGACATAAAAGTGACCTTCATGTTGGTTTAACTCCGTCTGTTTAACCATTGTGAAATTACTATTGAAAATCATATTCACAGTATGTATTACTGCATCACCACAACTTTCCTCTGTTTGCTTTGCTTTAGTTTTGTATCTCGCAGAAAAAGTTCAAGAATTGAGGGAAGAGAAAGGCAAGGTTTTAGATACAGCATAACAGGCACACTGTGCCTTCTCCTTTCTCATTCCTAGCATCCCTCTGCCTCCCCCGGCGCTGTACAGTGCATGAATGAGAAGATACTGCCCGCTAGTGGTTTAGGCTGCGGGAGAGCCCGAGAGACCGCTTGGCAGAGGCTGCTGCCTAGGTCTGCTTTGCTGATGCTACTGCAGCAATTGTGCTGGGACAAGGGGTGTGTGTGGGGGGATCTTATTCCTCCTGCCCTCAGATAAAACCAGCATCTCTGAATAAGCGCTGAACTGAGCAAGAAAAAGAGGTTCTTACTGAAAGCGCCATGGGTTGCTCACACCCCGTTTTTCATATTTCGTGTTTGGCATCAATGTCCAGATGAAACCGTCTAAATGCTATGGCATTTAATCTTACGGTTACTACAGTAAGAGAACAAATTGGTTGAAATGTGGTTATGGTGAGCAAACACCTTTAAATCCGCAGCACTTTCAGAGCCATCACTGAAGCCAAAGTACAAAGCAGTGAAGCTCCTGATGCTTTCCTGAGGACAGCCCTCCTTGCAGGGTGGTGTGGAGATACCTCTGGTAGCCTGGGGTGAGCTAGCACCAGCATGGGAAGCAGCACAGCACCACTGTGCTTCATCCTGCCCCAGCTAATTAGCCCCACTCCAGAAGAGATAATTAACTCAAGTGGAATGATTTGCTGACACAGCCAACCTGCTCCCAAACCTGAGCTGGTATCTCCCTGGCTCGGCATTGCACTGGGTGGTGTAGACAACCTGGGATGCCCAGGCTGAGTTTTCAGGGTTGGTGGCATTTTTTATTTATTTTTTTTTTTCAGAAAATATTTCTCTGAGATTTCTCTACGTCTTTGGCTTTACAGTTTTATGTAGGGCCAAAGACCTCAGAAAGCCTCCCTCTCCTCTCGATTGTTTTCCTGCTTATGAGGTAAGATCATCCTTAACAGATGTTTGTTTACCTCTTCATAAAAACCTCCTGTGATTCTACAGCCTCCCCAAGCAGTGTGCTGCAGTGCTTTGCTATTCTTACTGTTGCAAAGTGTTTTTCTAATGTTTAGCTATATCATTTTTATTGCAAATTAAGCTGATTATTTCTTCTTCTACTTCTGGTGAATGTAGAGGACAACTGCTTAGTCTCTCCACCCATTATAACAAATGTTTATGTGCTGGAAGACTGTTATCATGCCTCCCCTCCTGTTGTTCTTTTCCGAGAGAAAACAAACTCAGTTATTTTATCCATTCCTTATAAGTCATGGTTTTTTGCATCACTTATCATTTTGTTGTTCTTTTTTGGACTTTCTCCAATTTGTCTACATCTCCTGTAAAGAGTAGTGCCTGGAACTGGACACACTGTTCCTGCTGGGAGCTCAGCAGTATCGAGTAAATGCACAAAATAATTGCTTCCTTTGCCTTATACACAAAACTCCCCTTAAAGCATCTCAGAATGAGATCTGTCTTTTTCTGCGGGAACTTAACAGACTCATATTTGGTCCCACCTGAGCTCTTCCTTTGCTGCGCTGCTGCTGAAATGGTTACGATCTACTTTGGACCAGCATATTTGGTGTTGGTGCAGTCACCTTTCCAGAACTGTATTTTGCTGCAGTCACCTCTGCAGAGGGCAGCCCACCTCCCCAGTGTCTCACGTTCCTCTCAAATTCTGATTGCCCCAGCCCCCTGCCTTTAGGAGGGACTGCTGCCCTCCCAGCCCAGCTGTCATCCTTTTGGTTTTGCCCTCTAGTCTGTTGTCCAAAACATGCAAGGAAAGACTGAGCAGCCCTAGAGGCAGAACTTCAGGGATATGATCCTCCCAGCTGGAAAAGTGAAGCCCTGATAATTACCCTTGATTATGGCACTTCAGCCTGTGTAGCCTCTGCATGGTGACTTTGCTTGCTGCTCTGGGAGCCTGTGATCTAGATATTTTTTTAAATGCTCACTAAAGTCAAGGCATTTTATATCTACCATTTCCTCCTCATCTATCAGGTCTCTTAGTGAAAGAAGGAAATTAGCCTGGTTTGACAGGATTTGTTCTTCAAAATTCCCTGCTGGTTGTCTCTTATCACCTTATTGTCCTTTAGCTACTTATAAATTGATTGTTTCATAATTGGTTCCAGTATCTCTCTAGGTATCACGGTTAGGCTGACTGGCCTGTAATTCCCCAGGTCTTCTTATAACAGTAATTTTCAGAGAAGGACTGCATTTAAGTTAAATAGATATTGAAAGACATTCCACTTTTGCCCTGCTTATCTTTATTCATTGTCTAGTTTTGTTCCATCCCTTAAATTAAAAACACATTTCCCATAAGTATTTATCCTCCACTTGAGGCTCAGCACAATCCAATCCTACCTTTATGTCTTCTCCTGTGCTGTTGCCCAAGCCTTCCTGTTACTTACATACTTCCCCAATTTTCCTCCTTCTTGATGATTTATATCTTTCTCCAACTCTTTTCTTTATGGTTTGTTTGCAGCTCCCTAGCAAAATATATTCCCCAGCAATTTATATCCCCCAGTGCTTGGAGGGCTCTGAAGAGAGTCCTGGAAAAATCTCAGAGCTCTGCCCTTTAAATGTGGACAGTGACATTTGCCAGTCTTGCAGGGACATGGCAAGTTGTGCCTAAAGATTTGCCCAGGGCTGGCTGCATTTAAATGATTGCTGAGACCAGTAGGTGGCAGAGAGAAGATGAAATCTGGGAGATTCTGGTCCTAGTGATCAGACTGATAGACTGCTTTGGCTCTAGGATGGACAAAGAGATGTCATGGCAAACATGAAGCTGAACACTAGATATATTCAGCCTGGTGTCTGCTAAGTTGGGTAGTGTCGAACAAACAAGAGTGTTGGGTAAAGCTCCCAGCTTCTTGTAGGGAGGCTGAATATATCTAGTGTTCAGCTTCAGCCACTAGCAAAAGGTTTGTGTGTTCAGCAGAAGAACAGGAAACGTGCCACTTTCTAGCTAAGCAGATCGGGAGAAGATAACTTTGTTTGAGGGAGAGGTATCGTTATCCAGGGTTGTGTGCTATATAATTGCACAATCTGCTATCATGCATGAACAGAGCTGTTCAATAGCATGGCCCTGCCTTGTCCTGACATCATGTCTGTGTTGGAAATCCGTTTGGAATGAAAAATCCCACATTCCCCAAGTGACCTCGTAGTCTCTGAGCAAAAGGCTGAGTTGCAGTGGAGACTTCACAGTCTCAGTGGTGCCAGAGCTGGGAGCTCAGTCACCAGCCTCAAAGTGGCTAAAGGATGAGAAGTCAGCAATGAAGCAAACTTATTTCCAAATAAACTAACGTTTTTAAAGTGCAGGAGATGTCCACAGTTCTTTGAAGGCAAGAAAAAGTCACTGTGAGTAACAGTGTTACTCTCATTAGCTGGTATTATTTCTAGCACTGTTTTTTGGAGATGGAAGCACTCAGCACTTCTACACGTTGCCTAATGAGAGCATAAATGCTGGCCAGATACACAGGTTGGAAATATTGCACCCTAGTGATAGCAAAGAAAGTCACTCTGATCATTCAGAAGAAGGTAACATATACCAAATGATCAGTGACTTGAATATAATTTCTGTATCTTGCAAGCTGTTCCGCAACTTGCCAGACAGTATTTGATATTTGGATAGTGTTTGCAAATGGCAGATAGAAGGTTAATGGGAAATAGCTCTGACAGTAGCTGGATGTAATTTAAAGATGGGCTACAGCCATGTAGTTACATACCAGATTTGGGGTTTGGCTTGTTATATTAGAGAGATAAGGCCCAGAAAGGGATATGCACATTCAGCCAGAGCTGAGTTTTCTGAAAAGACAGTTTCAGTCTGAAAAGGGATGGGCAGTTTAACATCTGAACCATCTGGCCTCTGTGATGTACCAGCTTGCGGGATCTCTTTGAAGGTGTTAGCTGCTGGTGATATCATTTAGCATTCCCTCTCTTACTGCTTCCCAGAGAGGGGATGAGGGTGGCAGTGATGACCAGTCACTCATGTTTTAATCCTAGTTCTTCTCAGCAGCATATAGCAAAACAAAGCAATAAAGGTATTCCTTATTCTTCCTTACTAGAGGACTATTCCTCTTGTTCATCAAACTGTGCCTTTCTTGTTCACTTCATGTTCTTGGGACTTGTGTCTTCTCCTCTGCGTGTCCTCTCTCCAGGAAGACTATTCCCATGCTTTGTGTAGCACAGGCTGAAAAATGTCACGTATAGACCTCTACTACTTCGCTATAAAGAGAGTGATTTATTAAGATATTCAGAATATGACCTTCCTTCCAACTGCATGCACAGAGATTGATTTTTCTTTTGTGTCTCCAAACTGGTCTCTCTTGCAAAATGTGTTTCTCTCCCATCTCTCATTTATCCTTTAGGTTTTTTGAAATTGAGTTTGAAAAACATCATCTCTGCCTCCAGTTGTGCTTTGGACTTTTGGGGTGATGCAACTCGGCTTAAAAGGTGTTTGGGAGGACATCTGCTGAAATGAGGCTCTGAACTTACATGGGCACAAATGCCCAGGAACACTGAATAGAGGCCTGAAATCATTGGTTTGAAGACACAAAATTTTGTGGCCCTCATACTATAATATCTCATTCAAATGACAGTTTTTCTAGAGACAGAGTGTCTCCCAATGCCATTTTGGGGAATTAAATTCAGTGTTGAGTCTGCATAAAGAGAGAGGAGAGCTACTTGCTGCTTCATCACTTTATGAGCCTGGTATCTGTATCATTGCTTAGCAGATCTTGCTTCCAGTAATCCTCTTTTTCTTCAGAGCTGAGCACCAAGAACACATTCTGAGCAATTCATACAGAAAGATTACAAAAATAACACCTCAGAATAAAGTTATATCCTTTGGCTTGTAATCAAAACTCACAGGGCAGTTAGTTGTACTTGTGGATGCAGTACTGAGCCTGCAATTTTTCTCTTCTGCAGGCTCTCCAGCATTTTTGCAGATGGCTGGGGGTAGGAGAGTGCCCCTGGGAAAACGTTCCTCTTTGCTGGGCTGCTGGAATTCAACTACGCTCCTTAACAAAACAGTTTGTTTTAGACATTTTTGATGCATGTGCCTGTGCAAGATGCACTTGGAGAAAAAACTAAGCAAAACTAAGGCACTGAAAGGCAAGGTTGTAAAATTGATATTTCTCAGCTCTGATTAATATTGACTGATGATCTCATTTTTCCATACTGCTTCTTTTTCCAGGTAAAAGATGTTAAAGAGTAGTCCAAAGTATCTGGCAATGCCAAATACAGACCTCAGGACTGCCTGTGCTGGAAATCAGCAATACGACTTGGCTGTTGAAGCTGGGTGTAGGGTAACAAATTAATTCAATTAGTTCTGCCACCATCAGAGATGTTGGCCCTCACTTTTCACCTGTCACACCACAACACCTAAAGACCCGTGAGTGGGGACACACACAGAACTGTGCTGAACCATGTCAAAATTGCAGAGATGCTTTGGTCCCTGCTTAACTGTGCAAACTCCCATTTATGCATGTGTTAGGTTTTCACTGCCTTTGCCTGTTCCTCTCCCCCCTCTGCTTTTTCATGTTCAGTGGATTCTCCTCTCTGTGTCTCTGCCTCTCGTTCTCTATTTTTTTTCTCCCTATTGTTCTCCACGTCACTAACTGTCACTCACTTCATAAAGCCGTCTGGCTCGGAGCTTAAATATTGCAGGGCAACTAAAACCCACCATCAGAGCCAATTCAGTCATATCTGCTCAGTCGTGCGACAAGATTGGGACTTTTAGGGTAGGGAAGAAGAGAGACAAAAGTTCACTCTTTCCTGCACAGTGCCAAGAGAGGAGGGGGACACATTTCTCCGGTGGAGCCTTTCACAGCGGCAAGTTGCTTGCTCAACGTCCTTAACCTATACAGTCTTTTTCGCTGGTAGCGTGCTCAGGTTGCAACGTCTGGAAACGCAGGGTGGGGGTTTGCAACAAGCCCATGTGAGTTAAGAACACGAGTCTGTTGGCTCTCTGAGTGGGCTTAGGCAGTCTTTCCTCGTGACAGGGAATTTAAGGGAAAAGGTGACTGCCTAAATTCATGGCTTGCACCTGTTTTGAGACTTCAGGGGCTGACTGCTTACAGGTGGGATCCTAGACGTTTGAACTGGTTGTACCACTCATCTTCAGTCCACCCAAAATTGTTCCTTGCAGTTGAACTGAATGAGTGACCTCAAACCACTTCACTTGCAGAAAATAGAGAGGATGCTCATGACAGATTTTTGAAAAACGCGACTAGTTCGGAAGTGATTCCAGGAAGAGCTTAGCCAAATGTAGCAAGGCTGCAAGCGAGACATTTGATGGGGTTAGACAGGAAACATTTTTCCTTCTCTTGTACAATGAGTTTTCCATATGATAAGGTTTATCACATCTAGAATGTTGCTCTTGTGTGCTGCAGTGGAAGCATTCAAATGGTAGCTGTGGATATCAGCATGACTCACCAAGAAAGAAAGGGATGGAGTTATCTGCGGTGCCTGGGGGACAATGAAGTTTATATTGTGTGTAGTCGTGTTTTTTACAGAGTTGCACATGATTGGTAACTGTTGGGTGTACTTTGCTCTGTGAATTTGCAGAAAGAGAATGTTTAAATCAGTTTAGATAATGTATGTAAACAGCATAATCTTCTGCTAGACTTGTTAATGTAAGTGCTGACATTAACACACTCTTTTACACAACTTTAATGACTGAGAAAGTAGCAATTTTCTTTGGTGATTAAATTATATGTTTGCCGCTTACGCATGCAAGGTGTTTGTGCAAGCTGAAGGACTGCGTTCTGCTCTTTGTTTTCTAACACGGGTGTCTGGGGTTGAAATTTTACAAGGTTTGAAGGCAAGGGAAATGAGTCCATCTTGTTTTAGAAAAATGACATCAGAAAGATTTTTTTTTTTTATGTTGAAAATTTGTGAAATTCCCCAGAGCCTTAGAACTCTCAATATTTTGTGTGTTTGTCTATGTGTGAATACGTACACACAGTAGTTGAAACAGACTGGTACGCGTTGGTGTGCCGTAACATATGGCATTACAAATATATCCCAGTGGTATCTAAAGGAGGGAAGTTTAGATACTCAGATTTCCATGCTGTTGACTGTGCCTTCTTTTTCCCACCACTTGTGTATGTGTGTCTGCATTGAGGAAACTATAGATGGAGGTAGTATCTAAGAGATGAACTTCTAGATCCCTGTGAACAGCTATTTTATGAATAATGTTCCCTGTTTCACTTGTCATGGTCTGTAAGTTGATCTTTTTGGATCACTGTAATATTCTGCGTTCCTCAGAGACTTCAGAGTGCTGTGGTGCGATAAATCAGCCCATCCCAAACAAGTTTCCTCTTTATTTCCCTCATTCATAGATTTTTCCTTGCCTAAAATTATATAGTGGGAAGTTTAGGATACACAAGATGAAATCCTGTCTTAGGAATAATTTCTTGTCATTAAAAAATAACAACACGTGTAATGTTTGACTTGCATTACTTGAAATTGGCAATAGGATACCTGTAGGTGGCTTCCAGCTCTGTGTTAGCCTGAGATAGCAGCACTGACATTTTAGAGAGAGAAAACAGTATTTTAGGCATCAATTATAGACCGTTGTGTTTCTCTCCAGCTTGGTTCCAATGTCAGTGTGGCAACTGACTTCAGAAGAGGATACAAGGAATAACCCCAATAACCTTGAATAATGATATTGTATGTAATTTATACTATATAGCAAAACTAGTATATATGGTAGTTATTAAGTTTACACAACATTACTAACATGGTAATGATGTTGTTATTGCTATTCGTACCTAACAGAGTGATTTCTAATGTACAATTAATATTTGCAACCTATAGAGGATTCAGGTTCATGTAGGTGCAAGATGGGCACCAGTTCAAGATCTCTTTGACCAGTGTGTGGTTCTGCTGCAGAAGAGCTTGGGTGCTTGAAACCTTCACTCCCTTTTCTAACCACTGCAGCTGCATGCTGATAAATCTGTTCTACTGTACTGCTGGCGAGTGTTTGTAGGTGTACAAAATCTAAGCAGGCTCACGCAACAAAGCCTACAAGGCACCACAGAAGACTCTTACCTGGAAAAAGAGTTAAATATCCTCCCCAGCTAAAAAGTAATTGCCCATTTAGAGCCAGGGAATAAAGAATTTAGCAAGCAGTTTGCTCTGGCTTCCCAGCCCTTCTTCTGCTAATAAATCATTGTGATCAGGCAAATAAGCAAGGAAGCAAGCAAGCTTCTTTCTGTTTTCAAAGCATATTAGGGAAATACTAGCTAAAAGCAACAACAGGTATCAGTGGGAAAACCTGAAATCTTTTAAATTTAGCATAATTTGTGGTCATTCTCTTTCTTTTTTCTTTCCTTAGACAGTAAGAAATGGGTGACTGGAGTTTCTTGGGGAACATTTTAGAGCAGGTGAACGAGCAATCCACTGTCATCGGGAGAGTTTGGCTCACAGTGCTCTTCATTTTCCGCATCTTGATCCTGGGAACAGCTGCCGAACTAGTGTGGGGCGACGAACAGTCAGATTTTGTGTGCAACACCCAGCAACCCGGTTGCGAGAATGTCTGCTACGATGAGGCCTTCCCCATTTCCCACATCCGGCTCTGGGTCCTGCAGATCATTTTTGTATCCACACCTTCGCTAATGTACTTTGGACATGCAGTGCATCATGTCCGCATGGAGGAGAAGAGGAGAGAGAGAGAGGAAGCTGAGAAGCGACAGCAAGCTGAGGTGGAAGAAGAGAAGCTGCCCCTGGCTCCAAATCAAAACAAAGGCAACAACCCTGATGGGACCAAGAAGTTTCGCCTGGAGGGTACCCTCCTGAGAACCTACATCTTCCACATCATTTTCAAAACCCTCTTTGAGGTGGGATTCATAGTAGGTCAGTATTTCCTGTATGGCTTCCGAATTCTCCCCCTTTACCGCTGTGGGCGGTGGCCCTGTCCCAATCTTGTGGACTGTTTTGTCTCCAGGCCCACAGAGAAGACCATCTTTATTATGTTCATGCTGGTGGTGGCTTCTGTGTCGCTCTTTCTCAACCTGGTGGAGATCAGTCACTTGATCTTGAAACGGATCCGGAAGGCTCTGAGAAGACCAGCGGAGGAACAGATTGGGGAGATCCCGGAGAAGCCCCTCCCTGCCATCACAGTCACCACCATCCCGAAGGCCAAAGGCTACAAGCTGCTGGAAGAAGAGAAGCCAGTGCCCCACTATTTCCCTCTCACAGAAGTCGGGGTTGAGCCCAGTCCCCTTCCATCAGCCTTCAACGAGTTTGAGGAGAAGATTGGGATGGGACCATTGGAAGATCTCTCCAGGGCATTCGATGAGAGGTTACCATCGTATGCACAAGTGAAGGAACCGGAAGAGGAGAAGGTAAGAGCAGAGGAGGAGGAGGAACAAGAAGAGGAGCAGCTGGGACCTCGGGAAGAGCCAGGGGTGAAGAAAGTAGAGGAGGTGGTGAGTGATGAAGTGGAAGGCCCTTCAGCACCTGCTGAACTCGCCACTGATATGAGACCCCTCAGCAGGCTAAGTAAAGCCAGCAGCCGGGCCAGGTCAGATGATTTGACTGTATGAAGGTGCAGGATACGAGCAGCACATGAAAAGGAAAAAGTTGAAGAGAAAAGGAGAGATGGAGAAAGAATCAAAAGGTGTTTTTAAGCGAAGTGCTAAAATGGCCATTTGAATATTATTTTCTCTTGAGATTCTCAACTAGAAAGGTACTATCATGGTAGCTGTGCCTTATTTTCCCTGTATGCCCATTTGAAAAGGAGCATTTTCCCTGTTTCCACGTGCCAGATCACTCCTTACAATAATATCTACACTATACACAAACTGATGCATTTTAAAACCTAACATGGCAGTGAAACCCATATGTCACCACTGTGAACGTATTTACTGGATGCTTTGTGGTCCACATTTCTCTAGGAAGGTAGGGAAGATCTGTCCCTTCAGCCAGCGAGGGGGAAGACTGATCAACAACTGTATTCAGTATTTCTTTTTCTATTTCCACCTATGGCGTGCTGAGCAGATGTCCCCTTCGCTGTTGGCATGGAATTGCAGTTACTTAATTCACAAAGTGAATTCTGTGCTTAGCATCACCATGCTAAAATAGTAAGTGCCATTTCCCTTCTCTTTTCAGAAAATAAAGGCCAAAATGTCCCCAGTTTCTCTGTGAATGTATATCTGACTTAGGTAAAAATATTTTCCCTTTACCAAAAATATTTCTGCTTTTCAAGTGACATCGGCAGTGGGCAAGGTTAACAGTAGCTCTCTACTAGGATTTAGCAGATGCCCACAGATGGATTATTTGTTCCCAAGAGGGTCATCCAGCCCTGAGCCTATTTCAGAGCACTGGAAAGAATAAATTCAAGTGGTATTTTTTACTTGTATTCTTGTGACTTAAGGATCTGAAACTCAATTTAGCAAAGCAAGTGTGGGAAGGCTTCTGTGAAAGGAGGGAACAGCTACAGCCCCCAGAGTATGAAACCAAGTATATGCCTTCATGGCACAATCCTGACATATGCTCAGTTCCTGGAGCTCCCAGACTTACAGGCACTCAGCAAATCTCAGGTACAGAGTCCCAAAGGCACCTGTGAACCTAAACCAGGGGGCTGGGTAACTATATGACTATTTAAACCTCTAAATACAAAACTTGTTGTTCAAGTTTGAAAACTCTGATATGATAATAATCTTTTGACATCCTTTGTTTTTAATTTGATAGACGGGAGCCATCTAGGGATCTACTTCCCTATTAAATGCCAAAGTCTCAAGTAAAACAAGGCCTTTCAAAAGATGATTTAGACCTTTTGTGCCAACAGGTCTGTACAGAACTCTCAGAGCCTCAGCAAAATCTTTTTTTGTTACAAAAGGCAGAAAAGCATGTGCTTGCAAACGTATAAATGTCTGTGGATTTCTAATTTTAGGACTACAGCAGTACTTTTTGGCTGCGACAGTGCAGCAATGCGTTCAAAGGCTTCAGGTTAACAGCCATGTCCCCCCAAAACTGAGCCTCATGCCAGAAAAGTGCAGGTATGCACTCTCATCTGCTCTGCTCTGCAAACCTCAGACCCTGCCAGCTCAGCAAATTCTTTCTGCTGGGCTGAAGCCCATCCCATTGTTCCCAGGGCAGGCTCTAATCCAGGTCAGGGAAAAAATGGTCTTTGGCATAATGCATAAAACCCTCATCCTGCCATTAGCTAGAAAAGACCCTCTGCGGTCTCCCATTGTGGCAGGGCTGACTCCCAGCCCATTGAAGTCAAACGGGTGGCTGAGAAAGCTCTGGGTAGGCTTGGACTCAAGTCCCCTGTCCTGCTGCCCTGTGTCCAAGCCCCAGCAGCCACCAGTATGGTCAGGTCTGTCACTCACTGATCCAACTTCTTCGGTGGAGTTTCTCTGCCCTGTTGCGCAGCTGCCCTATATGAGCGCAAAGTTGGCTAGACTTCACTGCTGAGTGAAGTAAGCTGTACATATGTAGAAAGTTTGTAGGGTGCATTTGGATTCTTCAGCACCACGGCGGTGCCACATATATATTTTTTAAATATACTATTAATCCTTTTGCTTCCCTTGGGCCTCTGTATTTTCCCAAGGTTTCCAGCCTGAGGACAAAATCTTTGCTCTCTGGACAAAGGCTGTCCGGTTGTCATTCCTTGTGAAGGAAGACTGGAAGTTACCTCAGTTTTGGGAAGGAATATGACAAAGCAACACGTGTAAAGGAACACGCAGAGAGAGAATCTGGGGGCTACTATGTGTCCACTCTCTTAATTCAGAAACAGGAGAACAGTTAACACAAATGAAAGGCGACTGAGAAAACAGAATGCTTTTCAGCAGGAACAGTCTACTGTGCCCAATTTAAGACACTAGAATTCAAAAAAGGGCAAAGATTTAGATGAACAGCAAAATGCTGTTCCTTGAACAGCAAAGTGCTGTTCAAAAAAAATCAGCACTTAAACTAGATGGGATCTAGTACTTTTTATTTTCTTCACAGAAAGAGTTTTAATGGTTTGAAGCATAAACCAGCCCGCTTGTTAAAGGGGGTTCGAAACACACTTTTCTGTAGGTAAAAACAAAAATCCTGTAACGGTTCAGTATGAGGTATCTTTTGTCTTCTTCACCATCTGACCCTTCCAGATACCAATGTACTGGACTAGATGAATCACCCCCACCCCTGTTAACCTCTAATTACTTGACAAGTCCTTTTACATACCAGGTATTTTGATAACCATCCTTGTTCCTGACCTCTGACGTGCATACCTTCATTAGATCACTGGACTGCTTAAGATGAGTGCTTATTCATCAGAGGTATATGGTTCATAATATCATCAGATGTTGAGTATGTCATTCTGTTTCACTGGAGTGCCTCAGTATAATGCACTATATGCAAGGTACTCAATGGACACTCATTCTTTCTTCCTCTGGGTCACAACAGCACAATGAAACAAACCAGTGTTTTCCTTCTGCATCCAGTCAACTGCTTGTTGATTTTTTTTTTTCAAGTACTCTGCCAGGCTGCTGGCAAACCTGTAGCCACCAACTAGGAGCCACGGCATCAAGACAGAGTTTCTCGGCAAACTGAGCAGGGAACTAACAGTCCAATCTTCTGATGTTCAGCCTCATCTCTGCAATGAAATCACTGTGGGACTGTCAGCAAGTCATTCTTCCTTCTTGCACAATTGGGAATCACTTTCTACCTCACAAAGACAATGTGAGGCTTGATACATTGTGCTAGTAATAGAATGGGGAGGTCCTTGGATGGAAGGCCCTACAGACGAGCAAAGGATTATTGCTATTTCTGGATGTGATAGCATATAAATGTGTTTTGTTCCCTCTCAACGAGACAAATGTAATAATTTACTCAAGAAATTCCTAGTGAAGGTACATAACAGCCTCAGAGCTGTGGATTCAGTGTATGATTCTACTAAAAAATAATTAAGCAAAACATAGATATGTATGTAAAGAACAGGGAAAATTATCTTCTTGGGAAGGGGGAAGTCACTGGACAATTAGAGCCATGCCTGGATCATTTAAAGGTGCGTGTACCCTCTTGGCTCTCTGAGCAAATAAATTACAAACTGATCACATGGCTCTCTGCAAGGAGCATAAGATGTAAGTGTCAAAATCACCAAAGGAGGTGAAAGTAGAAGAGAAAGGTAGTGTCTTAGCTTACAATAGCATGTGGGAGTTGGTGTTCTCTAGTGTCTAGAGCAGTGGACCTAGGATAATAATCTTAGATTTATTTCCAACTCTGCTGCTGACTTGCTGTGATAACCACTTTACCTCTCAGTGCCTGTTTTCTCCACCTGTAAAATGGGTGTAAGAATTCCCACCTACCTCACAGGGATGTTGTGAGGCTTCCTTAACTCTGTTTGTAAAGTAAGTAGGAATGATCTGATGAAAAGCGCTACTGAAATGCATGGTATCCTTGTTATTTCCTGGCAGAACTGCTAACTTGCTTAATATATGACTCCTTGACCAGAAGGGCAGTAATTTGAAAATGTGAACGCTGCATTGCACTGACAATGTCAACACAGATGTGGACTTGCCATGAGTAAAAAAGACTCCATTGATCCCTCACCCCTTTCTCCCTTGTTAGCCTTGGCCTGGCCATATGAAGGAACGGTGACAGTGTGGTTACATTGACCTCTCTTCTCCATCCTCCACATCCATTCCGGGGCTGTATTTGTGACTACATAAGACAGTTCCTAGAGGAGGGTGAAGGTTGGAGGAGGTCTAACAATTTTAAGGTCTTTGCAAGGCATGTGGGGGAGGGTGGTATAGTGCAAAATATTGATGGGCTTCTGTTATAAATCACTCAGTGCAAACTCCAAGTATATTTTCCAGAGTCTCCATGGAAGAGTTTACAATTGCTTATGGCCCACAGAAAAAAATCCACCCTTCATGAATGCAAACTCACAAATTATCATATTATACTGACTCTTTCCTCTAAGTGGGATAGATACCAACGATCTCTTAGTCTTGAAACACAATGAGGCACAGATTCCTCCTCCCGTAGGTGGGGGGGCGGATCTGTGCTCTCTAGGTCTGCGTGGGCATGAAATCTACTTACTGAGGGAGGAAAGTCCAGTCTCTCCTGCCACTCAGTAACTCACTGACTGTGCAGTTTTACATTTAAAGAGCGGCTGTGTCACACAACACTGAAAAAAGTGGCAGTTTGCTGTTTTGTATAGAAAATGGCTTTTCAGGCTGACAGCTGAAAGTAATCCTAGCCTAGGCGCAGTTTTGTTCAGTAAAGGCAGGAACATCCATGAGAACTAGATTAAAGCCTTCCTATAAGCCCGAGGCAGTTGTGATAAAACAGTATATGGTGCCAGATTTCCTGAGGGCCGGGGTTGGATAAATGAACCAAAATCAGTGAACTTCTCTAAGTTTTTTTTTTCCCAACGGAATGACACTACCATTTCTTAGGCTCTGTGTGTGCTACACCTTTTAACATGGCTCAGGTAAGGCTTTTTGCCAACACCAAATGGGCTTATACAGTTGACTAGTAACCATGGCAAATAAATGTGTGTTGACTTGCCAACACGTAGCCTGGCACACAATCCTTTCCTTGCAACTAGCTTGGCATGTACCTATTTCAGCAGAACAGGCAAGACTCACATCTCTGTCAACAATTTGAGTTTTTCTCTCAGCAGCTTGATATACAAAGAGACATTGAAGCTTTGTTCATCTTAGAGGGGAGGGGGCTGAGAGGATGGGGAGGTCTAACTGCTGTCTTTGGGTGCCTAATGGGGAGTTACAAGGAAGATGGAGCCAGGCTCTCAACAGAGGTGCACAGAAAAAGATCAGAGGCAACGATCACAAGGAGCAGCAAGGAAAATTTTGACTAAAAAATTCTGACAAGGAAAAAAAAATTGTTCAAATGGAGAGTGGTTCAACACTAAAGCAGGTGCCCAGAAACATGGTGGGATCTCCATCCTTGGAGGATGAAGCCTGACTGGGAAAAGCATTGAGCACCCTGGTCTGATGTTGCCCTGTGTTGAGCTTAAGTTTGGACCAGCTGGTCCCTTCCAGCCTGAACTATCCATCCATGGGAGGCTGAAAGCTCAGTGCAGCCACTGTGTGGTGGAACAATGGGTGTGAGGTACTTTCTGCTTCTCTGGGGTGTTCTGGGAGAGTTTGCTTAGACTGTCCCAGCAGGCAACACCAACTAACCGTGGACTGCAGCAGAGGCCGATGCACAAACACAGTCAACTGATGTTTGGTAGCTAGAAAGCTGCTTGAGGAGAGAACCATGTGTTGTATAACTGGTTTGGAAAGAGCATTACAAATAAAATAAAAAAAAAAAAAAAAGAAAAGAGTGTGCTTGTCAACAGAGAAAATGATGGAAATAAAAGGGGCTTAGGTCTTTCAGCTCCCTTTAATTTCAGTGTCAAGTGTGCCTTTAAATCCATCTGAAAATGCAGAGGACTGCATTTTAACATTCTGTCAACAAAAACTGGTGTATTTTAAAGCTTGCTGATCTGGGATGAAGCAGAACTGAATAGAAATGGTGATTACAAAGATACTGACAGAACATTTTGAAAAAAACACAACAAAGACTGTTGGCCTTCGCCTTGCTAGATCCAGCCTGGCACAGTAAAAGCAAAACAAGCCATTTATTGGGGGAAAGAATATATTGCTTGGAAAAGTCCTGGAGTAGCTTACTGAAAAACTTTTAAGTCAATATAGCAGAGAATTTGTGGTGAAACATTAAACAGAAAAGTTGGTTCCTATGGCGTTTCTCTGAAGCTCAGGGGACAGTTGGAGGATGATTGGGATAAGGAAATCCAGTTACAAATGGGCATACCAAAAAATCCTGGATTACAGGCAGTTGTGGGGCAGAGGCTGTGCAGGAGGGCAGCAGGGAATCCCAGGTGGCAGCACTGGATGCCAGCAGAGGGGAAGGCTGCAGGCAAAGGCTGAAGCATAGAAGCCTGCAAGCTAATCAGACGAGTTCCTTATTGTAAGGATATGGCACACCAGCCTGAGACACAAACGAAACCCAGCCTGTCACCAAATCTGGTATTTCTGGATTTTAAGAAGGTCAGCGACTTTAAAATAATTTAATTGAACGTTTTTGCGCTGGTTCCTCTATCTACCTGGTAGAATCGAGAACCAGGACTAGCATAGGCAAAGCTTTTTTCCCTCAATCCTTTTACTTAAGTATATGAAGAATTAGTGGGACAAAAATGTTCAGGTAAGGTTCTTAATACATATATGTTAGTTCAAAGAAAAGACATAGACGACCCCATAAAGGAATTAACCTATTGCCAGTGAACATCATCATCCGAACTCAACCACAGATAAATTCAAAAGAAATTCAGAAATTGGAATAATGTTGGATTACTCCCAGCTTCAGAGCTCCTGTTTATGAAAACCTCTGGAGAGAAGAGAAAAGAAAATGGCTGGCCGGCTGCCAGCTAAGCCTATTTGTCATGAATATGCCCCTAGCACCTTCTGGAAACCTGTGCTATTTCTAAATATACTCTTGGCCAACAAATTGCTTTAATTAAATATGCTCCACCTTTCTGCTCTGCTTGAAAAACTTGACTTTAGTTCTCTTTATAAACTGAACATAAAAGAGCTACACTCACACTCTAGTCTATGGAAGAATAAAATATGGAACTGAGCGGAAACCTGTCACTGTACTGACCAGCCCTTCTTCCTCGTGTGCTGCCTCTCCTCTCTGGCCACCTCCATCTATATTCTGCTTAATGAAACTACCAGCCTCTCACAACTGAGAAGTTGCCTTTGTACCCATGGAGCACCATGGACCCTTCTCCCCACACCAGTGGCTATCTAAGGGGCAGCAACGCGGAATAAATTTCCCATTTTCTTTTTACACTTTTTGTCTTCTCTGAAGGACAAGTCCTGGGGCTGGGAGGTGGATCTGAGTTTTGCCAGTAGGAATTATCTTCCTACCTGTGTGTTTCTCCTGAGGCTCAGGGATCAGTAATTTACAACTAAGCAGAGATATGTTTCAAGCCTATTTATAAACACATGTAAAGAAGAAAGTTTAAAGACCTATGACTAAACTTTGCCTTGTTTTTTAACCTTGTGTTGAAGTGAGCAGAGTTGCCAAGGTGTAAACAAGAGCAGAATTTGGCTTTGTATAATTCATTTTTTAAAGGATTTCCTGTTAACTTACGTCTTTAAAAAACAACTAACCTTGCCCCACAGCCTACCTATACAGAAGAAAACAACTACAAATCCCTCCAAACTCAGGAATCTCATCACTTTAGGAAAGATAAGTTTCTAAGTAGCAGATACAGAAAGGAAGAACAGGGGAGCTCAGATAGCTCTGCATTAATTGGCAGCAATACCAGAAACTGTGAAAAAAAAAAAAGGCTCAGATCGGATATGATAATCTGCTCCCTCAGTTCATTTCCCTGTGAAAGCTGAATGTTGTTTTCTCTTTGCAATGCCATAGACAAGGAGACAAATTTCAAACCAAGACAACTGACAGCAAGACAGAAAGCCAAACAACGAAAGAGACTGTGGGACTGATTCAGTAACTCGGCACAACCAAACATAGATTTGTTTTCCTAGTGAAATGAGTTGTAATGAATAAAGGTTCCTGATTTTCAATCAGCAGGGGCTCTGTGCTTTGTTAAACTCCCAAGTAACCCTCTCTGATTCTTTCTCTTCCTGTATGATTTATTATTCCAAATGTAGAGAGTTTTGAGTGGCAAAGGTTAGGAGTGTTAAGAGGGAAAAAAAAGAGCCAGACGCCATTGAGTTCAAGCGGGGACGTGACTGTGACATGAAGGATTGCCTCTCACTCACACCGATAGGCATCAGGAAATTCCCTGTTTGAGCTTTTACTTCCCTTCTGGCCCCATTCCCTGGAACCTTATAATCGCAAGGCCTGAAAGGCATCCCCAGCCCCAGCCCGGCGCTCGGTGCAGGGGGAGGATGCCAAGGGCCCCAGGCGGGAGATCCATCACCCCTTGGGTGGGGAGATGGGCCCGGAGCCGTCGCGACTCTCGCACAGGTGTCAAAGCGGTGCTAAAATGGCAGAACGGTGCTTGCACCTTCCTCCCCCATGGCCACCACCTCCCTCCCTCCCTCCCTCGGCTTCCCCCTGCACACGGAGGGGCACCCCCCGCCCTGGCCGAGACAAAGGGGCCAGGTTTCCC
>KZ506254.1:191556-222192 GCA_002844005.1 Limosa lapponica baueri
CAGCCTGCCGGTGCGCGCGGAGTCCTGGGGCAGGGGCGGCGGGGGCGGTGGCTGGAGCGGGGCATGGCAGTACACGGAGCGGCGGCAGCAACCGCCACGGTAACGGTATTGGGATTGCCGCTGCCTTCCGCCCTCGCCCCGCTGCCCGGGCCCCCTCGGCCTTGCCTGCTGAGTGGAGGGAAGGGCCCCGCTCCCGGCTGCAAGGGTGAAAGCCAAACCGGCTCTCGGCTGCACGTGGAGGGGTGTTGGGCTGCAGAGTTTGTCTCGTCGTGGCCGCCCGCCCCTCTTCTGTCGCCTGTGCTCCTGTCGCAGGGGAAGATAAGGTGTGCCCATCTTTGGACCGCTTCCTTACGTGTCACAGTGACCGTTGCCCTCCTGCTGCAGTTGTCAAGTCAGAATGTAATGCATAAAGAGGTTCAGTAAATCAGGTTGTGGGAAACGGTACTTTTCTTGTAGTAGTGCATCACTTCTATACATTTAAATTTTATTTGTTGGGACAGACAGGAAAGTTCGTCTTGATATTCTCTATATAGTAGTTACTTTGTTTCTGATATCCTTCAAGAAGGCTAGTCATTTATAACTTCTGCCCCCGGTTTGCTACCGAGGAGCTTGCTTGTTTACAACTTTGGAAGTTTTTCAATGATTTTCTTTGAGGCAGTTAAAAGGACACCACTAAAAAGCCTCCATCTCCATTGATCCATCTGTGATTCAGCACTTCCTTCAGTTTTTTCTCTCTGCTGCCATAAAGTCATGTTTCAGCTAGCCTTTGTTGTGCACCAGCTCAATTCGCCTAGCAGCCCTTTAAAACATTTCATGTCATCCTATCTTTATCATTACAAAGTGGGTTGTGGACTTAACATACATAAATACCCTCTACTTCATTAGCTTCCTTTGCTACTAATTTATCTTGCTATTGTGTTCTCTTTGACTGTCCCCTCCCCCCCCCTTGCTATCCCACTCTGTCCTCAGTAAGCATCTATCCTTTCCTCCTGGCTACCTCTCTGGCAACTGAAGTGGTCCACCTGTTTGCTTCTGCCAAAAGGAGAAAGTTCTGCTCCCTCTTCACTTCCTCTTTGCTGCACAGTTGTACTCTCTTATTTGTGCTCTTTCCAGTGTTTGGATTAAATAAGTTTAACGGGATCACAGAGGGATCTGATAAGCTTCAGAGCTAGTGTGAAATTTTTGTTCTGTAATGAGGAGGGATGATCTGAAGAAAGAGGACCTTTCCCTTCTCAACAGAGGTGGTTGTCTTACCTAGACTTCCATGCACAACTCTTACTTTTCTTGATAGTTTTCAGGACAGCTTTTGGCCGTTAGAGGCACAATGTCTTCCTACTTGATAATGCTTTGATTTTTGCTATCAGTTGCTTTGCATTCTAAGTTCTAACTTACCAAATTGCTTTTCTTTCATTTTTGATGGCAGCTTTGCATCTTCCCATCATCTTCAGAACTATCAAGATAGATATTTAAATTGCTGCATGTAATTGTCAGATGCTTAAGAATTTTCTGACTTATCACATTCACCTGTGGTGTCTTAGAGTGTGAATTCTTAAGATAATGTCTTTCTATGCTTTGGTACAGTCCCTAACACAAGGGAAATCAAATCTTTATATATATATATCTCCTCTGTTACTATTGTACTTGATTATCTCCTCTTCTCTTTCTTTTACTGTTTACTTGTTTCGTTTTTAAAGTGTTTGTCTCCACCTTTTTCTTCTCTTACATTGTTAAATGTGGAATTACTTTCTGTAAATATCACTTGCTTATCATGCTTCTTTGACTTATGACCTGTAGGTAGGAGGCTTGTGGAGTATCTTACCTTGTTCTTTTTGCTATCAATTACTTTAAAGTCTGAAGTCCTCCTCAAACTAGTTTTGCCAGCTGCTAATAGTCACTAGACCTCATTCCTATTTCAGTGCTTCTTTCAAGGCAAATATATTTGATCTTCCTTGCCCAACTTTCCGGGTATTCTTTGTAAATCACATTCTTCTGTTAAGTCTGTCGCTGCTGGGATCCAGTTGCTCCTGGTGCGCAGTGGAATTGTCCACAATGATTCCTGTATTTTTGTCTTTGAAAGTTTCCTGTCTCCACAGGGCCCCAGAATGCTCTGGCCTTTTCCATGTGCTCTTGAGAAGAAATACTGTCTTTGTCCTATGCTTTCTGACATATATTGATTTTTCTCCTTGCTTTGGTCAAAACTGCCCTTATAAAAAATATTTAGTGTCTTCTGAATTCTCATTTTGCTTGGATTCTTTTAAATCATCACACTGATTTTCAGTCTTCTGCGGAATAGACAGGGCTACCCATGGAAGACCTGACAACCCAGTCTCCTTTTTTTGGCTGAAGATAGGTAATTACAGTTTTGACCACGTTGCTTAATTTGTATTTATTTCATCTAACTCATCTGCAAAATAGCTGTGATATATTAAGTCTGCCTTTTCTCTACCTTAAAGATGCTTTTAACACCTTTCTTCCACATTGTGTCATTGTGTAACCAAATCTAGTGTTAAGACCTCTCCATAAAAATCAAATGTTCTTCTAGTCTTAAAGAAACAGCAGATATTTTTATAAAATTTGCTCAACCCTAGAAGATGGATATGTTGTGGACATTCAGGACATCAAAGTTTACTTTGCCTCCATTACTGTGTTTCCTGTAAAATTTACAAGCTTTAATTCTGTAGAATAGAAGGGTGAAACAGTGCCAAGGACTGTGGAAGGTCAAGAACTGAGGAATTCTGAGAACTTAGGAATACAGAAATGGGCTGTCTTGGCTGGATCTTTTGTGAGGTCATAGCCCGTGTCTGCTACACTTGAATATTTGAAATACTATTCTCTCCATGGTACCATGGAAAGTTTTAATCTTTTGTGGATCTTGAGTATTTTGGCCCAGCTCTTTTCCTTCCATTTCTTTCATCTACGGTTAGTAGTGAAGTAGGTTTGTATTTTGCAAGTTGCTGGTTACAGATGTTAATTGCTTCATCTCTTCTGCAGGTGCTGTTCTTTGGATTTGGGTGGCTATTCTTCATGCGTAAGCTCTTCAAGGATTATGAGGTGAGTAGGAGCCTTTCATTACAATTCTGTATCTTAAAAATTGCTCCCAATTATAGAAATATTTTTGAAACTGCATTTGTCCTTCTTTCTCTTTTAAGCCCTCTTATCTTATTTTTAATTGTCTCTACAGTTACTTTCTTTTTAATTGCCTCTTCTGCTTCTGTTTAAAAGACTCCTGATATCTAAGAAAAGATATCTAAGAAAATGGGTGGTTCTAGGGCCAGTGAAAGTTTCCGTATTAGCTACTGTTAAATGAAAAAAAATGGACGAGGGGCAGGGGTAATTGGAAACTCTTTTGCCTTTTTCTCGAGTAAGCCTGCCTTATGTAAGTGTAAACTTTTGTGACAAAATCAAATTCAGTGGTTAACTTTAAACTCAGTGAGGTATGTTCATTGTGGCTGAATTGTTTGTGAGGATTGGATGGGATAAAACCATTGCATTCTCTTATCCCTAGAGGGATCTGAGAGAACATAGTCTAGGTCAGAGATGCCCTAAGCGTGAGCCAAATTCAAATACTTTTTCTTATTTTTAAATCTAAGGTTAAGATCCAAGAGCTGTGTTAGCAAGGGTCTATCATTAGTCAAGTTGACATAGGGCATTGCGTGCTTGACATCCCTTCTGTGTAAGGCATCTCTGTTAAATGTGCCGGTAACTGAAATCAGTGCAACACTAAGGAACTTAGGAGTTTGCCCTCTGCTTTCTAACGGGCTGTTCGTTCCTCCCTGTTTAGGTAAAGGGCAAGGTGCCTTCAAGCAAGAGACCCAGTTGTGTGCCACTGGCCACCTTGTGATTTGTTTTTTGTTACCTGGGTAGATACCTGGGTGGCATTCTAGGAATGGAAATGCCTGATGCCTCTGGCTTGTTTTCTCCATTGCAGGTGCGACAGTATGTGGTCCAGGTTATCTTTTCTGTGACTTTTGCCTTCTCTTGTACCATGTTTGAACTCATCATCTTTGAGATTTTGGGCGTCCTGAACAGCAGGTGAGTGTGGGAGCTCACTAAAGGACTATCCTGCCTTGTATTCAGCAGCTTCAGTCCAGCTCCTAAATGAATGGATTTGCCTTAGATTGGGGAAATTGAGAAGATTGTCAACAGCTCAACAAAGATGTTTGAGCAGCAGGATTTGTTTATTTGACAGAACATGAGACTAGAAGTCATAAGCTCCCCATTTTTCATGCAGTTGCTATTCGTGTGGTCTAGGTCCTTAGGGCAAGGCTTTAGTCTTTGAATTTTTCCATTTGTGAAGTTAAAAGAAATGGTTTCTTTTATGGGAATGTTGTGAAGCTTCAGATCATGTTGAAGAACCCTTTTCAGATGTTAAGGACTGTAGAAACTATAAGCAGTAGTTTTTCTGTGGTGGTCAGAGCAGTGAGTAAGATGTGAAGCTAATTATGGAGTGAAAACTACTTCTCTAATAATATGGTATTTGTGAATCAAAGGCGTGTCCTCCCTTGACATAGGGTGAAGACTTCTACATAAAGGGGATGTTAAAAAATGTCAACTTCAGAAGTCAGTAGGAAAGAGAAGATAGAACAGTAGCACGTAGAGGCTAGCTGGGTTCCCTATTTATTCTCTCTCATCACACTAGTATAAGAGAGCAGTCAAAGGAATTGAAAGACAAGAAATACAAAACTGATAAGAGGTAATGTAAGTTCTGACTGTGTGTCATTAATCGGTAGTGCTTGCAGCCAGAGACATCACTGAGGAGAATGCTTTTATAAGCTTCAATAAAGGGCTGGACATCAATATAGATGAAAACGTTTGCCTCTGAATTAGGTAGGAAAAAGTGACAAGGGCCCTCATAATTTTGCTTCCACCAGGCATAAGAGGATCTGAGTTAATATTGGGAACAGGGCATGTATTTTTTTATTCAAACAAGTGAAAAGTTAGTTCAGCCAAGGTCAATCTCATCTGCATTTGACTAATCTCCTTTGGTCAGACAAGAATTGATCATTTTGGTATATATGTGTATTTTTAAATTCTTGCTTTGCAGTGTCTTGAACATGAGACAACTTGCTTTGAAGTGAAACATGTTGAATTATGAACATTAAATATTTTCAATATTTTCAATTTGAATTAGCCCTTTTTTGACTCTTCCACTCATTACAAAATTAATTACTGCTTATACTTAGTTTGGATTTACTGTTCAACTGGAGAAGCAGTAAATGAAATGAATCATGCTACAACTGGCATTAGCCAGTGTAGAAAATACAGTGTTTGATAAAATGACCTGGTGTGTTTTTTCTGGATAGTTGTTAATTTTGAAATACACATTCTTGAGCTCTGTATTAAAAAACAAAACAACAGAACAGCCAACCTCCCCCTAACACAAGCAACAAACAAAATCCAGAATATTCTATATGCTAGGCCAATATTATCAAATGTTTGATGTCGTTGGAAGGATTGCACCCATATGCAATTGTCTTTGAGAAACTTGTTGTATTACGATAACATGCTAATTAGTATTTTGGCTTTATTTTAGCTCTCGGTATTTTCACTGGAAGCTGAACCTGTGTGTCATTCTGCTCATCCTAGTCTTCATGGTACCCTTCTACATTGGTTACTTTGTTGTGAGCAATATCAGATTATGTGAGTACTTGGTTTATGGCAATGGGGCTGTTAATCTGAGACTATGCATGCAAGTGAGAAATAACTTTTTTGAGAGAGAGAGATGTGGTGGTCACTATCCCTGTAGCTCCCTCCTTCCCAGAAAGACATAGCTAAGTGTTCCCCTGTTCATAGTGCAGACCTCTTCATATGTCTGTGGGTGAAAAGCCGAAGTGGTGTGTCGCTGCATTAGCTCTTGCAAACGGTGGTGTCTCAAGTAGCTGGTTCTGTAGGAAGTGGAGGGGTGCATACGGCTAGCTGTAGCTCTCTCAGTTGACACATGTTTTGGGCATTTATGCTCAAAGTAGCCTTTGGATCAATGTAGCAATTTTGCAAGCTTGAAAGAGCCCTAAAGAAAGAACTTTAAAATACTGTTGTGTTTTTTTTTTTCTCTCCATTAGTGCACAGACAGAAACTTCTTTTTGCGTGTGTTCTGTGGTTGACGTTCATGTATTTCTTCTGGAAGCTGGGGGATCCATTTCCTATCCTCAGCCCAAAACATGGTGAGTTTCGTATTCTTGCTCCTTCCTTCCCTCCTGAAAATAGGCTTTGTTATCTCACTTTTAACTTGGAGCTATTATTATGTTATCTCAGCTCTACAGTTGGGACTGTAGAAAGTAGTTCTTGCAACTGAGGGCCTGCAGTGCTTTGAAATCTGCAATGTAAAGGTTGTCAGACCCACAGAAGTGGGTGGATACACCTTGAATTATTTGCATTAGTTTTCTTCCAATACCACAGGAAAACTTCAGGGAAGTGAATGAGTCCTAACTGAACCTGGTGTATGTAAGAACACTGTACTTTTTGAGGACTTTCCTTCATCTTCACAAGAAGTTGATCACAGTTTTTATTAACTGGTTTCCTTTATTGTGGAGACTAAAGCTAATTTATGTAAGAAGAGAATTGACAACCAATTCTTCAGTCCGATTATTGTTTCTTGTGACTGAAATCAGATCAGTTTAAGATAGGTGGCCGTCCAGTTGACAAAACATGGCAGGGTGCCTAAACACCAGAGCTATATAGACTGTAGCCAGCAACATGTCTGGCAGTGCGTGCTGGCTTTGCTACAGCTTTGTACACTGCCTGAGCCCGGAGGCAGCACAGTTGCGTGGTACTAGAAAGTGAGTTGGTACATTCTGCTGAACGCCGGAGCTATTTATGTGCAGAATTAGCTTGGGTATCTCTGCATTGCAGTCATGGAACCAAGAGTATTTATAGTGTGAAGATACTGTGTGCACTTGGGCTAGTTTCTGTCCAACAGAGATTGTTAGCATGTGCCTAACTGTACTGAATCCTGCGTCAGCTTAATCTTTCTGTTCTCTAGAAGGCTACTTTGTACTCTTTGTAAGAGGAAAAATTGAAGGATACCAATTGCTGTAGGGTCTACTCACCTTTTCACCTGTGATCCTAAAACTTTTCTAGGAGAAAGTGTGTATCTATGTTTTATAATTGTGTCATTTGCCACTGAAATACAAGGGCTAGTATTTACTGCAGATCCCTCTGCCCAGTGTTTCATTGCCAAGAAAAACATGTATCCGCTTTGAGTTGCAGAAGGCGCTGGAGTTGGCAGAATGTAATAACCCAATGGGAACTTAGCCATGGGGTTTAGGTAATCCTTTTCAGATTGCTGAGCAGGTTCTGTGAAGCTGCATAACAATTGCAGATTTCCAGAATCTCCAGTGGGGTAGTAGGGTGTTTTCTTTTTTTAACTTACGCTTTACAGGATCATACCTCCATACTTAACAATTGTACAGTGCCTTATCCTACCAGCTCTAAACCTAAGGTTAGAGCAAAGGATTCTAGGCTTTTTTTCCCTTCTGTACTGCTGGGGTGCTGCTGTCCTGCTTGTACTTGTGGCAGTGTGCCCGCGACAGTACCGAAAAGGCTTCTGCAGGGCTTTGTTGTGTGGTGGTGGTGGCCCAATTCAGACAGGTAGGATCCTGTTGTGGAGCAGACGTGATGGGAGGCTGTGCTTAAAGAGCCCCTCACACTGCAGTACATTACCTGTTGTATCTTTCTCGATGTGCCCCATCCTGCTCACATGCATGTATGGTGCTGCGCTGCAGCTGGGGAATTGTGCTGATTAGTGGGACCCTTTCAAGTACCTGCACTGGCATCCTGTGCTGTGGGGTGCCTTGTCTGGGGATGGTGATGGCAGCTGGGATGATGGATGGATGATGCTGCTGCTGAGAAATGCACCATCAATCATGGCTCGGAGTCAGGAGCCCTGGTTGGTTTGTATCTTGTTTAATAGACCTGAGTTTGGGGGCTTGAGCTTGTAGTAGAAGGAAGGTTATGCTTTACTCAATTACATACTAGTATTCTAGGGTTGCTCTGAGTGTTATGGGGAAGCATTGCTTTAACCAGTGGAATGTCATGTCATTTTGAAGCCACCTCTGTTTTAACTGCTACTGTCTGAAAGTGTATGGGGCAAAAGGCCAGTGTATTGTAGCACATTCTGTAACTCGTGTAAATCTCTGTACAGCTGCACATGACTGGGTGTCTCAGTCTCCCTTTGTGAAGTCTTTTTGCCGTGTTTTCATCATTTATTCCCCTTCTCTGAAGCATGAAATGTGGCTTGGCGCTTGGCCATCTCAGCTTTGCAATCATGTAAGCTCCAAATGTGCTGTGTGTGGCAGCTGCTCTGTAACTAGCTCCCGAAAAAGTGAGTGGTGTTTAGTAGCACATGGCACTGTATCCTGAGAAGACAGGTTGAGGTCTGTGTTTAATGGCTGAGAAGAATGAATGCAACTTCAGTGCTTGGCGTTGGTTACAGCACAGGGTTGATGTTTATGCTGTATTACGTGAGTATATGTTTTAGGGTTCACTTGGTGTTCAGGTGGAACGCCTTGTTGGTGGTCACCTTAACAATGTGTGTGTGTGCCCAACATGACTACTGAACAGTCAGGAGCAGCATAAGCTTCCTGTGCTGTCACAACTTGACTGTCGAACAAGCACAAATTGCGTCTGGTCTGAAGGGGTCACTTCTAATGACAACTGACAGGATAGGCCTCCTCTCTACGGTTCAGACATTTTTGGGCCAGTTTGCAAGGACTAACTGGTTTGTTAACTCTACGCCTGGTTATTGCAGAATTGGCTTTGCCAAAGATGCCTCCTTTATAGTGTCTGGTGGATGATCTGTGTTCCCACCTCAGCAAAGTGCAATCACTAATGTTTTATTAATTTAGAACCAAAGTATTGACTGTTGGTCCTCTCCAGATCTGTCTTAAGCTTCTTCATAGTTAGAGTTTCCCATCCCTGTTTCTAAGCATGGTAACATGCTTTCTGAGGGAGACTTTTTACCTCTTTGTTTTCCTAGTCCCTGACTGTATTTCATATTACCCTGGTCATTGCACTGGGAAGGCAGTTGGATTCATTAAGCAGCTCTGTATGTGCGTTATGTTGTGAAAGCACCAAGTGTGGAGCAGAGTGAAGAGAGCAAGGTTGCTAATGCTGTGCTTTTCCTCTCTCAGGAATCCTGTCTATAGAACAGCTCATCAGCCGTGTAGGTGTGATTGGGGTGACACTCATGGCTTTGCTGTCAGGATTTGGGGCTGTCAACTGTCCGTACACTTACATGTCCTACTTCCTCAGGTAACTGCAGCCTTGTGAAATATTTTGTCTACCTTTTTGAGATTTTTCTTCTGCTTTTCCTGTGGCATCAATTCAAGTTTTTTCATAACTTTTTTCTGAGTCTAGCTATTGCCATGTCTGCATGCTAGAACCGTTTCCATTGCTGAAGCATATTCTCCTTATACAGGCTTCTCCTTTATTTCATGGGCATGTGCATATTTCCTCTGAAATGGGATAGCTGGCCTAATCGGGTGTCTTCATTTTGCAGGAATGTGACAGATGCAGATATTCTGGCTTTGGAGCGACGACTCCTTCAGACTATGGACATGATTGTTAGCAAGAAAAAAAGGTGAGAAGGCAGCAGTGGCATGAAGTGATTTATTTCAAGGGTTTTCAGTTAGTATGCTATAAGATGAGTCTTGAAATTACTAAAATTATTAGTCCTGTCAGGGCTGCGTGTTCTGGTGAAACGGGTTGCTGAATTGGTTTGAGCTGTGTGGTGTTTCATTTGCACCTGTAACACAACTTTGGGTTTTTTTTCCCCAGATGTGCACTAAATAGCACCTTTTCTTACTGCAGCAGCACAGATGAGGCTTCCAAGACAAATTGTAACTCTCTGATGGCAGCTTGACTAGCCTGTAAGGTGGGCACCTTTCTCTCCTGATGAGTAAGCCAGCGCAGCTGGCCCTCTCACTGGCAGTAGGTTCATATGCATTGAGTGCTCTCCTGCTCTGTGGGTCTGGTGGTTCCTGGTCAAAGCTGAAGCAGACTAGTGAGCTGGTGTGGACACAGCTATATTCTTGCAAATGACAAGGTTTACATTAGTTCAGTTTCGCAGAATTGCAAAACTTTGCTAATGTGAGTGTAGCAAACAAGTGTGCCATCAGAACTCAGCTTTTGTTGGTTTAGCTTATTCCATGTACCTCAAGCGAAAAAGCTACTTTCAGAAACATTTACACATAAAAGATTTTTGAGTGATGTTAAAAATTACATATTACATGCCTTACTATTACCATAGTCACTTCAGAGCTTTGACTGTCTGACACTGAATTCTCACAGCAGTCCCTCAAACTTTACTTTTGATGCACTAGTGTTTCAGTGCAACCTTTGCATGTATGACAAGGGACCTTTTTGATAGCTGAACCTTGCTGAATTAGTCACCAGCATGCATATCTGCTGATCAGTATTAGCCTGTGAAAGTGAAAATGTTAAGTGGTGAACAAATGTTAACTCAGTTTTTGTGGTCATGTGCAAGACTGAAAGTAGTGAGAGAGTTTAATTGCTTGGGTTTAATTGATTTAATTGATTAGGAGCATACTAAAATACTGGCTTTGGAGTTAAAAGATACTGTATAAAGCTGCTTCTGACTGTGCTCTTTTGTTTTGTACAGTGTTTTTGGACCTCTGGTCCACGGAGAGTGATGATGGGGTAAAAGTAAGGATGTCTGGGACTTGTAACTGACACTTTCTTGCCTTCCTATGGCCAGGAAATCTTCTGAATTTAGCAACTTTCTAACTATTATGAAGAGGCACTTAAACTGTGTTAATTTTGGGGGAATTATACTGAAGTACATGTATTTGTGTTTAAAAAAACCTAAACAACCAAACAAAAAACCCACCAGAACTGTGTCATCTCAGAAATGTGCAAGAAATAGCAGAATCTTGAGGTCTGTAGATTTGTTCTCTTTTTGCTTTGACAGGGAACAGTGGCTTGCATAGTTGGACTATTTGCCAATATGAAGCAAAGCTTAAAAAGTTATATTTGTTTCACTCCAAATGCAATCCAAATAATTTGGCAGAACAAGGGGGAATAGCAGTATTTTACAGTGTAGGGTAAACACTGTACTTCTATTAATTGTCAGTTACTTTCACCTTTTCAGTACTGCTGATAACTCAAGGATTATAAGGCAATGGAACGTAACCTTTGTTTGTTTTCTTTGCTGATCTTGACATTTCTTCTCATACCAACCCTTATTCATGCTGGCTTCCTTGTCAGTAGGAGGTAGTTGTTGGAAGCTGTTTTCTCTGATACACAGGAATTATTGTTCTCTCCTTCCTGAGTGTAATCAAGTAAAAACTTACGGAAACTCGCCTCTGAGGTTGGCAAGTTCTTTATACTTGTCCTTTCAGGTATGACATGACTAAGCCTCAGGTTTGAAATGCCTAGATTCTGTGACACTGTGGTTTCATTTTGCTTCATGTTAGAGTCAAATCAGCCTGTCTGGCGTAGGTATATCACATATCTACACAGGCAAAGTGGGTGGGTTTGGCCTGTGGATTCTTTCTTTGAGGTCTCCAGAACTCCTGATGACTGTGTGGGTACAAAGATCCCTGTCACCTCTCAAACGAAAAGATTTGCCTTTGTATACTTTCAGCCTTGCTCTTCACCTTGACACAGTTGCATTTTTGCTGCAATGCTGTGGATCACTTGGGATGGAATGTGTGAATCGGGTACTGGGAAAAAAGCACGGATTAAAAATGCAATTCTTCTATTTGGCAGCTATCAGGATGAATTGAATTGTTCTAAGATCTCCGTTATTTGTAGTCCGTAGCCATATGTGCTTTTCTGTGTTACGTGGGGTGCCCCGAGGGTGTTTCTTTTGCTGGATGTGAAGGAGAAGTGATTTTTATTTTTTTTTTAAAAATTTTTTTATTACATTGCTTATCAACAACCTTGAAGAGGGCTCTGTGCCAAATGTAGCAACACTGGCTGCAGCTACAAGAAAGGGCCTAAACACTGTCGAATCATGAATCTCCTTGACAATCCTATGAATAGTTTTCAGCTTAGGAGTGGATAACTGGCTCACAAATTTCAATGGGGAGAAATGTGAGGGAATGAGGCCAGAAGCCAGTAGTGCTGGTGGGGATTATGCTGCACTGCACATGGGGGTGTGAGGGACAATACGCAGCTGCTGCTGTAGTGTTGGAATTAGCTTTAGGAGTCACGTTCAGATCGCCTGAAGCATCCAGTGTTCAGTCCAGTAATGGATTTATGTGTTTCTGCTTCATAACAGCTTGTCCTGCAGCCCAGTAGTGAGTGACAGCATATCAGGGAGTGCTGTTGCTGCATACCATCCAGCGCCCACAGTTCTGTGGAGGAGGCGGATGTGCAGTGATAAAGAAGAGGTGTTCAAGGGGAGAGGGGAGCATGAGAAGTCTTCCGATTCCTGAACTTGAGATAGCACAGTCATGTGTTTGAGGAGAGGAAAGCGACTAATCATATGACTGAGAAAAGCATTTGAATTTTTATTTTTAATTGGGTTTAAATCCCTTTAAGGATTGAAGCAGGATCCTGAATGGAAATCTTGGGAAGTGTCTCATTGAATCTCGCTTGATTAGGTCTGGGCTCTACTCCAGAACTAATCAAGATAATGTTATGAAGCAAGATTGGTGCTTAGGGGGAAAAAAAAAAGAGGGGGCATCTGTTTGCAGTGAATTTAGTTTAACAGTGTCTTCTAAGGAACTGTTTTTGGGGTGTTTTTTGTTGTTTTTTGTTTTGATTTTTTTATAAAAATACTTTATTCTTAAGGACTTGTATTTTCTGTTCTTTCAGGATAGCAGTGGCTCATAGGACAATGTTCCAGAGAGGAGAAGTGCATAACAAACCCACTGGCTTCTGGGGAATGATAAAAAGTGTTACAACATCTGTTTCAGGCAGTGAAAGTATCCTTCATCTGCATGATGGCACCTGCCTTGGGAGGTGACTCCAGCTGTCTCCTTTTTGAAAGGAAGAGTGTTAGCTGGGCCAGTTACAAAGCATTTGTGTTTCAACACGTTTCAGCAGTCTGACCAAACGGCTTAATGTCTCCTGGGAATTTTGCTTTCTGTCACTCTACTGTCTGACCTTTTGCCCAGGGGTTGGACACGTAATTTTACTGTGACAGAGTCAGGAGTTGTATGCTGCTGCCCTGTCCTATAAATGCACTGTTGCATCACCATAGTTGAAGCGTACAGCAGATCGCAGGACAGATGTGCACACTTATGGTGTCACATTGCAGATGTCTTCCCCATCACATCACTGACGTGGGAGGCAACTTTCTGTTCTGATGTATCCTCTGCTTATATGACTGACTTGCATGCATATTTTTCTCATAACTTGAAATGTTCTTTTCGGGTATGGAGAACCTCTGATGTACTTAAATGTTCCTGGTTGGAGGAAGATTTTACCTCGCCTATGGTTGGCTTTCTGGCTGTGTTGGAAAGCCATGAGAAAAAGAAGGGCAGGAAGCAACTTGTTGACAAAATAAATTGTTCTCCTGATATTGGCTGGCCACTGCTACTACAGCAGTGTGACAAAAAGGTGGATAGGAACAGGTAAATAGAAGTTGTTCTGCCCATGTGAAAGGGGTAAAAGGAATCTGTTCAGAATTACAAGGGTCTGTGTTTTTCTAACTTACAGTTGCCTACCAGTATTTTTTGCCAGACCACTTGAAGTGTGCAGTTTGCATATTTAAGGCTGAGGACTCTTCTTCTTCTCCTTTCCCACTAGCTGTGGGAATAGCAAAATCAGAATTTGGCTATTTGACAAGACTCTTCATAATAATCACTAATCTCTTGGAGCAGTTACTCAGCAGTTTTGTTTATGAAGATGATGTGAGCGTGATGTATTGCGAGATGCACTTCAGCGACAAAGGACAGCGGTCAAAGTGGAGCAGCAGCCTTTGAGAGCTCTAGTTCTGTTCTGCGATATGCTCCCCAGGCAGAAGAATAAAAAGCTTGTTGCATGACTGCCTAAATGCTGTGTACTGCTGACCTTCTTAAAATGGAGTAGTGGGCAAAATATCTATCCTTTAGATTTCTTTGGGTACAGTATTCACAAGGAGCATTAAGACTTAATCAAAAAACTGTTCTGGATCAAAAAAGTGGTCAAACCATTAGATATGTCCCTTGGGCTGAAGGTGGGGAATGCTTTGTTTTTGATGAAGAATTTGTGACGTATTCTAGCCTTGACTATGCTGGTTTGCCAGATCTGTCCCTTATCCAGCAAGAAGTGGATGCCCTAGAAGAGCTGAGTAGGCAGCTTTTTCTGGAAACTGCTGACTTGCATGCAACAAAGGTACATAGCAAAGTAACTGCCCAGATGGGTGTTGGGAGGCCAGGGTAGTTTGATAGAGAATGTATGTTGCAAAAAACTGAAAGCTGTTCAGCAGGTAAATGTTGAAATGTTGTGATGTGGTGGAGCGAGGGTCTGGTTTTTTTTAATTTGGGATCTAGATGGCAGTTTCCTTCCAGTTCAGATACGTACTGGGGTATGCCCCATGTCCCTAAAGCCATTCAGAAACTTTTGAATTAAAACTTTTGAGTTCAGAAACAACTGAATTATGAGGTGTAGAAGAATAAAGCTGTGTTTGCTGCTATTGGTGCTTCATTAAAATTTTGTGTTGTGGAAATGATATATTTTTTTGTGTGTTCTGTTCCCCCTCCCTCCTTTTGTATTTCCAGGAGAGAATAGAGTACTCCAAAACTTTCCAGGGAAAATACTTTAATTTTTTGGGTTACTTTTTCTCCATCTATTGTGTCTGGAAAATCTTCATGGTATGTAAATGTTTTAATGTTTTATGCAGACATGTGCAAATGTCACACCCTACATTGATTATGCTATACGTGCAGTTCATCAAGTAATGCTCCAGTTTCCTTAAAATCCTGTTTCTGGAAGTTCTGAAAGAAACTTGCTCTTGGTTGAAATAAAGCTGTCTGTTTGTATAGAGCATTAGACAAGCAATTCTTACAGGTGTGCATTTTGCACTTTCTTAGACAATTCGACTGTCCCCTGCCCCTTTCCTTGGTGGTACAAAGTAAGAGTCATGCATGTGTACGGTGAGGTGTGCTTTTGTTTTCTTGCAGGCAACCATCAATATTGTATTTGACCGTGTGGGGAAGACTGATCCAGTCACAAGAGGAATTGAGATCACTGTAAATTATCTGGGAATCCAGTTTGATGTGAGACTTTATTAATTCTTACAGCCTTTTCAGCAGTTTCTATTTTATCTAAACAAAATCATACTGCTGGTAGGGAGAGAGTGATAGGGCCCTGAGAATGTGTCTTTGACTTCTAACTTATTGAGGAGAACAGGAAAATGGTACTGTGAACTTTGCTTTCACACTGATTTTGTGCTGGGATGGTAATGTGGCCTTGCCAGAGAGGCAGTGATTTGCTTGTTTGTTTTGGGAAAATGGAAACACGTTAGTCAACTTGCTTAGATTAATTCATTTAACTACAGAGTGATAATGTTTGCTCGTGAACACAGGTGTTCTGTCATTTACACTTTTTAAATATATCCCTGTGAATACAGGGTTCTTTGTGATTGATGTAAGCTAAATCTGTTTTTCTCGTGTGTTTGGAATAAACAATTGCTAATATATTTGTTAAAATGTCTGTTATAGCAACCTGTCTACAATGGATATCTGTGCAATTAGGAAATACAAAGACACTGAAGAATTGGCAGCTATACAATATGGTGTAAATGGGGTTAGGGTTAGGGATTTAACTCTGTTCTTCTTGTTGATACAGGTGAAATTCTGGTCTCAGCACATTTCCTTTATTCTTGTTGGAATAATCATTGTTACCTCTATAAGAGGATTGTTAATCACACTTACAAAGGTAAGAGCCAGAACTCTTAAGTGGTTTTGTACCAGGGAAGCTGTTATCAGATCTTTAAGTTTGGATGGGACAGGTATAACCTTTCAATGGGAAAGGTATAACCTTTCAATGCACATTTATGTTTAAAATACATGAGTATAAATACTTGCAGAGGGAGGAAGTGAGGAGAAATACCTTCTGCAGTATATTTCCCCACTCAGTCTCTATTGTTACTAGGGTTGGGAAGAGATGTAGATGTTAAATGAGATATTAAATGTAAGCAAGGGTTCAAAGGGATGCTGTAGCCGGGGCTTACTACTAGTAAGGTTGATGAGATGGTGATTAAAAGAATTTAGATTGCTTAATTTGAGCTACTGGAAAGGCATTAACTCAAGAGACATGTGACTCATTGTCTTGACCTGGCTTTTGGTACCTAAGCTTAAACTTTAATTTATATTGTTATATGTCTTTTACCACATGACACCACTGGCTTAAGGGAGATTCATGTTTAATACCAAGACTGCAAGTTTCTGAAAGTACGGTACAGGCATCCCTCCAGAAAGTATGTTTTTTTTAAAGGAAAATTTATTGAAAGTTACATACCTTTCATGCAGTCCTAAGGCACATCAGACTTATCTGACTGCTTATTCCCAGTGCTTTTTTTTTTTTTTTTTCATAGTTCTTCTATGCCATTTCCAGCAGCAAGTCCTCCAATGTTATTGTTCTGCTTTTAGCACAGATAATGGTGAGTATGTGGAACTATTGGCATGCATATGTACATTTATCCATACATACTTATTTGTGCGTGTATACATATACACATAATGAAATCTTCGTATGCTGACCCATCTTAGCCACATAGCTAATTGTGATACAATAACTACCTTCTCTGTTTTTTAATTTACAGGGTATGTATTTTGTGTCATCAGTGCTCCTGATCCGGATGAGTATGCCTCTAGAATATCGTACTATTATTACAGAAGTCCTGGGAGAGCTCCAGTTCAACTTTTATCATCGTTGGTTTGATGTGATATTCCTAGTTAGTGCACTATCCAGTATCCTCTTTCTCTATTTAGCACATAAACAAGCCCCAGAAAAGCACATGGCCCTTTAAGGACTGCAGTCATGCACTGCTCTCTGTCCTTTCAACTGCACTGCTGCAACTCCTGTGGACCGCAAAACTTGAAGAGAGAGAGCCAAGACTATTCTGTGTGTTCCAGCAGTGTAACTGGCTCTTTGAACTTCCACACATGTCATCCTCAAGCTCTGTGGCTCATTTTGTTAAGGTGCCACTGCTTCAAGGAAAGGGAATGCACATATTGAATGTGAGATAGTTCAGTGCCAAGGAATAAGGGCACTCCTTGGTACGCCAATATCTAGGGGCATTGGAACTTGCACAGTAGGCTGTCCGAGGTAAGACCTATTACTGTTAGAAGAACATCTTCAGAGAAGGCACCAAGGAAATGTGATTTTTCTTTTGAAAATCAACTCATAATTGGGATTCAGAGGACGGCAATTCTGGTTGAATATTTTGAGTTTGTGGAATTAAACTAAGTTTTTGTAATATCTCATGCAAGCATCATAGTTGTTTTTTGTCAGCCCCAAGATTTGGCTGGGAGCGAGCTAGAAAGTGGCTAGGATTTGCTGCCGGGCAGAAGTGAATTGGAAAGAATTTCACTCCGTTTCTATATGTAATGTATGCTAGTGTGAATCACTAGTACTGACAGTCCTTCAGAGCTGGAGATTAGCTTTCTGTTGCTAAGTCTCAACTTTGTTTTCTCTCCCTGCATAAATGGACTGAGGTTTTGGATTCCTCTTTGCTAGGGTTCAGTGTGAAGTCAAAGACCACAGCTATGCCTTGTTTACCATATATGCTGTAAATGTGGTGTTCCCCACAACCTGTGTATTCTTCTGCAGTAGCCCATTTCCCCTTCTTCATGTAATTTAAGGCACAAAAGTAAATTTTATTCATGTGACTTAAAATTGTAGCTTCCCATAGCCACTGTCCTAGGCTTTGTTTGTTGTAAAATTGTTCTGGAACAGAAATCATAGGTGGCGAGAGTAAGACCTGGGGCGGGGGGAGGGAGGGGAACAGCACTCTAAACAATTTATTTCTGTGTTGTCTTCAGTGTACAGCAAGGAAGCAGAGTATGCAGCAGCAATATTACACAGCCATTTATGCCACATTCAAGACAATGTGCTGTTGACTTGGAGTTAGACAAGCCTTCATGACTGAATTACATATGCTGTTTTAACTACCATGATCCACAGCTGTCTGCAGAGAAGAGGGAATAGTGCTTCAACATCTTGAGTTATAAATTATGAAGTTAGCTTAATGTTTGAAAGAAATTTCTGCAGTGTTAGCAGGAGAAAGGAGCGTAATGCAGAGTGTACGTTGGTTTATGCCATTTCACAGCAGCTGTACTGCTGTAAGTATAGCATAGAAGAATCACCACAGAGATAGAGTGGATGGACTTGGGTTAGGGGCAGAACTGCCTCTCCTGGGAGAAGGGGAGAAATCAGTTGCTCTTTATTAAGAGCTTATCCTTAAAAGGCTAAGATGCTTTACAAATCTATAAAATGTTTCTGCCTTCTACTGCAGTATACTTAATTATATACTTCTAGTTATTTAAGCCTTTACGGAAGTAAGGGACTAACTGCCTGATTTACAAGGCAGAAAGCCAGTGAAGTGCAATTGCAGTGTGTTAAATGAATGCAAGTTACACTGAAGTGTTTATTTCAGGCAGCTGCATTTCAGCAAGAGATATTGCAGTCCTTTACAGCTATGGCACTCATAGGAACAGTCAGGTTCTGGGAGGTGTAGTCACAAAGATTGAAGAAAGAGGATCTGGGAGGTTTTTTTGTTTTTGTTCTTGGCGTTGTTTGTCTCCTTACAACTTTGTGTCATCGTTGTTGTCACTGTCTGCTCTTGTAGAGGCAGCTGATTGTGAAGAGGAGGATGAGCTTGCCTGTAGAGGAGTAACAAATAGATTCTGATTATTTTTAGTTTGTAAACATGCTTGATATGCAGTGTGCAGTGTTCTGAAGGACTCCTATTTTCATCTGCACTAATCATGTACTTGTTTGAATGGCAGAATGAGCCAACAAATGTGATTTTTGTTGTTAAAGCGCTTTTTGGTTAGGTACGTGTAGAGAGAAATTTGTCCAATGTTTCCTGTTTAATTCCCATACCTGCTGAAATTGCACACAAAAGTGCTGCTAACTTCAGATCTGCAAAATGCAGCTTGGTGACTAAGAAACTTGAAAAACCTTGCAGCTGGACATTTACAGACCAGGCTAGTGAAAAATGAATAGGAGACTGTACTGGTCTTATTCTTCCTTGTCTGCCTCTTTTGCATGATCAGAAAAGAAACATTTAAATATTTAAGGCTGACCACCCAGAGGCTTCAAAATGACCGTATCAAGAAGAAAAACCTTCCTGCTTTTCTGACTTTGCTCATGTTGCAGATTCTTTCTAATGGCATGAAGTGAGTAAATTATTTTCAAATCATCGCGTTTCCTCGAAAATGTCATGCTAACCTGTCAGTTGCTCTTCCTTCTACAAAGTGATCTGTTTTGAAGTATTTCACCTGATTTCCCTGAAAGTGGCTTATGCTTTTTGGTGTATTTAAGCACTTTTTTTCCCCTGTACTTTCAGGATTGTATTGCCTGTTTCCCATCTTCATTAAGGAGTACTGTATTTGGATTATCTTGTTCCATAAAATCTCTTGTATGTGCATCCTTTCTGTGGTTTAATCTGGCATTAAAGATACTCACCTGTATTATGTGTGCGGAAAGGAAGAGTTGTTTATGAGAATCATACCACAGCTTCCCTTTTAATAACATTGACTTGTAGTAAAAGTCCAGGCTCGGGAACACATACTAGCTGAAAAAAGTTATTGTCCTATCCCTTAGATGATCCCTCAACATCCACTTAGTGCATTATTACTCACCCTTTCCCTTGGTTCAGGTGAGTTTCTCTCTGGCTCTGACAGATGGTTTTCTTCATAAGCAGCAGGTTCAGAAGTATGGTGGACTGGATCTGCCATAGAGGCTGTGATGGGAATGTTCTGGTCCTGGAAGTATCGGTAGGCATCTTTGCTGCACACCAGTAGTGTTAGTCTGTCACCAGTATCTTGGATTCTTGCCACCACTTTGTCATAGGATTCATTGATCACACTCACCCCATTCACTTCCACCAAAAAGTCGTTATTTTCTACACCTGCTGTGTCTGCTGGCCCTTGGTTTTGTACCTGCAAAGGCAAGTTCAAACTCTGATATTAGCATAAAACTTGGAAAGATGCAGTAACAACTGATGGTTAGCTAGACCTTGTGCTACTGCTGTCCTTACAAGATGGCAAAATAAGCATGGGGACGGGGAGGTTTGTGGGGCAGAAATGAATTGAGAGAGGCAATAGGCTTAGACATAATAAACATAGAACCCATCAGTTTGAAATTTAAGATGCATCTTGGTTTTGGTAGACTCATTATAGAAATGTGGCATGGTAGAATCATGAAGATGAGGAAAACCAATTTTCTTCTTTGCAGGTCCCTTTCCAGTGGGTTTAAACTTAACTTTACTACATTTCACAGATTCCTTCATAATTAGTGGAACCCCTCCTCTCAAGGAAGCTAAAGACACAGATGTAATTTGAGACAGTAGACATGTAACTTTTGCCAGCTGTGAAATTCAGAGAAGGGTGGGTAGAGCAGGGTGAAAGTGTCTACCTTACGTTTAGGATGTTCTACAGTCAAAAAAATCAATTTAAAATACTAACCTTAGCATACTAGCCTCATGCATAAAAGCAGAAATGATGCAAAAGCTGGATTCCCCTTCCCTCTAGACATCTAGCAGAATGAGGAATGTTTTCTGGTGCTTATTTTTTATCTTGGTCCTACAATGTCAGTCTGACTTTAACAATTACATCTCTTATCTGAGAACTCTGGAAAGGAGACTTGTCTTTTGTTGCTTTTCTTTAATATATTTGCAGGACGGAAGGGAGGAGGCAGCCCAACAGACTACCCAAGCTTTTCCTTATTCCTCAGTCTACATTAGTACCTCACTGATGAACAGTCCAGGCTTGTTCTTGATCATGTTCAAACTGAAGCCAAAGCCATGAGGCCCTTTCACCATCTTGCAGATTCTTGGCTTGTGGTTCACTTTCTGCTCAGTGTGCAACTCCACTCTTTCATCCATTTTAGCTGGAGTTGGATCTTGTGCTTTGTAGTAGTATGAGAAGGGAGAAATCTGAGCCTGGAAGAAGTGACAAATAAAACTTCTGTTAAGATAAAAACTTCTGTTGTGAAGTCTGTATTAGGCTTTCATGTTCAACATGTTCTGTTTGAAACCTTTCTAATGACTCAGGCTTGAGCTGCAAGGAAGAACTTTTTGCTGTTAATGTCTGGCTGAGTGGAAAACTGTGGTGTTGATCTGTGAAAAGGGAATTTTGTTACTCATTTTGTTCATAAATGGTTACACAGCCACGTAGATCTGAATTTGCTGTCTTAAACTTCTCACCTTTCTTGAGGTGTGTTTAAATTTAGAATTATTCCAATAGCGCCTATACAAATCTGGAAGAGGCCAAAAATTTGGGTGTTTAGTGACTTGCTGAACAAATGCAAGGGGAGTTGCTGAAATATGGGTGTATCTTAGACATTTCCTGAAAGTTGAAGAAGTGTCTGTCAGAACAGACTGGCTGTTTTATTGCTGCGTATTTCTCTTCATAATGATAAATTATCAATTCTTAGCAGTAGTTTGCATTTTCTTACCAGTTTATACATGGCATCGGTCTCCTTATCCACTACCAAGAGTGTGGTTTTTGCCTCAGACTGCTTAATTTTTCCCACCACGCTTTCATGATCCAGACCATCCACTTGCTCGCCATTCACAGCTACTAAGATGTCATTGTCTTTGAGACCTGCCGTGGCTGCTGGGCTCCCAGAATCCACATCCTTGATTACATGATCTAAGATCAGAAGGGAAAAAAGATTGATGTGAAGGCATATGCTTTGTAAGTTTAAAGATGTTAAAATGCATGGCAAAGGCTGATTGTCAGAATCATGCTCTGGGTTGAGACCGTTTCCCTGATGTAGCTCTGTTTGCAACACATCTATAGAGAGGACTTCTCCTAGATGACCAGTAAGAAGCCAAAGAGAATGAGGTCTGCAAACCTTGTACACGAAGAAACTGTATAGCGAATGTCATGCTCTGTGTGTTAACTTGGTTCTTACCACCAGTATTTTGTTCCATCCGTAGATAAAAGCCATAACCGTTTTTTCCTTTCTGGATCTCAATAAGTCGAGGTTTGAGGGGAAGCAGTCTTAGGCTGGCGCTCTCTTTGCTCAGTACCATCTCCCGACTTCTGTAATAGTGGTCTGTTTCTTCATTTGAAAGTAGAAACATAACATGATTTTCAGACTTCTTCACCTGTGATAGTACATGTACAATCTCAGATGTCACCCCTTCAACAACATGAGGGAACTGTAGATACTTTGGGAACTGGTGTACTGATACATAGCAGTGTGTGGGTACTGTTGGTGAAGGAGCCATAGGTGTAGGCCATGCTACTACAAGTTGATTTATTTATTTTTTTTCCTGCAGTCAGAAATTTGGACCATGACAAGATCTTGGGCATGTAAGACCCGGCATATATATGAGGAAATTTTCTGTATTTCACACTGTGTACCTGACCTCTAGGGAATTAGCTGTAGAGGGCCGTGAGGGTGGCATACAGTGCCAGAATCTAGTGAGCCTCAGCAGATAGTGCTTGACTTATCTAGATGTGTAACTCTATGATATAGACATACCATGCCATCTATGCCACTATTTTAGATTACAGTGACAAGTAAAGTTTATGTCACTTTTGGTCATCTTCCATCTCCCTGTATTACTGATTCGGAGGTTTTGGGGTTTTTTGGGGGGTGTCCAGCCTTCCAAGTTTTCCAAGTCCATCCTTCTCTTATTCCTTCCTAGTTGAATGGGGGCCCTCTTTACTCATCTTGACCAATGTCACTGCTGCTGATGTTATAGCAGCTCAACAAAACACAGGTGTTGCACAGTTCCACAGTTAGTAGCATGCACTGAATTGTGGTGCTGGGATGCCAGAGTATGTGCTGCCTCATGGCCTCTCTGAAATCTCTTCAGCTCCAGCTGCATTTTAGCAGTGCCAATGGTGGAAAGCTGGAAGCCTCATTAGCAATGTTCTTTGCAGCTGAGGCTAAGTAGGGAAATTACTTGCACAGTAATTTTCATTAGTTTTGGACTTAACAGAAGAAAGGAACTACTGTCTAAAATCATGCATTTTCCCTGTTCCATGCTAACTGTATCATCAGAGAGTTCCCCCTCTTCCTGCCCTGAAAACCACATTTGATGACTTGCCCTCTTACCATTAGGAGTCTTTCCAGGTCTTCTAGGAACAGAGCATGACTTATTTAATAGGGTTTCTGGCACCAGTATACTTAGGTTATTTAAAATTCTTTGGACTGTCTTGATGGCAGTACTCATTCAGAGTCAGTTCAAGAGGCTGCTTGAAAACAGAGCCAAAGCAGGGGGGTACAAAGCAGATGATACATGAATGGTAGCTTCCAAGTTTTACTGGGAAGCATTCAAATCAGCCAGACCTGCCTCCTCAGTAACCCTGATAGGTTGCTGTGAAAGTGGGCCAGAACAGGAGATGAATCAGGATGCAAACAAATACCTTTTCCACCACTTCCTCATGTGTGTCACTTTCCACATTTTTTCCATTGATTTCAATCAGGCGATCATTATTTTGGACACCAGCCTTTGCAGCTGCTCCTTCTGATGAAAGCTCTACTATGAACAACCCCTTATGTCCTAAAATAAATGAAAACTCATTACACAGGGTAAGTCACTGAAATATGCCTGAATTTAATGGTTAAGGAAACTCAGCACTGATGTTCTTAGAGACTCTTGGTCTCTGCTTACGTGCAGCTTACAGTGGCACCACAAACCTTCCACATAGATTCTGTCTCTCTTACTCCGTCCCGGAAAAATCACTTCTGTGGGGGAGGGAGGCATTTGTTCACTCTTTACAGCTGAAACAATCTTTTATTTCTCTACCAAGAGTGCCAAAGGGGCTGATTAAGATAGCTGAAAGGGATTTGATTCCTGCCTCCCTCCCCTCCCAATCTGAAGTGAGGAGCTGCTTTTATTGTTGTTTTATATATTTCATAATTTTCTGTGTTTGGAAGGCTTCCATGTTTGGTCTTTCAGTTATATTGCATTCCAAAATACCCTCTCTAGAGGTGATGCTTTCCAGAAAACTTGCACGTTCTGTTGATTGACCTTACATGGAAGAGGTTCCAAATCCCTTGCTTTCTAAATAAAATAACTTACAAATCAGGAAAAGTGTTTAGTAAAGCTATCTAGAACCTTGTATGCTGATTCCAGAGGTGAAGAATGGAGCAGGACTTAATGTAGCATCTTGGGTGTATGTTGGGTATTTGAGTAGTGACTGCAAATTTGGTTTTGGTAAGTGGGCTTAAATAACAAACAGAAGATCACTTACTCTTTTTATCTTTTTTTTTTTTTTCCATCTTTTCTCCACCCCATAAGAAATGTGGGCTTCAGAAAACCGTGTACTGCACAAGCTGTACAGAAATAGACTAGAGATGAACCTGAACTCATCTTGCTGCTTCTCACTTTTTTCTTTCTGTTAGCAAGAGCAGTTTATGTGTCCCGATTGGCCCCCACATCTTAACTGTGGTTGCCTCTGTCCCTGCTGCCGTATATATCTATATACCATCTCTTCTCCCCAGGCTCTCACCTTCTGTAGTTTTCAGAGAGAAGCCATAGCCTTTCTCCTCCTTCACTAGGTAGCAGAGCCGAGGTTGTGGAACTGCGGTGATTGCTCCATTGGCCATGGGTTGTGGTGACTGCTGCTCCTGCTGCTGTGCTGTTGGCACCTTTTGACCCAGCTCTTCCAAGTTCACTCCCTCCTTTTCTGCCTTTTGATAGGATGCGTCATCCAGAACAAGAAGTACAACAGAATTCCCGCTGTTTTTGACAATCTCCACCACCTGTAGTAGACAAGGTGAAATGGCAAGCAGGTGCTAAAGTGATTGACCTAAAAGCTCTCCCCAGGAAGGGTTTTACTGTCTACTGGTTTTGTTGTCTTATCCTTCTGCTTATGCACTATTGGAGGCACCTCAAAGGTATTTCATGCCCATGGTGGGTAATGAACGATGCAGGGAGATACTCAGAGGAGTTGACTTAGATCTTGGATTTCCTAGCTGAAGATGCCTTAAAAACTGGAAGAGAAAGCTTCACATAGTGGCAGTGGCTCTGGGTAATGGGGGAGTGGTATGGACCCCAGACTAAACAGAGATAGGATCATAGAATCATAATGGTTAGAGTTGGAAAGAACCTTAAAGATCATTGAGTTCCAAACCCCCTGCCATGGGCAGGGACACCTCCCACCAGACCAGGTTGCTCAAAGCCCCATCCAGCCTGGCCTTGAACACCTCCAGGGGTGGGGCACCCACAGCTTCTCTGGGCAACCTGTTCCAGTGCCTCACCACCCTCACAGTAAAGAATTTCTTTCTGGTATCTAACCTAAACCTATCCTCTTTCAATTTAGAACCATTACACCTCGTCCTATCACTACATTCCCTATAAAGAGTCCCTCCCCAGATGTACCTGTGCATGTTCCTCCTTGTCTACAAACACACCATTAACCCTGAGGACTCTGTCTCCATCCTTCAAGCCAGCCTTTTCAGCTGGACTGTTCTTTTCCACGTTCCTGATGAGGTGCCCTGCTGTGTCTTTCTCAATACGCAGGTAGAATCCGTAGCTGTTTTGAGGCTTTTTAGTCACTTTACATTCTCGGGGCTGAAGAACAGAAGTCATCTCTACCAGACAGGATGGAAAAGATAAGTGTAAGTAAAACCAGTAAGCTTACCTGGATATGTTCCCTCTAAATACATACTGAGACAGTTTGCCTCAGAATTCTTGGGGTTTCATTTCCCTGGGAATCCAGGAGTGCAAAGTTGAAGCTAGATAACAATGCTGGGGAGCAGAAACCAATCCCTTTTCTCTTGCCCTCCTTGCTTTTCTTGTCTCCCTATCTCAAATGAAGTTAAACAAGATGCAGAACTGGAAGAGAGAAGTTGTCTGCCTGTGATAACATATTGAAAATTGAGGTGAGGATTTAATACCAGAATTAAGTCTTACAGAGGAAAAATAATGGCAGCACAAAAATAGTGGAATGCTATAGGAAAGTTATCTGACAAAATGGGATTTCACAGATTTCACATTCCACAGGATGGTCAAGGCTGGAAGGGACCTCTGGAGGTCATCTCGTTCATCCCTTATGCTCAAGCAGGGCCACTGAGGGCCAGTTTCCCAGGAACAAATCCAGACAGCTTTTGAATATCTCCAAGAAGGGAGGCTCCATTATGTCTCTGGGCAACATGTGGCAGTGCTCAGTCACTCTCATAGTGAAAAAGTGTCCTTACATTCAGACAGAGCTTCCTGTGTTCCAGTTTGTGCCCATTGCCTCTCAACCTGTCCCCGGGCATTGCTGAAAATAGCCTGCCTCCATCTTCTTTGTACCCTTCATTCAGATATTTTTATATATTGCTAAGTTTTCCCTGAGCCTTTGCTTCTCCAGCCTGAACAGTCCCAAATCTCTCAGCCTTTTGAATATCTCCAAGGATGCAGAGTCTACAGCTTCTGTGGGCAACCTGTGCAGATGGACGAGCAGTTGGGATCAAGGAAGAACCTCATTATCCTTACCAGGCTTTCCTGTTCTTAGTTATTTTAGCTAAACAAAGGTAAGTTTTGGGAAACGGCATCATAACTGCAGTGTTATTGTTCACAAGTGTAGGAACCTCATGAAGTTCAACAAAATAAAGTGGAAAAAAAAATAATGTTGTATCTGGACCATGCGGAACAATACAGGCTGCCTTCTGGCTGGCCAGAAGGCAGCGCTGCTGGGCAGCACTCAAGTGCCCAAGTGCACTGACGTGAGTCAGTGGTGTGGCTTTGCAGTGAAGAAGGTCGACTGTATACTGGATGGTATCAGAATGTAGCCAGCAGGTCAATGGAAAGTATTGTTCCCCTGTCTTTGGTACTTGTGAGATCACATGCAAGTATTGTCTCCAGTTTTGAGCTCCCCAAGTAATTGACGTACTGGAGCTAGTCCACTGAGGTGATTTAGGTTTTGGAACACATAATGTTTAAGGAGGCTGAGGAAGCTGGGTTTGTTCAGTCTTGGGAAGAGAAACTAAAGGGAAGATCGTATTGATGTCTTCAACTGCCTAACTGGATTGTATAGAGAACAAACTCTTCTTGGAAGTTAACAGTGGTAGGATGAGAGGCAACAGACACAGGCTGCAGCAAGGGAAATTGCAATTAGAGAGCCATAAGGACAGTTTTTCATCTTAGGGGCTGTCCAATACTAGAACAGGTGCCCAGAGATGCTGTGGAGTCTTTGTCCTTGGAGATACTTACCTGGATGGGGCCCTCAGCAGCCTGATCTAAGTTTGCCCTGTTTTGTATGGGACATTGGACTGGGTGACCTCCGGAAGTCCCTTTCAACCTAAAGTTTTCTGTGCTTTTATGATGAAATGAAACTCTGATTTGGGTAATGCATATCATTAGCAGGAATACTACATACTGAAAGTAACCAATAGTTGTGACCAAGGAACAACTCCAAAGATAGTTATCTAGGGAAATGCTGCTGCCGAAGATCCATGATGAAAAAGGAACAAGACGAATGAAGATGGCTTCCTCCAGTTGAAAAGTCCAGGTAATTAGCAAACTGTATTTTACTGGAAAGATTTTTTTTTCTGCCTCTCTCTACTGACAGAAGTCTGTCAAAAGGCCAAAGCTGTATTGCAGAGATTAGCCAGTAATCACAGCCTAATAAATACTGAGAAAATTCATCCGTTTGCATGTGAAGATTTCTTTGCAACTCTGGTTTTTCTTCTGTTCATATCACCTGTGTGACTAATGTATGTGGGAACTGCCCTTTTTTTTCTTTCCCCTTTTTTAGAAGTAGCTCGCAGTGAAATCCTTCCATGGTAGCAGCCTACTGCAGAACCACCTCTGTGGCTGCCCGTGCTACAGACTGTTTGTTCTTCAAGCTGAAAGTGCGTTGTTGAGGTTAGTTGGGCAGCATATAGAACAGTATGGATGTGTTGTGGGAGTGGGTCACAGATGTCACTGAAGCTGGAGAATATGGGGAATCTCAGCATGCAGGGATGGGAAGCCTGCAGATCACAATTAACTTGTTCTCCTTGGTCAGGTGCCTTGTGCTTTTTTGAGTCTCTGTGTAGTTGCAGTGGGACTGGCTCCGTATAGGGATGGACTGCCTTATTATTTGGGCATTGTTTGGAACGCATCAGACTGTATTGATCACAACTGCAACTCAAAGCAGTTTTTCTTGACAAATACTGGGAATCTGTGCTAATTCCTGAAGTTAACATGCAAAACCAGTGGTACACAAAGCTGAAGAACCAGTAGGCTTTTGTGGGAAAGATTACTTATCTGTATTTAAAAATGGAAGGAAGGTTACAGTGCACTTCATATACTCCTTTTAATCCCTGAAAAATTTACATGCAGAATTTTCGGATTGTAAAAATGATTTTTCTAAGGGAAGAAGGATTAGCAAAAAAGGAATTTCTTACCTGTATGTCTGTGTGGAGCAGCCTTCACAGGCTTCACAGGCTCTTTTGCTGTCCCTCCTTAGGCTGTACCTATAAGTAAGGCTGGACTTTGATTGGGCAAAGGTTGATTTAAAAGATGATTTATTTAACTGAGTTTCACTGAATGTGTTCAACACCTTGATAAGATGCCTTGTCCTTGCCTGCAGGAGTGCTAGTCATGTGCATTTCTCAGCAGCTTTGAATTTTGAATTTCAGTAGATAATTATACTCAAAAACTCAGTCAAGGAGGTCATCCAAGGCAAGCTTGATCTTTGCTCTGGTCAAGAGCTTTGTCCAGCTATAAGGAATGTCTTAAAGGGAGCAGGCTTGGATTGTGGTGGGTTGACCCAGGCCAGCAGCATTTGACCGCAGATCAAGAGGTTACCAGCTCAAATCTGTGCACCCCATGTCGTGTGCCAAAAAAGGGATTGTGATGGGTTAACCTTGGCCAGCAGCCAGATGCCCATTGAGCTGTTTTTACTCCCCTTCTCTACAGGACAGGGGAGAAAATAGGATGAAAAAGCTTGAAGAATTCAAGATAAGGACTAACTGGGAGAGATAACAACTAAAAGATGGCTTTGTGATTGAGGAGTGGCCCTGACTGTTGAGGCCATCACACATGTGAAACATGCACTGCAATCAAGCAACCCATGTGAGTAAAGTCTCCCTGGAATAGAGGGAAGAAGGTGGCTGGGATATCAATATGGTGAGACCTGGCAAATTGGCTGGGAGGCGACAGAGCCAAGACAGCTGACCCAAACTGAACAAAGGGATATTCCGTACCATTTGATGTCGTGTTCAGCATTAAAAACTTGGTGAAAGGAGGAGGAAGGGCAAAAGTTTGTGGTTATGGCAGTCATCCCAAGCAACTATTATGCATGTTGAGGTGCTGTTTTCCATGAAGTAGCTGAAGATCGTGCCTGCCAATGGGAAGTAGTGAATGAATTCCTCTGTTTGCTTTGCTTGCATGCTCATTTTTGCGTTACCTGTCAAACTGTCATTATCTCAATCCATTAATCTTCTTGCCTTCCTTCTATTTCTTTTGCCATCCTGCAGGAGAGGAATGAGCAGGAGTCAGGGTGGGTGTTTTGGTATTGGTTGAGGTCAACCCACCGCAAGGGCATAAGCAACTGCAGGATATGCTTATAGACACAAACTGAACTGATGATATTTCTAATGTGAGGGGAAGCCTCCAAATTTGAGTCTTGGTATACCAAGATACTTAATGAATTGACCCTGTGAAGTTCTTGTTAAAAAATCTCATTCAATTTTAGAAAGCTTTAAAATGACTTATTTCCCTTGTTAACTTGCTGTGGAATTGGATTATTAGAAATAATACCTATGTTTTCCTTGGCTGTCTGCTCCTACTGTTTAATTCAAAGGAAAGGTAATAGAAATAAGCATAACCTAAATGTGCTGCATCAGAACAGTCATTGATGTTATAAAAGCCTTACTGTAATCCACTTTAAGTGGATTTGCAAGCCTGTTCTGACTAGGAGTTGCTCCTCTTTGTATAACGTACAATCTAAAACCCTAAGTAAGTGACCCCCAATGTTGTAAGCACTAGAGAAGTCAGACTCTGCCCTGTCCTCTGCTTGCAATCTTTCAGACAAGTAAAACAAAGACTGGATGAGGAGGGACACAGAGAAGGGGAGTCACAGCGACTCATGGTTTTGCAGCTAAGCACAGTGCAAATGGGAACACATACAAGGACCTCAGGTCAGCATACAAGGAAACAACACAGCATTTGAAGCAAGATGTGCTTATTAAATTGTAGTGGCACTGTGATAGTCACTTGAGGTCATTTTGGGTCCAGATAAGATTTTTTTCAATAATAAGTTCCTATACAAATGTAAAAGTTTAGCAAAACATAGAAACGTTCTGTGTTTCTACAAGGGAAAGTATGGTCATGTTCCAAATGGGAAGGAGGTGGAGGCTGTGCAGCAGTTTCAAAAGGCTTTGAAAAGAAAGTTGAGGGAGAAAGGTCTAGCAGCCAACAGACTGCTTAAGCTTGTAGTGTGGTTAATTATGAAACGTTAGTAAGTACGAATGGAAAGGGGAAGGTTCTTTGAGTTGAGGCTGGTGGTTAGTCCTAGGGCCATGACAGGAGATTGAATGGGATGCTGAAGACAAGGTGCAGGGAGGATGTATCTCCACGTG
>KZ506254.1:252477-278462 GCA_002844005.1 Limosa lapponica baueri
CTGGCTCAGCTTTGGCCAGCAGCAGATCTGTCTTGGAGCTGGCTAACATTGGCTCTGTTGGACATGGGGGCAGCTTCTGGCATCTTCTCACAGAAGCAACCCCTGCAGCCCCCCAGCTACCAAAACCTTGCCACGCAAACCCCAGACACTGCTTCAGTGACCCTTTTAATCACTGATGACAGAAAAGTTGCTTTCAGCAGCTGCTGTGATATAGCTTACTAATTTTTGATGTGAAGCTTTGAACCCCTGAAGCTGAATTTTGTCCAGCTTCCCACAGTGGTGATGGTCTGGAGAAAAATTCCTTGGAGAATGTCTCTCTGTGACTTTCAAGTGATCTTTCCTAGGGCCAAAAGTAGTAAAGGTTCAGCTTCTCATCTGGCTGTGCTGGACCTGTTAGAAGTCTATTCCAGTAGGACTTGCAAGAACAGCTGAATGAGTGCTCATATCACCAAAATATCTCAGTAGAGCCATTAAGGGCAGATGTCAGAGTAGACCAGTCATTAATAACAGCATTTTGCAGGGATGGCTGGTCAGTTCTGTTGTTGCGGGGCTAATATAATTTGAAGAAAAGGAGGCTGTGCAGGCAGAAGAGTTGCAAATAAAAGTGTGTTTATACACACAAATGACTGGGTGTGTGAGGCGGCTTCCTATTGCTCATTGGCATCCAGAGATCTCATCTGTGTCTCTCAGCTCATTTTAGCTATAGGGGTGGAGGATTAGCTTTCTCCTCCGGTTAAGGTAGGTAGTAATATCATGTAGTTGATGGATACTGATGTCTAGCTATGTAACTAGCTTTCTTTTCTCATCTCTCAGGCACTTCTCCCAGGCTTCTCTATCTCCTGATAGGAGGATCTGCAAGTGTTGCTGCTGTTATTGGTGTGACTTTATGCTTGATTTTCAGGTGCAGAGGTAAGTCGTTTGATGGCCCTGAAATATACTACAATTCCATTCCTGACTAAGTGCAGCTACAAGGACATGTGCTTCGTTGCTGAATGTAGGGTGGGAGGCAGAGATTGAAGAAAATGTCCATATATGATGCATTGTCCTTTTGGAAAAGTCCTAATAAAATAAGGGGTGGAACTTTAAAACAAGTCCGGAGTTCTGTAAGAGCCACAGTTATTATGATATTAATGCATTATATATATGGCAGGGAGTCATCCAGGATGAAAATGATTCTTTCTGAGAGTTTTTAGAATTATTTTGATTGTTCTGCATTTACCAACGTAAAATTCTATACATAAGAATGACAGTTCACAAACTAGTCTCCTGGCTAGACACAAACAACTTCTATCAGGAATCAGAAGTTGTCCCTTGAGCAAGTGTAAGAATAGGCAAAATGCACATACTTCCCTCTGCTACACTAGCAGTTTCTCAAGCTGTATAGATTTCATTGACATTGGGCCAGGCTCATACTGAATAATTTGATACTGGGAACTCAGATGATGGTTTGCTACTCTTGGATGGGGTGATGGGGTATGAAAGGAGTAGGAGCCCAAGTAGAGGTTTAAAATGGGAGGAAGAGAGAATAGCAGGCTGAAGGCAAGAGGGCGTTCAGGAGAGCAGGAGATGAAACACTGGGAGAAGGCAATGCAGAGGTGGCTGAACTGTAAACGGAGGGAACTTGCAGAGAATCAGAGTGCCTGATTTACTCTCCTCCATTGCCTTAGTGCTGCTTTAGCTTTACTGCTTGTTTTGGGTTTATTCTTTGTGCTCAATGTCTTTCAGATTATTCCCCATGCATTGGGCATATTATAGTGCAGATATATTTCATGAACCAGGTCTAGAACGAATGGGGTGGCAGACGATTGGCAAGAGGGGACAATGAGGGGAGGTGTGCGCTCTAGAAGAGCAGAGAAGGTAGGCTGAGGAAAAGAAAAGACAGGAAAAGAAAACAGAAGGGCAGTTGTTCTCCACGGTGGCAGCACTGACCAGTGCTTGCCACACTTTGACGGGAGCCTGTCCCTGTCACAGAGTGACAAGCGTCTTTGGGGCAGGTGAGAAGAGGAGATATTGTGCTCAGAGAGCTTCCTTGGCCCAGTGTGTCCCTGCAGAACTGAGGAAAAATGCACATAACTGAGTCAATTCAGTCATGTCTCCCAGGTTGACCAAAAGTTTCAATACAGGGAAAAATAAAACAACAGTGTGTTCAAGAGCAGGTCATAAAAAATAGGAACTTAACCTATGAGTGTAATTGTATTTTGAATAAAGTCTTTCAACAGCTGAGGGCAGCTAAAAGAGAACTCTAGACACAACAACTGGGCACCTTGCCCCATAGACCCATTTTAATTTCCTGACATCTTTCAGCTTTCAGGTTATGTAAATTAACACGTGGGTCAGCGGCACCATTTGCAGTAAGTGGGGTCTTTTTTCGTGTGTGTGTGCTTTGCAATATTTTGTGTATTCTTCACTAAAACATGCAATTTCGTTGCAACCTGTCTGACAAAACTCCCATTTATCTCTGTGTATATTGGGAGGGGGGAACAAGAAACAGTGTATCTGGGAGACTGTCTATTGTTTGGATGTCCCTATCTTCATGTATATTCAGAGTATCTGAGTAACTGTTTAAGCACTAGATTGAGAGAGGTGTAGTGTATTTCCCGCCTAAGAATACTATAAATTACATTTACAATGCCAGTGCCTAGGCTCAATTTTAAATCTCCCAAAAGTTAATGACTTTACATTTCTGCTTCACAGAGTAATCTGATCTTTTGCTTAAGAATGTGTATTACCCTTGATGGCAGAAACCTATGATCAAAGATCGAATGAAAACAGACACACGTTTGACAATGAGGGAAAAGTGTGCGCTTCTGTATGCTGTATTAGAGACAAACACAGCTATGAAACTTTAATTTTTGAAGTTGCAGATCAAACACTCAGAAGCTAGGAAACTGCAGTGATAAAGTTGCCACTGCAACTTTTACTTCCTCTCTAATTCCAGTGTGTCATGACAGGTATTTAACAGCACGATAGTATGCCGCTCTTTCCTCAGGGCTTCTGCGTCATTTAATGCACATTGAAAGAGCAATTATTTAATGTTTTGTTTTCTGCTCACGGCTAAATTAATGGCCATGTACCTTGTTTGTTGCAAACTAGTCAAACAGTGCTCTGAAGTTAGAGTGATTAATTTACTGATACGCTCTTCTATGGCATTCGGGACAATTTGACTGACGGGAGCGGGAGTTGTAGAGATCAAAGTCGAAAGCTTCCGGTAATTTTAGGTACCTAAATTCGATTGCCTCTGGCCTGCCTGTTTTTTTTCAGAGAAGTTAGCAGTGTTCATTATCATCTATTTTGCTGAAAACACCAACATTTCAAAATTTGTTTTCAACCACACTAAGAAAAAAAAATTCAAAGACTGTCCTGTTCAGGCTTTGTGAAAGCAGTTGTTGCATCTAGTGGGAGGCGTCCCTGCCCATGGCAGGGGTGTTGGAACTCAATGATCTTTAAGGTCCCTTCCAACTCTAACCGTTCTATGATTCTATGATTGTATCTCTGTCAGTTCAGGTTTCACCTTCTGTGCCTTACCCTGTTGCTTGCAGAGCTTAGAGAAATAACTTTACACTTCTTTTGCAAAAGTAATGTTACCTACCAGCTTTCTTTTGATCTGTTTTTTTGTTTGGAATATATAGGTATGGTGATTCCACAAAATTCTACACTGTAATATAATGGTACATGTTTTTGTTTATATTGCAGACTAAGAACTTCGGGTCCATACCATCACATAATAAAACAGAAGCGGCCACCCCTCCTGTCTTATCAGAGAGTATCTATCAGAATTACAATCCAAGAATGATATATATGGACTACTAACAGTGTAAGCACAAGCAGTCTAATACAAGCTCAGCTACTAATAACACTCATTTACTTAAACTTGTACTTCAACTAACAAATCTCAGACCTTGCCACCTAGCAGGCCAACAGAACACTCAAAACTACCCGGCAAAAGCCTTTGCTTTTCCTGACTGAAGACAGTGGGAGAGAGCAACCTGTTTTAGTAAATTATTTCTCTCTTTCTCTAAAGATCAGCTCTTGAAACATTTGAATTTTTTAAAGAAAGAGTTGGGGAAATACATATCTGAATTTTGTTTGAAAATGGACTCTGAAGTATGTGCTGTCTTCACTCAAATCAGTAACTCGCATATCTCTATGCCACAGTAACAGACTGATGGTGAATATGTAGCACTTCTTTCCATTTTCACAACTGCATTCTCTTTGCAATTTTGTAGTAGAAACCAGGAAGTGACACAGGAGACCCCAAAACATAGAAGGTCAAACAAACACATCCAGCAGAAATGCAGAAACAGAAGAGGTTTTTCTTTCTGGATATATTATATGTGGCAGGTGACAATCTGGTATTTGTCATCTTTGTTTATTTTTTATTTTTAAATGTATTTCATTTTCAATTAAACTTTCTGTTTGCATTGATAATAGAATAAAACAATTTTACAATTGAAAATGCACTTGATATGGAAGTGGGAAATAGCAATGGTCAATTTTCTAAGATTCATTTTAAAGTAAATGTGCAAATATTTACCTAAATGATTTCTGGGACTATTTGAGTAAATGTTTATTGACTAGTTTCTTAGAAGCTGAGATCACAGCATGGTTTTACTGAGAACAGAAGTGTTAAATTATGAAAAATGCAGGTGGCGTGTTTGTTTAAAACAAAGAAAAAAAACCCTAATCAAATCATTTATTTCTTCTCATGCTTATGCCCCCAAACCGAACCCCCCCAGTTGGTCGTTAATTTCAGTTTTCATTCATCAGATTCGTCAAACCTTCCAAACACTAATGCAGCAGTAAGTATACTCCAATGTGTGTTTTGAATGGCCTTTGCCTGCTCGTTGCTGGAGGAAGTCATCTCTGCTCCTGCAGTGTTCTTAGTCACGAGGGTCTCCCAGTGCCTTCTAATTGCACTGCTAAGTAGGCATGGGTGGTGGGTGTCTACTGACATCACTCCAGCCTTTCATTTTAGCCAGGAATGCATGAAGAGTGACTCTCTGCCTTAATGAGAAGTGCCTACAGAAGACAGTCCATTCATGCCTGGTGGGTAACTGAGCAGAGCTTTCTTGTGGTGTTAAATGTCAATGATGGGTCACTATCTCAGAGCTGTGTACAGCTCCTTCATGTCATCTGTGGGGAAGGAGATGCACCATTCCATGTATACAGCCTCTGGGAGAAATAAGTGACAGATAGCTCAGAATTAGTGAAACCGGGTTTTCAGTGATGCTGGCTAGGAAAAGTGTTTTGTAGCTCTAGTGAAATCTACAGCAGTGCCTTAGTCTCACAAAGTGGTTTCCCAGTTCTGCTGGCAGTGCATGGTGGGCACAATCCAGCATCCTTTTTTGTTCTTCCTGTCAGCAGAGGCCTTTCACAGTCACAGTGCAGCCAAGAAGTCAGTTGTGACTGGAAGCCTCTGAAACAGGGGAAAAATCTCTTGTTTCTGAGGTAACTGCCCAGTTGGGTCTAACCCTGGGCTCCTAGGGTGGTGTTGCTCAGTGTGACAAGTGACCATGAATGTTCCTGTGGACAACTACTGCAATTTGGGTGTGTCTTATTCAGAAGCTGGACCATTGCAGCCAGACCAAAGGCTGACATGGCTGTCAAAATGAAGGGCTGTGGTGCAGTCTGCTTTTGGCAGTCATGGTGCACCTGTGTTGTGATTTTTAGGGTGAAAAGCAGTAACTTTCCATAATTCCTTTGCAACAATGGAAATGTTGAAGAGTAAGATCAAATGCAGACAGACAGGGAGATGATAGTGTTGGGGGTAAAACCTTCTAGAGAAACATCACTGTGATAAATAGCCCAGGCTGAAAAGCATGGCTTCTGTGCTCATGATTTTATTTTCCTCTTTAATTTGTATTTGGTGGAATTGCTCCAGTCACCTGCAACGTGTCAGCATTTCCTAGAAATTATGAGGAGACTTTGTTTGATGTGCTGAAACAAGGGGCTCTGGCAATGAGATAGGTCCCTTTGTGCTGCAGGTACTCACTGAAGTGGGCTCTCCTGGCAGTTCCACAGCTCTTATCAGCCACGTGGACTATGGTTTGCTTGATTTCTTATTTCAGGAGGAAGTCGTGCTGCAACCTCTCAGAAAATTAGCTGAAAGCATTGTAGCCTAGTCGGTCTTTGATCATCACTTGTTTACTGCCAACAAAAGCTTGAGTTATCAACCCACATCTCCGGCAAGCCCACACGTTGCAGGCACTAAAAGGCCTCAGCTGCCTAATTGTTCTATCTTCCTTCTGCAATAAAATTGGCCCTTATGCTTGTCAAGCTCGTTGTGTATGATTAATAAAACTTATTAGGCCAAAGAGAATAATGTGGCTGGTGGGGGTGATTGTAAGAAAGGCTGGGATGTGAATAAACTTCTAGGCAGAACATAATAATTGAACAAGCTCAGTTAATTTTCTGCTCATCTTTTTTATTTGTTATAATACTGGCACAAGTGGTAGGTAGTTTCAGATACAGAGTTTGCTTCTTTTTTAGGTATCTGCGATTCACTGGAACTTTTGACCACAAGAGTATGTATTACATCCAAGCTGCCAACAGGTGGCAACTATTGCAGTGGTCCTGTCAGCTCTGCTAATAGCATCGTCATTTCAAAGGAGGAAGATGAGATTAGCCAAGCAGTGGGCCTGTGCCCATGCTGAGAAATGAAGCTGGTGCTTGGGATAAGACATAGAGATCTGCTAGCTGAATAATTTTGTATGGAAGAAGAGAGAGGAAATTGGGAGAAACTGGACAAGGGTGTTGACAGAAGAGAACAATAAGACTAGGAGAGTGAGCATGATGTTGGGTTGTTGCAGCTTAATACTTAATAGTGTGATTAATTACTTTTTCCATTCACATTGCCTATCACTGGGTATATTAACTGCTAATTGAGACTAGTGAAGGACAGGCTTTTGTCTTATAGGAAGCTCTCTGCACTTTTATTTCAGGCTGGGAAAACAGACATGGGCTTTGATGGTTCCTTCTCTGCCTGCCATCACCAGAGTGGTGTGCCTTGTACTTCTTGGTCTTATGAGCTGCACCCCAAAGGGCTAAAAGCCATGAGACATACACCTTAGGGGAGTGAGAAGAAGGAGGGAAAGGCCTGGCAGTGCTTCAGTGGCTCACCAGGGGTTTATCTCCTCCTCTGTCAGAAAGGCTTGAGCTGGGCTTGCAGCCAGGTCCACCTCTGCCAACTCCTGCCCTCCCAGAAGCAGGGACCACCATGCAGCAGTGCCCGGCTGCTGGGCCAGTGCAGCAGGATGGGTGCGGAAGCCCTCCCCACGCTGCCTGAGAGCTGCTCCCGGGGGCTGGTAGCTGGCACCCCCTGCCCAAGCTGTGTTCTCCTGGGCTGCCTGCTGAGAAACTGCCCGTTTCCTGCCTGGATTTAATTTTGCACTTGATCTGTTGAGTGTTTTGAGAATGAGAAGAAAATCACTTAAATATTTTCCATCATGCTGATTTTGTAATGGGATAGGCATCTTGGTGTAATCCAAAGAATAAGCCAAATTGCGTACTTTGTCTCTCGTAGGAATTCAGCCTGGAAAATAACCAACTTGAGGATGTTTTTATGAGTATACTTACCATGCTTTTTTCCTTAATTGCAAGAACACTTTTGTTGATCTTATACTGATTTTATTTGCACTGAACGCAAGTTTAAGCAAGGCAAATGTTTTAGATTGGAAACCTCTACATATTCTTCTGTGGCCTTGTCAAAATGGCTAGGAAAATGCTGACTGTTGATTGAATAATCATTGTGAGAGAGCTACTGAAAGGCAACGGATGCCGGAGTGAGCTATTTGTACATTCTGACAAAAAATAAATAACAAAAGAAAGAAGGCTGGGAGTGTGACCTCCTGCTTCAGGGCTGTTGCAACAGTTCTGCCTTGCCACTGCTGTTTCAGACTATTTAGTGAAATGTACAGTTGATTGCATGTCACTTGTTCTTTTTAGCACTAGATATGATTATAGATGAGAATGCTCCTCTTTATTATGTGGACTTTCACTCATAATGTTTATAGGACACTCTTGGCAATAGTCATGATGCCTGCTTTTTGATTAATCTACGAGTGATTTATCTTCTGGTAATAGCGGGTGTTGCAATGCTGCCGAACAGTTCTTTATTTTGGTCACTGAATATGGAGGGGGAAAAAAATTAACAAAAAGTTATGTTTAGAATCCCATAAACTGGAATGTAACTTCAGATTATGAGCAAGATTTGTTTAAAATCCCAATTTTCAACACCAGGATTGAAATGAAGATGATAAATAATTTTCCTGTAGACTTTGGCAATGGGGCAAATGTCCTAAGGGTATTTGCCAGTTCAGTGAAAAACTTGGTTTTCTAAGTTGGTATTTCTTTCAGCTGTATTTTTTACTCTAGCCTTCTTGGCATCATTCGTCATAGCTTTTCTTCTCTTCTTGGTTCTCCTGTAATAACTATAACACCTGTGGAATATTGTCCTGCTGGTTTTGATGTCTTTATGACTTGGTCTTTTTGCTTTTGTGAAGACTTTTTTGTTAATGTTAATTTGTCCTCAGCTACTTCACTTGGTGTCCACAGTCTGTATGCAATTTCCATGTGCTGGAGGCAGTGAAGAGCTCACAATTTAACCAAGTAGGACTTCTACTACATTTCCTATCACTTCTCTGTCCTGGAATAGTTTGTGTTTGTGCTCTTAATGGTGCTTCTTTAATCAATTACCCACTTTTTTTATTGTCTCCTTAAAGTTGTCTCCCCAATGTTCTCTTGCACTAGTTTCCTCAGTTTATTGATTTTTATATTCTCTGAGTACTTTCTTATCCACTTCTCTTTTTGGTATCGAATACAATTGCATTCTCCTTTCAATGGTTTTAGTAGATGCCAGATCGTCTCAATGAATTCCTTTCTTTATAAGACTTCTTTTTGAGAGCACGGGGAGAGGAAAACAATAGGTTTCAAATTGTGACTCGTTTTGGAATTTTCTAGTGCTTTTCACTGAACTTCTCCTTAGAGACATACTTACTCCAGGTGTCCTTGATTTATTTTTTTTTGGCCAATACATAATAGAAAGTATGTTGCTCTTAACTATAAACCACTCCTATGCTTCAGCTTCTGCAAATCTAAGCTCACCTACCAAATCCACATGCATAATATGCAGCATTTTATTTATCCTTGGGTGACACCTCTCTTGCATTATTATGCAAAAACATCATAGCCAGTTTATTTTTTTTTCCTCCATAGTTTACATGCTGTTGTACCATTCACAGCAATAGATCCCCAGCACAGAGAAACTAAGGAGGCATTTATCAGTGAGGCTTTTCAAACAGTCTTGGTTATCAGTGATTTTACTTAGTTCAGATACAATAACAAAATATCTCTGATACAATGTCATGTTTTCTCTGAATGGGATTATACCTATGTCTGACTCCTACATTGTTAATAACATTGTATATAACCAAGAATTTGTGGACTGAGCCCCACTGTAGAAGATAGATGCTATTTCACCTGATTAATCATAATAAGCAATAATATTTTCAGAGAAAGAGGAGAAGCACAGGCTCCTTGTGCTTTTGCAAAAGTAAAACTTTCCCACGAGAAGAGTAGAAACAAACAGCATAAGGAGGCTTTTTGCTCTGCTTCCTCCAGATTCTGTTTCTTGTCATTATCAAGCTATCACTACATCTGCTCCTGGGTTTCCCATGTATTTTCTAGTGGTTTTGACTATGTTATCAAACCAATTCTCATGGAGTTTAGCACACGGTACCCAGAGAAGCCTCTTGGACTTCCTTGTTCAGACTGGGGCTTGTCTGAGTTGGCCTCTGTTTTGACTCCTGATTCCTGCTCTCTTATTTTTCTGTGGAGGCTCGTGTTGTTCTCTAGCACTGATCCAGGCTCCCATGCCTTGACAATATTTAACCTGATGCCTGGCGCAGAGAGCTCTGGAACAGCCAGAGATAAGGAATAATCTCTTGCTGCAATGAGAAGGAATGCAATAGATTATTCCTTTCATTGGGATCTGCTTTGGATATCTGTCCTGAGTCCTGCATTCGATATCCTTGGTGAAAAACATCTTGAAAAGCCTAAGTAGCTTTCATGGGAGCCTAACTGGTAATTTGCCTCAGTTGCAGAGGCGCATCTTGCTCCTTGTCATGCCCTCCGGGAAGCTTCTGCAAGAACTTTTCAAGTCTCTTAACTGCTGTATTCCTCCAGGCAAAGCTTCCCATCCCTCTGTCTTCTCTCTGAAAATGAAATGGTACCCAGGCCCTCTTTCAAAGCAAAAGCAACTTGCTTGCAGATAAACCTAAGAATTTAGAGGCTGCCTAGATGGGGTGTATAGTGCTACAGAATAGTCACAGGACGAGCTCAACTTGGAGTATATCTCCATAGCTCCTCAAAAATGGGCTATTCATCCTCCCCCTGAGTTAGCTAGAATTACCCACAAAGATTGAATTTGGGGATTTGCACTGAATCCTAGGCTGGTATAGTCGTGTTCACATAGTATCTCTCTTCTCTGAATTTAAGCCAGATACGTCCGTATGACTGCTGTGCTCCAATACAAATTTGAAGTTATTTGTTCTCAGAGGGATTTGGGCTTAACTTCAAGGGTGATTTTGAGTTTCTTCTCTTGTTCCTTGTTTTACATAAATTTAGATCGATGTTACATCAGGAGCTAATATTTGGTAAATTATTTCTTATGTATAAATGCTACAAAACCTTCTGCCAAGTAGATCCTACTGTCTGCATCTTAGCACAAGAAGGAAAACAAAAATGTAGTATCTCAAGCAATCACTTTGATTTTCCAGGTGATAATTCTCATAGAATCATGGAATGGTTTAGGTTGGAAGCGACCTTGAAGAGGAACCCATGCAGGAACAGGTTTTCTGTCAGGAGCTGGGGCCTGTAGGGGACCTATGCTGGAGCAGTTCTTGCAGAATGGCAGCCCATAGGAACGAACTATGCTGGAGCAATTCATGGGACTGTATTCCATGGGAAGGACCTATGCTGGAGCATGGGAACAGTGTGAGGAAGGAGTGGCAGAGACGAAGTGTTATTAGCTGACCCTGACCCCAGTTCCCCATCCCCTGCACTGCTGGGGGTAGGGAGGAAGAGGTAAATCTGGGAAGAAGAGGGAGTGGGGGAAGGTGTTTTAAATTTTGGTTTTTATTTCTTGCTATCCTACTCTGTTATTAATTGGCAATAAATTAATTTCCTCAAGTCAAGCCTGTTTTGCCTGTGACACTAACTGGTGAGTGATCTCCCTGTCCTTATCTTGGCCCACAAGCTTTTTCATCATATCTTCTCCCCTTGTCCTGGCTGAGGAGAGAGAGTGAGAGAGCATCTGGGTGAGCACCTGGCAACCAGCCAAGGTCAACCCACCACATAAGGCTTATTCACTAACAGACCTATAATACGAAATAGGATGCTGTAAACATAGACTCTACACTATTAAGGTATTTTATAGTGATGATGTATCTCCAGATCTTCTGACCTTAATCTTATCACTTTGTACTGAGCTCTGAAAATTTCATTTCCATTCCTTCTATTTTCTCAGCTGACAATAAGTACTGCTGAGCAAGCAAAGGTAAGTGCTTTTTGGATTGACTTTTGTCCAACTGCTGCCGCAGTCCAAGAGATTTATATGGCATAGTCTACTGTTTGTATCTAGCTGTGCTTATATTTTGGATATCCACTTGTGCGTAGAAAGAGAAACCATGGACAAAACCCCTGAAATCCTTTCTGTTTTATATATTTATCACCTCTGAAGTATGCAACCCCCTCTTCTGCGCAAAACAAGCAGCCACATGCAGAACGCTATGCTTAGTACATAAACGTCTTGCTTGTACTCACTCCATCTCTTGTGTGAGAGAGGAGTGTTGTGGGGAAAAAAAGATGAGTGAGCCAACTACTGAAAAGCTCTGGCCTAAATGCTTGCCTTTATCTTCAACTTGCTTGAAATATTCAAATCAGGAAGATTAGAATCAAATAACAGCAGTTAGGGTATTTTTAGGGTTGCCTCCTTAATCAGGCAAGTTAGTGCCTGCAGAGCTATGATGCCTTCATGAGCACTGCCTGCCTCCAGGTCTGAAGCTCTACCAGCTGCACCTACTATCATGCTATTTATCATTGTCAATCTTGTGTAATCAACAGTGGTCACCTATTTCATGGCACTATATGTACCAAAAAGAAAAATGTACACATATATGCAAAATCTTTATGCATATGTACATTTCTTTGTGTGTGTGAAGCTCTGAATATATACTGGAAAAGTTATGGGTTTTTTTCCTTGAGAAATTAATTTCTTAATAATTTCCCATCAACAGAATATCTCATTATATATAAATGTTGTGAAAGACCTTATTAGACAGATAGACACATGAAGGATAAAATTAAAAGTTGCTGTGGAAACCATAACCTGAAATAAGTCTTTCTTTTGTGCACTCAAAATCCCAGTCTTTGTCTTCTATTAGGATACTGTTTGCATATAATCTTCTTTCTTTAGGAAAAAGAATCTGAATTGCTGATACACAAACAGAAGTCCCATCTGACTGTGACTGTAAAGTGCATCTCAGACTAATGGAACTTTTTTTTCCTTTCCTTTGAGTATTTTAAGCCCCTCTCTTGTCCTGGTATCAGTCTGGTGTAAGGCAGAAAAAAATTTAATCCCTGGTGGTTGTTACTGCCCATCTACGACTGGCTGCAGCAGTTTGAGTGAACTGCTGATATTATTGCCTTCCCCGGAGTTAATTGTGATGTAGGAAAATGCTTGGGGTAGGGTACAGAGGAGGGAAGAAGAAAGAGTAAAGAAGATGCTAAGGCACGGAGGAAATGTTTTGCTAAACATGAAACATTCTTTAGCTCTCAGCTGCAGCTGTCATCATCCCTCTATAGCACATTCTTAGAAAATCACATTTCAAATATGGCTTGTCAAATAAGCAAAAAGCGACTTGAGCTCTGTATGTATCAACCACTTTGGTACAGAGAGAGGCTTGATCACACTAAAGCTGGCGTCCATGTTCTATCCTTGAGATTCTTCTGTAGCTGCTATTTTCTGTAGTCATCTGTTGGCAGATGCATTCACATAGTGTTACCCTGGGTCAGGAATGTGCTTTTGAAAAGAAACTCCCGATGGTCCGTGCTTACTGTGGTGGGTTCATATTGTCAAGCAGCCTTGGAACACACAGAAAACACTGCATCTTTTCTGATGGAGCTAAAGCAGAATATGTACCCTGGGGGTACACCTAATGCTCTCCAGCTCCTAATGGGCGTTCAGTTCACAGGATCAGACTGTGATTAGCCCAAAATAAAATCCCCCCAACCCATGCTGTGCTCTGTCAAACCACTCCTGCTGAGCTACACAGCTGATGAGATAAACATAGCTTTTGTTAAACAAGCTCTTCCTGCAGTGTGATTTTTTTTTTTAAATCTGTTTTATATGCAAGAAATTACTTGAGCATCAGCTCCAAGAAGGCACTGAAAAATGCCAATTTGCAGTGCTTGTGTATTGAAGATCTCTCCTGATGATTACACAAATAATGTGCATGGAAAAGATGGGACCAAATATTGAGTATGCTCCTGTTATGAGGCTTTCTGTCTAGGAAAAAGCATTACAGACCGATTCTTCTGGTGACCTGCTAACCCTGGATGGCTCGGCAAGAAAACACAGGAGCCATGGCTGCATGCAGGCATTGTTGCCAGCTAAGCCTCATGTTTTCTTCACAAATGCTGAAATACCACAGAGAATGATGTAATGTCAATCTGTACAATTATTTGCAAATGCATGAATCCCGCTTGACTTATTCAGTAGTTATGTATAAAAATACCCCAAATGGCACAGAATTTCTACTGTTATCGCACAACAGCTTGCATTTAAAAAGCCATTGTGCTTAAGTGCAAACTGAGAATTGGCATATATGAAAAAACAAAAAAAAAGAAAAAAGCCAAATGCTTAGAATACATATACTAAACACAATGTCAAGACCAGCCCCAGCTCTGGAGTTCACACTCAGCAAACATTTTATATACAAGCACTGTCTGATGGGCTGATAATTTTTTTGCCCTTCCAGTTTTAGTGCCATCAACATAGAGCTCAGCCCTGGTGGAATTTGATTGAATTTCCTCTGAACCAATACTTGAATACCTCTACGCAGCTATATAATTTGAATAAGGAGTCGGCTGTGAAGCAAGCTATCCCAGACATTGTGAAATCCATCTCTCTTTTAGGAACACAGGAGAAGTGACATCCTAGAGATGGCTCTGGACTGTTCTAACTTTGATATTTTACAGGGTGATTCAGAATTGTAATACTAGACAAGGGCATTTTTATTTCAAAGATGAATACTACGTAATTCTTTACAAGTTTCACCTCAATCTGTTTAAGAAGGATTATGGGCTGTTTCTCTCTGCCAGCATGGTTGGCCTGCATTAAATGAGCCGTACATTCCTAGCGGGTTGATGTCCATGCCACAGAAAACAGCTTCTACATTGGCATCTTTGTGACGGGTCTTTCCAGAGGCAGATAATGAATGACTATGGAGGAATATACTGCATTTCCCTCCCATTTAGCTAGTGCTAGACTGAGGAAAGTCGCCTGTCCTTGTGATCTCGGCAATACATAGGACAGATTCTCTCCACAGGGTTCTTGATCAAGCCCCTTTTCATGAGCTCCACAGTTTTGTTTTGATAAAAAACGTTATTTGTTTGTTGCAGTATAACAGCCAATAAATGATGAGGCAGAAAGTGTTCTGCTTTAGTTTAATTTTTGGATATGTATGCTATCTGCCATCTGAAACATATGAGCAAACAACCCCTGTCCCAGTGACTTGATAAGAGTGGCAGAAAGTTACTGTCCTGAGGTCCTATTTCGTCGTTGCTCACTTAGCTTTTATCTCTGACAGGAGTAATCCTCCTGTATCTTAGTGGGATTTTTGGCTGCATTGCATACTGTCTGCGTTAGTTGCAGTCTGTGGTTTGCAGAGGGTGCTTGGGATTGTTGTGTACTAAGTAAGCTAGATCCTCACAGCTGAGCATTCACAAGTAGCTACTCAACTTTGATAGCAAATCATAGAATCATAGAATGGTTCAGGTTGGAAGGGTCCTTAAAGATCATTGAGTTCCAATAATTTATTGCTGAGTTACTTGGGAAGCTATTGCTGAATGGTAAGAAAAAACCCAACATCCATGTTGGGTTAGAGAAAATATAAATAGTCTAGGAATAATTAAGGTTGGAAAGGACTTCTAGAAGTCGCCTGGGCCAGACCTCTGCTCAAAGCAGGGCTAACTTCAGTGCTGTATCCTGTATTGAACAGCGGCCAGCACCAGAGAAGAGAAAAAAGATAGAAAAGTACAGCTACCTTGTGCTTTGAAAACTTTGCCTAGCTTTTTACAGTCAGGGATGTAGGACTTTGTGAGACGGAGGTTGCATTTGAATCATCTCTTAATAGCCATTGACAAACCTGCCCTGAATAATGATTCCAATCTCTTAACCCATTTTTTGGTTTTAATCTCCAAAATAAATTGCAGCAATGAGTTCCACTAATTTAATTATGTTCTGTGAAAAAATATTTATGCTGGTTGTCCAAACCTGCTTCTTGATAATTTACAGATGTGCCTCCTGAAGAAGCTAAGTGGCCCGAAATGAAAACAAAGCAATAAAAAGGAATATAGGGTGGCGTAGAAGGTGTAGGACACATATACTGGAAGATTTTTATGTATGAAGTGTCTCCACTATGAGTAGTGGGACAGATACCCTGTGGGCCAGGGTTAGGGTAGGTAGAGGCAGTGTGGTAAAATGCCAATGGAGAAGTAAGTGATGATACGGTGGAAAAGAGGCTACATGGACCTTCGTAAGAGCACCTGGAATTTATGTGTCGAGAGGAACAAGGATTACTGTGGTGGAGCTGAAGGCTTGTTCCCTTGCAGGAAGGTAACAATTAACAAGTAGCAAGAGAAGTAGAAGTGGCAAAGATGAGGAAAGCAGCTGAGTCCTCAAAAAGAGAGACAAAAGTCAGAGGGCTGTTAGTAGCTCAAGGCTTCAAGAGGGAAAACATCAACATGGAGAAGTATTAAATCCTGAAGGAAAAAAACAAAACAAAGCAAAATATCAGACTGGCCAGCTAGTTGGACAGCCAGGACACACTGGGCCATTTGGTGAGGTTGTCCATGCCATGAGTGTCAACAGAACTGGTAGCAGAGGGCACCCCAGCAGCACTGTGGATCTGTTGCAGGGAGGTGTGGGGGATGATGCTGCCCCTTCTGCCTGCCTCTCCTTGGCCAGCAAAGGCTCTCGGGTGCCTTATCAGGGTCACGAGCACAACAGTGCTTAGCCTAAGAGTTCAAAAAGATCCTAGCTGTTTTTTATGTGCGTTAGCTGATAAATAATTGCTTTGCACTTCACACTTATGTGTGTTACTCTTTTTTTTCCTGGCTAAAGGTGCCCAAACAAACTGACCCAAAGGAAAGGCTGTTTACAACATATGCCCAGGATGAACACTAGGGAGAAGAGATTCCCACCTGCCCCCAAAAGGGCACATCCAGGAGCATGAACGACCCTTGCTGAGGAAAAACTGGTTAGGTTGTCATTAGTGAGGGGGGAAGGATCATGGACTGTATCCCTGAGGAAGGACCTGGGACAGGGTGTAGAGGTTGAAAAAGATCCTGAAGGTCACATGGAGGATCAGCAGTGGATTTTTCCCCATTAGGACAAGTGTCAGTGCCTGGAGTGAATCAAAATAACTGTGCCAGAACGATACTCAAAGAACAGTACATTCAGGTGATCTTTGGTAAAATGCTTTCCGTCCTTGGAAGGAAGTGTGAAAGCCAGAAAAATTACTGCCAATTAGTACAGTCAGTACAAGGATTGTGGTTAGGAGGAAAAAACCATGCAAAGGGGACTCATCTGAGGATGGATAATGCTGAAGACATCACTTCCTGGGATCCCACTTAACAAGATTTATGAGAAGAGCTTTAAACTAAGAAATGAGGAAAAGGGTTTGAGAGAGCAGTGAAATCCTTACAGCTGTTTTTATAATAAAAGGAGAAGGAGAAACAAGGAGTAATACTGCTGCCAACTGTAGTCAAGTGGGCAATATCAACAGTCAAATTATTTACTTTTACTAGAGTAAATGGCTAGAAAGTATGTGGTCAATAGGAGACAACAGACATGCCTGTGTATTCACACTGGGCAAGCAGATTGCAGGTGATGAGCGGGGCACGAAACTGAATATGATGTTGACTGCATCGAGGTGGAACAGCAGCAGTGATGACTACATGACAAGGAGCAATCATCTTGGAAACGCACTGTACAGGAATGATAGAAATAACAGTTTAAAGGTAGTGGAGGAGTAGAATCATATTTTAAAGATGTTAATAAATTATAAAAAAAAGACTGGTAATGTGGATAAAGTAAATTAGTTATGATCAAAATCATTCCAGGAAAGGATGTCAAAGGCGGCCCTCCTGGGATAGACTGGGGAAGGTGAATTTGGATATGAACAAAGAATTATTTAATGCTATTAGAGGGAGAAATACTCCTGAGATTTGTGTCATGGGAAATTTTCATATCTCAGTCATTGGCACTGAAAACCATTAGCAATCATAGGCCATGGGTGTGACAATCAACAGATCTATTTAACTGAGCAGTCAATGAACCAACAGAGGGTGATACTACTTAAAATCTCATTTCTGTGACTAACACTAACAACTTAAAGGGGGTGCTTGTAGAAAAACTAACTTGAGTGAGCAAGTGAAGTTGATTTAGTTGGTGTGACCTGGAATGTGGGTCTGTGACTCTTATTCTTGGTTTAGAAAGGGAAAACCATGCACAACCAGAGGAAACTAAATGGTGAAGAATGGACTAAGAAGCTCAAGATTTCACTTTAAATGAAGCCTGAAATTTCTTTATGTTAAAGATGTGAAGCTGTTGGGGACTTCTTTTCTAAAGCAAAGGAAAAAACAGCCCCGGTCAGCTCAGGAAATAAGGGCAATTTCTCCTGAAATGAACATTAGGAATGCACAGAGACCCCCCAATGACAGGGAATAATGGTTAACTGGCAAAGAGATCTGTCTAAGTGATCAAGAAGTTCAGGAAGAAAATGGGAATTGTCAGCAGCTGTGCTAAGGCTGGTCTTGCAAAATACCTTCAAATGCTAAGCAGTGGGTTCTCTCAAGGTGTGTACAAGGAGAAGAGCTGTGGTGGGAACAGCCCTCAGCTGAAGCCTTCATCACATCCCCATGGTTTGGGAGAGCCAGGGGACTCTGTGGGGCTCATGTTTGGAGTCATGCACAAGCAGCGGTCTGTAAGTAGAAAAAGTGTATGTGTGTGGGTAAGAACCACCACAGAGAAACGTTTGGGATTTTTTCTTTAACAAGGAGAACATTTTGGTCCAAGTTTGCTTTCAGCACATAGTGAAGCGGGCCAGGCCAGACAATTCTTTGCCCTGAGACAGCTGTTCAGTGCAACACGGGTCAGCGCAAGCAGTAGCAGTGAGAAGGTTGGAGAAATAATACCGACAATGTCTTTTGGTGCAAAGTGTTAGGAAATCTTAATTATCAGCCTCATCACTAGCTTGATGTGCAATGACTTCACATCAGAGGATTCAGCAGGTACTTGGGCAGACAAGAAAGAAAATGAACAAATCTGCCTCTACACAAGGCAAACACTCAAGATGACTCCCATTATTTTTTTTTGTCCGTTCCTTAAGAATGGGGATAAGTACACACACCAAAGAACCCTACCTGCCTAAGGAGGACATACCCCTCCTCAAATCCTGCAGTGACTGTATCTGGATCAGAAAACAGCTGGCTGTGATGATGAGACAATAGCATACAGGTGGCCTTGCTTAACCCATATCTGGGAGATCACACCCCTTCCTCAGGATACCAAGTGGTGGTCTGTGGAGTTATCTTAGCCTAACGTTGAACAGACAGTGGAAATTTGATTCTGGACTTCCACGGAAACATGCTCAACGTTGTTCCTCCTGGCTTCATACAAAATTCTCTTCTGTGAGTCATTTTTCACTTTCCAATACCTGACAACACAAGCTGACTATGGCATTGCTCATTCTCGTTGATTACTCAAAAAGCCTCTGTTATTTTTGTGGGGTTTTTTTTAATCTTAAAATCTCACCTGTTTGAGTCCTAGGTTTTGTGTTTGATTTACTCTGTGACTGTAGAACAATCTGATGTTCCTGGGTCTTAAAATGATTGAAAATTCAGTGGACCTGAACACCACAGCTACCAATGGCAAATTAAAAGGATCCCAATTGTACTATTTTCTGAAGCCTTAGCCATGATTTTTAACAGTAGCGGTTAAAAATAATGATACTAGCTAAAAATAATAAATACATATATATTCTTTCAGCAAATCTCTACTCTAGACCCCACACTTTTATGTCAAAGGAGGTCCCTTGCTTGTTTTCTGACTTTAACATTTTGCAGACTTTTAAAAATTCTACAATGAAGCCTAAGAAGACAATAAGATAATGTCATAGTAAACTGAGGAGACTTCGGTTTAATTCTTTGCTGCTATTTTCTTTTGTGATCTCAGGCAAGTAGTTTTTCTCTCTCTGCTTTGATTCTTCATCTCTAACTGAGGACAAAAGCACTTTCTTATTTCTCCTGGAGATGCATTATTTTAATCACTGTAAAAGACAATGAAGAGCTCAGACACTACAGCAAGGGGGATTGTATTAAACACAACAGCTCAACAGAAGTAGAAAAAAAATCTGAGGCTCCTGATGTTTAAGGCTGGATTGTTTAAATACTTTTATCAGTTTGTTGTGCCCTCTGTGACCATGGGAGGTGAGGATATCAATAGCATCTGCATCTCAGTGGGTTAAAGATCTGAACCCAGCTGCCAACTAAAACCTTGGTTTTACTAATGCTAATGTCTTTTCAGCTCTTAATCTCTGATGTTGAAAAAGGCTGTAGAAAATCTACATATCTGTGAAAGGGAAGAGTGGGATAAGCTTGGGGTTTTTTTGTTTCTTTGTTAAAATAGGAAATAAGGTACTTAATGAATTGCTCCTGTGCTGTTTGAGTTTTGTGGCTAGATTGTTACAGCTTGGGTATAGTAATATATTTAATCAACGTAGAAAAAGAGATGGATAGATCAGCAAGGGATTGCACAGCACATAGCTATACAGGCTGTCCACAAAAGACACTGCCTAATGCATTTGGATTTGATGAACTTCAGAAGAAGCAGCCTGGAAGGAATTCCCCAGCTACCTCTGAAGAAAATAGCCACCTGACAGAGAAAACTGCTGACTGATAGCACTGTCATTTGGATAAATGTCTGGTTTATCCCCAGCTTCTTTTTCTTTAATCCCCATTTTCTTGGGGAGCATTCTTTAGTCTTTTGGGGACAGGGTAATATCTTTATTTCTGTACCTCACTAGTTTTTGCTTGAAAAAACTCTAGGTTTTCAACTTTGCTCTTTTGTCACGCTTGCAAATGTGCTGTCTTGTGGTCTGTGAAGCTCCTCTGGGCAAAGCACCAGCTCCCTGGGCCACCTGTGAAGAAGTGGGTGGTATCAGTGTGAGGGGAGAGAAGGTGGGGTTAGAGCAAAGGAAACCACCACAATGTGTGGGACATAACGTGAAAGCAGGAAAGAGAAATACAGCTCTGAAAGAGCAAGGGAGAAATGGTAGCAGAAATGACAGTCTTTTGCTGGATTAGTAAAGGATTATTTTGTAATTACATTTCAGGTAATTTAGCAATGCTTCAGTTGTATATACAGCCAAACCAGAAAATGTATTGCTGAGGGATGTGATACTTGTCATGCTTCTTCCTGGCAACAAAGACCAGAGTCAGCCAGAGCATATTCATGCCGGTCTGCTCTGTGTTGTTCCCGCAGCATGATGCTAAGCAAATGGCAAGCTGTACTAATTGGTCAGCAGGGGATTTTCTTGCGTAAAAAAGGCCCTCAAAAGGCTCAGAAGTGCCCATGCCTTAACACAGCTTAATGACAGCAGCTTATATAGCAGTAGTGCTTGTATTTGGGTGGAGGTTCTATAGGGATATAGGCCTGTCAGCTTCCTTGGCTGTGTGTGTGGGCTGGCCTTTCCCTGCCTGCAGTGACCTCAGCCCTGGGGACCTGAGAGCCAGCATGTTCCTGCATTGTCCTTCTGCAGTTGCAGGCAGAGGGGACACCAGCTCAGTTAAGCAGCGAAGACACCTGTCAGCAAGGTGCTCTCCCTAGGTGCTGGATTGTGGATTTCACTCCTTTTGGTTATGCTTCAAGCCACGTTCAGCAGTCTGGCTGGCCATCAGTCTTCATTTCCTTTTCAGGGCCTGGGGAAGCTGCTGTCCTTATGTGCTTTAGATCAGTAACTTGCTTCGTTTTACCTTAGAGCCTTTGACAGATACCTTCTGTAACACAGAGAAGATAACTCATTTTATATCTGTGATCTCCTGCAATGCTGATGATAATGTTTGAACTTCTTGCCTGTTTCAGTAGTGAAACTCCAGAAGATACGTTTGATCAAGGAGACGTGCTAGAACCTTTGTCTGGGTATGTCACTACATGACAGAAAGAAATGTGTTGGCACAGGGGAACAAAGGAAGGAGTTTACTTCATATTTGCTGATTATATGGTGAAATGTTGCAGGTAGAAAGAATCCCTATGTTATTTCTGCATCAAAAAAATGTTAAATATTGTGAAGAGTACTATCTGGCAAAAAAATCTTACCCACGCTTTCCTGAGCTATTGAATAGGAGGATGTGGTTTGCACCACCTTATGACCATGCTGAATGTAAAGTTATTGTTTGTATAGCTCCCTAAACAACCTGAAAATGTGAGCTCTCCACTATTTAAAACTATTTAAAACTAGCTTGTATTTAGAGTGTCTAATATGTTTATCTATATATTTGCAATTAACCAAGTCCTACTTCCTTTACAGCAATATATCCCACAGCAGAAGGGAATGAGATGGGATCGTACTGCCACTGTATATTTCCTTGGAAATGCAGCATAGATAACTCTAACTGGCCTCACACTTCTTATGAAAGATTTGGAGTAATCTTTAGTTTGATTTTTTTTTTCTCCCCCTTAGAATTCAACAAAACTTGGAAAAGGAAAGACATTTCCAGTTCTAGTGACTTTTTGTCTGTATGACAGTGAAAGAGAGCATATGGGACAGAAAAAAAGGAAAAGAGATGTTGAGCGAAGCACACGAGTCAGTAAATGTGTCATAATTTTCATTTCTACTTTCCAAAGCAGCTCAAGTGGTTCCTGCACTGCCTATATTTAAAGAAAAAAAAATAAAATTCAAGCTGCAAGTGAATTGCATAAACAGTTCTAGATTCACTTTCCCAGTAACAGGAATGGAATTGGACAACTGACAGGGACCAACTGAAGCACTTGGGTATAAATCAATGATTAGGCAATGCAAGAGAGAAAATTCGTTAGCATGAAAAATGCCAGGGGAATTAGAAATAGTCCTTTCAGCTCCTGAGTTTTCCTCTTGCTCACAAAAGAGCTGCCATCATGTATTCCTTGTATTTGGTAATTTCTAACTCTGGCAAGGATTGTTTGTGATACTTGCACTCTATGTTTGTGTACACGTGTGGCCTATATGTGTTTCTTTTTCTACTTTTTCCAGTCTCATCTGAGACTTTAAAGCTTCTGTACTCAGTACCTGCAGTTCGCATTGATATTACATCCAAATCACACCTCAGCTACTCCCAAAGATTTTTCTCTCAATTTATAATCTTATTTTTCAAAGCTGGCTAGGGGACCCTCAACCAGGACTTCCTACAAGTACTTGGCTTTGTCAAATGGGAAACTCTTCAGTCCATTTTTCCTTCCCCTTCCCTAGTGTGATCTTGTGACAGGAACATAGCAAGGACATCTATTAATTTCAGGATTGCCTCATTCCTGCCTCCATGTTGTTACTGTATTTTAATGCATTTCTTCTCTTTATTTCCATCCTTCTTTTCCATCTGCCTCCCTCTCTGTTGAGACCAGTCATAAAAAGCTAAAAACTATGTCACGAGTGTGTTGCTGAGTTTCGGGCAGTTAGACAACATCTATTGCTGTAATCATACATCCTCTGCTGCAGTCAGCTCGGAACTGGGTACACCAGATGCAGTCCAGCAAAGAGGGAAGATGTGCATTCAAACTCCTGGGCTCCTGCTCTATGTTTGTCTTACGTGCTCGCTGCCCTATGAACCTGGATGCTTTGTAACCTGCTGCCCAGTATGCCACCTATCTAGGGACCCTGTTGATAGAACTTAACAGAAAATACATGAAGACAGTAAGGCTTAAATTTTGTTGAAGTGTGAATAATTTTTCTTTCCTAGAATGAGATTCCAGCCATTGACCAGTCTATAGTTTCAGAGCACAATTCTCCACTGCCCCGTGCCTTGCTTTGTCCTTTACACCAGTGCAGTACAAGAGGTGTTACAGCTTTTGGAAATGGGGAAATTTTGGCCGCTTTACACAGTACTATACAACAGCAAAACATGATGAAGAGCAAGTGTGAACGAAACCTCTAGTCTGGTAACCGCAAACAAGCCCAAATAAAAAACAGTTGTTATAATTGATGTCATTACTTTAATGGAGAGGTGAGTTGCTGTTTCCTGTGTGCTTGGTATTGCTCGTGACTCCTTAGAATTTAATACTGAAATAAAACCAGTAACATACCATGAAAGAAACAGCTTCTCTAGAAACTTTTAACCTGCTGCTGAGGCCTGTACTATTAGACGTTGTCAGGGGAGCTGATCTCTGGTGATCTGTAAATTTTTTTTCCCCTATGTACATTTTCAAAGGGCGTAGGTCCTGCTGCACACCATTTTAAATAACGGTCCTTCCTGACTCTTGCGTGGGAGGTCTCACAAGCAGTGCTGAACCCTTGAGACTTGTCAACTTTAATTGAAATGACCTGGAGTCTCCTTCAGCTAAGAAAATGTTACAGAGACATAGACCTGAAGCGGCAATGAGAGGGAGCGGAGGGCCAAAAAGATTATTAGAGGGATGGAGCACCTCTCCTATGAAGACAGGCTGAGAGAGCTGGGGTTGTTGAGCCTGGAGAAGAGATGGCTCCGGGGAGACCTTATAGCAGCCTTCCAATATCTGAAGGGAGCCTACAGGAGAACTGGTGAGGGACTCTTTGTCAGGAAGTGTAGTGACAGGACAAGGGGTAATGATTTTAAATTGGAAGAGGGGAGATTTAGACTAGATACCAGAAAGAAATTCTTTACTGTGAGGGTGGTGAGGCACTGGAACAGATTGCCCAGAGAAGCTGTGGATGCCCCATCCCTGGAGGTGTTCAAGGCCAGGCTGGATGGGGCTTTGAGCAACCTGGTCTAGTGGGAGGTGCCACAAGACAAGCCCTAATGAAGGGGAGTGCAGGTCAACACACGGGGTCCGAGAACCTTGCCGGGGAGGGGAGGGATCCCGTGCTGATGGTTTCCCAGCTTGTCAGGCCCTTCGTGCTGCCGGGATGGGGGTGTAGCCCCCACCCGAGGGTGCGACCACACAGCCGTGGCCACGGGAGACACCCGCAGAGCTGGTGGCAGCACCGTGGGGACGACAGGCAATGGGGTTTTTCAGCCAGACGGGCCCATGCTGCTGGAGGCGCCGACCCCGCTGGCGGGCCACAGCGGGTACGGGAGGAAAGCCCCTCAGGCGAGGCCGGGCAGGCAGCCGTGCTTGAGAGGGGGCACCCCCGGTCCGGGGGGAACACGGCCCCGGCTCCCCCTGGGGAAGGGCGGGGGCAGAGGAGGGGGCACGGTGGGGCTGCTGCCCTGAGGGAGCCCGTGGCCGGGCCCCGGCGGAGGCGGGCGGGCGGGCGGCCGGTGCTCCCGGGGCCGCTAGGGGGAACCGCCCTCCCGGGGGAGCCCGTGGCCGGGCCCCGGCGGAGGCGGGCGGGCGGGCGGCCGGTGCTCCCGGAGCCGCTAGGGGGAACCGCCCTCCCGGGAAACGGCCGCTCGGTAGCCGGCTGTGGGCTCCCTGCCGGCCCGGGCCTGCCCCGCCGCCGGGCCGCGGGCTGAGGTTCCTGGCGAGTGGGCCTGACAGTGCAGCAAGGTCCCCTTGGGCACGAATGGCCTGGGACGGCTAGAACAACCTAAAAATCGCCTCCTGTTTGTCCTATTTCTAAAATGCCTCGTTTGTATGCTACGTGATTTCTTGCCTTCGGATCGAGGAGTTTTCCTTTTCAGATCCCACTTAATAAACGTAACTAAAAGCCAGGCTGGATGGGGCTTTGGGCAACCTGGTCTAGTGGGAGGTGTCCCTGCCCATGGCAGGGGGGCTGGAACTAGATGATCTTTAAGGTCTGTTCCAACCCAAACCTGTGGTTCTACATACTTCACAGCAGCTCAGGCCCGTCAGAGCCGAGGCTCCCCTTGAGCAGAGGGGCGAGCTGCTGCCCTCCTTGTCAGGTTTTTGGCTCTGGTTTTGTCTCCCACTGTGCCCCCTCTCCCAGGCAGGCAGGAGAGGGGCTGCAGGAGGACAGGCCTTCACAGCCGCCCATTGCCAGGGGGCTGCTGGCTGCTTGGCCCCTGGAGAGCTTCCCTGCAAACAGAGGCCAAATCCAGCCCTCGGTGAAAGCCTGCTCTGGTTTTTCTCCTTCCCTCTGACACTTCTTTCATCTGTGCTGGGTATTCTTGTCTGCAGGTTAGTCTGTAATGCATCTCTCCTCCTTCGGTTTTCCTTCTACAGCGAAGGATGAGAGAAGGCAGAAACAGGTTATCATTTCATAGCCTTCCTCATTCGCCTGAAGGATCTTTAAATGAGCTCTTTTGTCCAGTAACACAAAATAAGCCAAACCTTGTACTGAAATAACTCTTACCCTTCATTCATGGTGTGCATTGTGTTGTAGGTAAGAACAGTCAGAGCGTGGAGTGGGGTGAATAGAAGGGGTGGCTCAGAGAAGCGTTACTTGATTTATTTTCTGTTGAATCTAGACCGCTTCATTTTATTTCATTTTTTTCCTGTCTTGTTTGCAGGTTTAGAGCTTAGAGGGTGTTTCAGTTGCTTTATGTTATTCTTCTCCAGTCAAAGAAAAAAGAAG
>KZ506255.1:35082-50748 GCA_002844005.1 Limosa lapponica baueri
GTGAGCCTCCCACGCTAAGCCCTCTCAGGCTGGCCAGCCATTGACAAGTAGAACAACTCATGAAAGGTGATGTAGGCTGTATTTAAAGGCAAGCTGTCATCCTTGCAGTTTAGCTGTGCCGAACCAAAAGTTGTTTTCAAATGCACCAACCTGGGGAACTAGAAATGCAGTTTCTAGAAGGCAACTTCACCTCTTTTTATCTCTAGATCTGTAGTACTAAGATTTCTCCCTCATTCCCGGCGTAATAGATGTGATGACTTACAGATAAGGTTGATAATTCTCCTTCTCAGTCTTGCCTGAGGGTCAGTACATTCCCTGAAATCACAGCCTTCTTATCAGGAAGCCACTGGAGGTGCAACTCTGATTCATGATTTCTCCAGTAGCAAGGGAGTTTCCAGGGCCATTCTATTTGCTCTTCTTCCCCACTTGCCACAAGTTATTGCCTATGCAGCCTTACTCGTTCAACTGCTTGTGCAGTCATTATCTAAGATTGGTCATTGTAGCGATCCCATATTTTACAAGCCTTCCAAAAACAAGGAGGAGGATGCCAAAGACGATTTCTCAGCAATGGTGACTAGTGTATGCATTCAATATTATTTGATACTTAAAATATTCTAGGCCTAACACACCAATGGGAGATCTTGCCAGCTTCCTGCTGGTTCCAGGCTCTCACAGATCCTTTAATAAGTTTTCTGCCTGACTCATGCTTATTCTTTCAGTTTCCCCATCCCCCCTTATCCGCCCTTGTCCCCCTTATCCTCTTATTTGCTTTTAACCCACATACTGTCTCTCCTTCTTCTTGGATTTCAGCATAGGTTCTTCGCTTTCTAGGGGAAAACGTGGGAGCTTTTTGTGGCTTGATCTTCTCTTTGGCCAAATATGCAAGTCTGGCACAGGGGAAAAAGCAAGCAAAGTTTTTTCCTGTAGGCAAGGCTGAATGGAGACTGAAACTTCTTCTTCCACCAGGAGATTGATCCTTGACTTCTGGCAGTGCTCCTCATATATTGCATATGGCGCACTTTTTTCTACTGGCATTTATAGTTATATGCAGAGCAATTTATAAGGATGCAAATCAGTCAAATATGCCATTGGGTTAAGGAAGGCAGAGCTCCTCAGAGGTCTGTGGGCAGGAACACATTACTTTTCTGAAGATCACTTTGAGCCTGGCTCAAAGTCCACTGGAGGCACCTGGAATCTTTTAAGAGGTATAGGATCAGTTGTGGCAGAGGGCAAACCTTTGTTTCTCTTGGTCTATGCTCTATTTACAAATACAATTACAGATGCAGTGGAATAGTCTTGCAGTGTCTGATTACTCACTGCAAACACAGGTATTTTAAATCTGTGGGTGAAAAATAATGATCTCATGGCAGGTCATCTTATTTATTGCGATACACAACTACGACAAGTGAGAAGAAATGAAAAAGTGAAGTTAATGTTTATTCTGCAATAATGAATTTCTTAGAGAAAGAAGTTTTCTTAGGAACTATTTGCTGCAGGAGTCTTAGTATAGTAGGTCTGATCCTCCCTAATGTGAATTACACACACAACCATAGATATACCTAACATATTTTAAATACAAAGTGAGTACTGATTGAAATATGAAATCTATTGCTTCTTCCTTGCAGTTTCAGTCACTTATATAATCGAATTCCAAGATCTGTGGTTTTAATAGTAGTGTGGTTTTTTCCTCTTACTCAGAGTACCTCCCTCAGAGTACTGGTATTATAAATGGTTTTTAACCAGAAAATCTTCATAGATGCTGTTGAATTTTGCAGAAAAATAAATTAATTGTTACGTGATTTAAGTGAGCTCTCAGTGAGTTTCATCAGTTGTGAACAGAATACACATTTGTTTTTAGTCTAGAATCATTCCATTTTACAAGGTTGAAAAGTGCATAACAAATAATTTTGGTTGGTTTTTAAAGGACAAGTTGATTTTGCATTTTTACTGGCTGCCCTAGAATATTGTGCTCATTTCTATGAGGCAGAAATTCAAACAGCTTTTCCTTAACAAGATAAAAGTTGTAGAAAACACGCATTTGAGATTTTGTAATTAAGTACTCAATTTGAGCACATTTAGAAATGCCAGAGGTAATGATTCTTTGAAGTTTATCGTTCATAGTAATCTTTTCATACTACAAAAAAAGGCAAGGAATACTGTGACCAAACAAAATTAGAACTATAAATCAGATTAGCCCTTTGCTCAGTTTTTCACCAAACAACCAGTTCAATAAATCACTCTGCATGGCCTATACGTTATGCTTACTGCTTTTCCTGTATCTACATCAGCACAACAGTGTGCCGTAAAATGGTATTTGATATATGCAAAGTGAGTCAATGGATGTTTTAGAAAGAAAAAAAACAGGTTTGTTTTTTACTGTTTTAAATGCAGTACTGTTTCCAGAGGATATTTGGTTGGAGAATACCAGCTGGCTGTAGCGGTGCAGTAGGAGGACGCAGTAAATTTCTGCAATATTGTGCTCCTACAATTGTGCTCCAGTCAGTTACTGGCTGCCTTCCTAAGCGACTGGGCCAACTTTACATTTAACCATGTGAAGGTTAAATTCTGTGATTCATTTAGGTACACCTGAAATGACACATCTATATTTTCCTTTGGAGTTTTGTATATGTGGCATGTTCCTATCTATCTCTGGTCTCACTGGTGGAGCTGGTCCATGACTCCTCTCCCCCTCTTCCGTTTTGCAGTCTTTCACAAGATGACCAGCACACTGGGCATTTCCCCCAGCCTTGCACAAAGTCCCACGTGTTTCAGCTCACACCTTGTGCCAAAAGGCAGCGGATCTATGCATGCATTTTCACGGTACGGTTTACAGACAGCAGGAGCTTGAGTCAGCCTGACTCACCATGTTCAGAAAACGAGAGAGGTTAGGCAGTACTGGAAGCGTTATTGCAGCAAAAGCAAAGAAATTCTGTTTTCTATTCCCCACGCTTCTAACAGTGAACAAACTGTGCAGACCTCAAATTTGACTGGCAATAAGGAGAGTTGATAAATGAGTGGCTTTTAACCATCCCAAGGTAACAATAATGGATAAACAAATGAATAAAGAAATAAGAATTGTTCCTTGATGCATCGTTGATTAGATCCCTCGTCTCCTGACTCTATTTCTGTGCTTTTTATGTTATCTATTTGGTACCTCTAAATAGTTGGAAACAACAGTAGACACAACCTAAGTACAAACTGGATTGATGAGTATCTTGGTCTTTTTGATTAACATTCCTGCCTTTTGAAGCTGAGACATTAAAACTGCTTAGCACAGAATATTTTTTACTTATAAGTACTGATTTTTGTGTGAAAATATTTTTTTGCTGAAATCAAAACTATTCTTAGGAGCAGTGGTTCTGACATAACTTTGGTTGGATAGATACCAAGGTGGAGCTTGAGACTGTAAGGTAGTTAAGTACTTGCAGGCCATCTAATATTAGCATTATTAGTTATCAATCATTATTCATAGCAGTGGTAAATTTTATATCCAGATCACAGGAGATCTTAATCTGCATTTGTCAAAGCAGGGACACATATGGTGATTTTGCATGTCGTAGCTTAAGGTCTTTGGATAACAGAGAACTTTTTTTGTCTCATGTTTTTCACAAATGTTTGTGAATGGATCTACTTTTCTCTCAGTATAAAATTTTTAAGTGATTAATCTAGAAATACTTGACAGAATGCAGCCTGTGTTTTCCTGCTAGTTTCATCTGTAAAGTGTGCCAAGCCAGAGACTTAATAGACACTATGAAAAATGGACTATATTCTCCTCTCTAATATGCCTTTTGACTTATTGAAGATATTTATAACTGGGGATTAGAGCATCAAAGAGCCTGAACACCCTCTCTTTTACAAAAGAGGTGGCTGGGAAGCTGTTCACTCTTGGTTTGGTCCTGGCCGGGAATAGAAGCTGAGCCTGTGAAAAAGCTGACCTGTGTGTCATGGGGAGTCTTGTTGCCTTAAGTTGGGCAGGGTAAATCTTGGTACTTGTGATAACTACTTTTTTAAACGTTGGACTTCAGAGAGTCCAGAGTGAAACCTGAACGTCGTATTCTTCTATCTCACAGTAGCTCCCATAAACTAATCGCTTAAAGGCTACATGAGCGCTGAGGACAGCTGTCCTCTGGTATTTGCTAAGGTGGAAAAGCCAAACCTATCAACAAGCCATTACTTCTATTACATTATTTTAACTTTTCGTAATATAATACATCATATAAGTGTGCATTTATAAGACTCCTTGTTGTTGCTTACTTGGGGAACTTGGATTTCTTGACATATACTGATTCATTCGAACTGATTTTTAAAGTGCTTCAGTTCTTTCACAATCAGAAGGTGATTCAGTCCATTTATGATTTGAAATTAATCCTTTCTAAAGAGACGTCTTTGGTCACTGTGATCTCTTCAAGAGATAACTATGCTGGCTTCTGATTTTAGGTCTTGTGTCCTAAGCTCACTGCTGTGATTGAGGTGTTTGTCACAGTGCTGTTCTGTACACAAACAAACAAGGGATGTCAATCTCCTTTCTCTAGTGTTAAATTCTTGCTTTAAAAATCAGCTGTTTATATGCATCTCATTTGTTAATATAGTATACTATTAAACAATATTATACACTGAGAGCCTCAAAATATGTGAGCTATGAAGATCAACAAATCACAAAGGTACATTATAGCAGATTCTTAGTGACATTGTATATTGCTCCTAGTATTATAATGTAGTAGGTGGGCTGGGCATAAAACTGAATATGGGAAGGATTTTTTATCCTTATTTTTATTTTTTCATGTATTTATATAAGGCAAAAGACTACCAATTATATATTCCTGAGGAAAAAAATACATGAATATTGTTAGTGAAATAAATTTAAAAACATGAGATCTTGTTGTCTAATATTACCTTGATTCTCAGGTACTTGACTTTTTATCTCTCAGTCAGCCAACATGAGCCAAAAAGTGGCCTAAAGGCTCAGATGTTCCAGTGGTTACTCCAGCACAATCTAATCTGTGACCTCTATCCCTTTGGTTTTTATAATGTCCTTATAAAAACATAGTACATTTAAGTATGCTTAAAGTGCTACTGGCTATAATTAAAGTTCTGTCAGCCTTTCCATTATAAATCCCTCTTTTCAAGGTTTAATATCTCAGCAGTTTCAATTCCCACTGGGCTAAACTTGATACAGAAGCTGTCAGCATGAATGCAAATCCCTCCTATGTTCAAAAATATTTTCAATTCATAAAGTTGCTGGTTTTTATTGAGTCCTACAGTTTGCAAAAGTATTTCTGATTATCTCCCCTCCCAAAGTGTCTTACATTGTCTTTTCTCATCTTACAAAAATCAAGAAATAAATGTGTCCTAACTTTGAAATGCAGAAACATACGGATGGAGTTTCCTTTTCCCTTGTTCTATGTTATAGATTAAGTGCAGATTCTACCTGTATTGAAAACTGCTGAGTTCAAGTTAGATACCCAGACCCTTCCAGACTGCATCTGCTAGGATGTGGAAAGCAAAAGTTAATTACCTTGGCCATAAACTATTATACCTCATATCTACATTTCCTGTATTTATTTCTTAATACTGGACTGCATTCGCTAAACCTTTAATTCGAGGTAAGTAGGTGACTTGGAGAAATTAGCATATACCTTGTTTAATGAATTCCTCAGTTTGCTGATAAGTCTAGAGCTGCTTAGTACCCCTCTGCTTGACCATCTTCTACTTCAGTAGTTCAAGTTGTATTTCTAGACAGGAAGGACAATGACCGCTTTTGGTCTCCAGTATCAGGAAAAGAATATTTTGAAATGCAGACTCTGGCCTAAACCAGAAAGAAGTTAATTGTCAACAGTTTGATGGTCTTCTAATTTTATTGATGTCTACATTTCAAGTTATTATGGAATATTACAGAAAAAAACGTTGATGTTCCCCTCTTTCTTACAAATGAAATCTGTTCATTCTCTTCTGGTTCACTCTTTTGTACAGACTCTCAAAACAATTGATGCCTTAATCAAAAAATATTGCATCAGAACTTCTTGTTCTCTTCCATTCTGGGTCCATGAAGATTACATTCCTGAACAGCAACTCAGCTGTAAAGTTGGGTTTTCTCTCCCTCCCCTCCAGGCTTGTGACTAGAACATATTTCTGAGACTGGAAGCAATTATGGGACTAAAGATGTCAGAAGTAGAAGGACTTCGGTCATCCCATTCTGGGTGACTGCTTAAACTTTGGGCTGTTACAAGAAAGGACCTATCTGGCTGTCAAAGTGGAGGGGGTCATTTCAGGATCTGTAACTCAGTTTCACAACCACAAAACACTAGCTGAATCTGCAATATAGGTATCACATATCCAGATTTTGAAATATATTATTTTTCTTTGGTGTTTCTATTTGGCTGCCCTCAGCATGCCAGTGAGCATGAGACCTGCTGTTGAGAACCCCATTCTAGCTAGTGTATCTAGAGACACGCTGATGCACAAGGATTCATGGCTATGCATGTAAACTTAAGTTTTAACATTGCAAAAGAAAGAATAAACCCCCCTAATTTTATATATATAAATATATACACACACACACACACATATTTATACACATACACTTTGAAATACACTTTGCCTTTGAGTTGGTTGCACAGTGGCAAACTGGGAAAGGGAAAACTGAGAAATTGTGAAAATAACTCAAATACTACTGTTTTATCAGCAATAGCAGGAAAAAAATGGCAAGCTGTTCAGCACAAAAGCTCTCAATCAGGTCTGAAATAGACTTCAGTCCTAAATACCACCTGGGAACAAAGTAGATGGTTCCTTATTAGCATCCCCTCTCCTCTAGAGATACCTCTTGCCTTTTCTTTTGGAGATATTTGTGGTGGGTTAACCTTGGATAACAGCCAAACTCACACCCAGTTGCTCACCTATTCTGTCTCCTCACGTCTCTGCGCCATTGTAGGTACAGTGGTTGTAGAACTCAAAAGCTCCAGGCTTCCTGGAAAAGTGCTTCTAGCTCATAGCAAATGGCAACAACATCCATCTATGACATTTTTTTTTTTTTTGCCATGCAGTTCTAAACAGGAACCAAGACCAACATGATAGAGTAAAGCAATCAAAATAACCTCCTACCTTTCTTACACACCATGAGGTACAGAGGTGCGTTGTCATTTCTACCATTAGCTTTCTAATGCAAATTGATTTACAATGAAATTAAAAAATGGGCAATTGATTTTAATCTGTTTAACCTGGTTATAGTTTTATTAATACATCTGGCTGGAAAGAGCCATATTTTAGTTGAAAAATGGGAATTTAGGTGGAAATGGCTTGAGAAACAGTTGAAAGCGGAGAATTTCTAAATGCTTGGGAAAACTATTTGTTACACCAAAATTATGTATTTTCACACATAAAAGCAAAATATTAGTGGAAGTGTTCGAAAAGTCAACACAATGAAGTATATATAACTAAAATTACTCTTAACACTAAGCCTTTAATACCCTGTCAGTTTAGTCCTGTGCCTAAAGAAAATGCTGACTGCTATAAGCATGCAAGTGGAATGTATCAATAGTGATGTAAAGACTTAACAGTCTAAGTAATAGCTATATTTGCAAAGGGAATAAAGAGATTATCAATGGATTATTAATGACTCATCTTCTGGGATTTCATGTTTCTCATTGTCACTTCCTATATTATTTTGATATTTACTGTGATATTAAATAACATAACAAATAGCAAGAATCATGCGGAAAGTCATCTGATTGATAAGATTTTGTCATGTTATCAGGTTACTTTTTTATGACTGTCTTAGATCTGATAAGTACCCACAAATTTGCCTAAAACTATGGACTAAAATGAAAGGAGTGTTTCTTTGCAAAAAAATAAAAAAATAGATTTTCTTTCACTGCAAATCAGGATATTTGATGCCCTTTTCACCAATTATAACTCATGGGCCAAACTCAAGTACGTAGTATGTAGTAGTATAAATTATCTTTTTGAAAATTGAAAGGTTATTCTGTTAGAAGCTGAAGATACTAGACATTCCTGAATAAGAATTGAAGCCGTATATGTGGAGCCCAAATTAGCTGGGGAATAGCACTGGTAAGAGAAAAAGACGCAAGAAATGAAAAGATGCATGCACCATAAAATAGTAAGGAGTAAAAATGAGTCAGAGAGACCGTCAGGCCAGTTAGAACTAATCCTTCCTAAATCTCAAATAAAATATGCAATCAAGAAAAGTTCAGCGTCCTAGTTTTGTGAAAGAAAAGTTGAATGCAAAGTGGTGCTTTTTGGTCTAGTTGGAGTAGAGCCCCGGTGCCAGAATACACAGACACTTTGTCTGCTCAGAAGCCTACAGCTGTTGTGCTTTTCAGTTTGGTTCACTTGAGTTCTTTTGTCATTCAGGTGCTCTGCCTTATTGAACTAAATCCCCATGTATTTGGAAGTCACTGAAAAGAGGCTGCATTTGTAGGCAGTCTAACTGTGCTTGTTATTGTTTGTGACTTGAAGTGGATTCCTAAGATGGTGGAATAAAATATTAATGAAAATGCATTGGAAATGTGTTAAAGCAGCCATTTCTGAAATATCTAAAAAGAGAGCTTTTTTTGAGGGGAAGGAAGCACTTTAGTTTTAGTTTTTAAATATATTTATATACATATAAATATAAATACACACACAAACAAATGCACATCCTTCTAAATGGTGATACTTTTTAATGTATCCATAGAAATACAGCTGCAATCACAGAACTTTGTAATAAACTATCTCATTTTATTTACTGGACAGAAGAATTTTCTGATCTGCAAATAATTTAATACTGATCATAATATGTGGGAGGAATGAACTATACCAAATACACTGGATTTTTGTAAATCTCTTTAATATTGGCAAGATCTAACAAAGATGCATGCTCCTATTACAGGATTTACACAATGCTAAATATTTTTAGATTGATTTCAGCAGAAGTACTCAGGGAGGACTCTTGCAAGAGTCTCGAGAGGATCTAGTTTAGCATTAATTTTATACAAATGAAAAAATACAACAAATGTAATATAATTTGAACATTTAATCTGGTTACCTTTTAACCTTTATGAAATGGTAGACCTTGCGTTTTCAGTGTAATAAATGCAGGAATTCTTCCCTAATGTAAATCTAAGACTTTTTTTTTCTTATAAAATTGATTCTGCTTCAGTAATTCTGAATCTCTCTCAAACAAACGGTGGGAAGAGGAGTACCATGAAGGAAATGATCAAATGATTGCACACAGATTATTGTTGCAACTAGTTTTTCTGTTACATGCAAATACAAGAGTATTAAACTAGAATAATGCACCTCAAAGTGATCCAGAGCTCAGCTCTGTCTAGTTTTTTTTTTATTTCAGCTCAGATCTAAACATCTTTCTCCTATGAGATAAAATATACAGTAAGAAAATGACACGCGAGCTCATACAAAACCTAACAGGAAAAAGTTCTGCTTTGTTTTGTGAGGTTTTTGGATCTGAATGAAGGCATTATTAAGTGTCTTAATCTAGGCTATGTAATGCACATCTGGGCTTTCAGCACCCTTACGGGCAGAGAAAAGCCAGGATAAAGTGGCAATTGTTAACTTTATTGTTTCTGTAGCAAAACTAAATCAACATGAAGTCACAGCCTCTGTTTCTTTTGTAAGAAATGGAACAAAGAATAAAGTTTTCAGTTCTCCTCTGGGACAGCTTTTGAGCTGTTGGGGACAGATGAATTAGCACTCAGCAGCTGAGATAAAGTTACCGGCGTAGATAGTCTGTTTGCTCAGAGCTCTTCACTGAGGTTTTAGCTGTGCATATTCCGTGGGCACATATGGTCAGCGTATAAGGGATATCTTTGTACCTCACCCCCTTTGGCGTTTAGGTATCTGTACTTTAGGTTTGGCTGAAGAGGCTCTGATGTTATATCATTTCTATAAGTAAACCTGACACATTAGAGCATGAGCTTATACTCTCTCTATAGCGATTTATGGTGACTTGGATTTCTCTAGTGAATATAATTTGCAGAAATGTGTTTCAAATATTTCAATTCCACATGCTGATCCTGTGTGGTGTAGGAAACTTGAACGCTGCTTGATTCCCTTCTAAGCTGAAAGTGTGTCAGGTGCTCTTAAATCTTACAGCTGTGCATGGTTTCCATCTAATCATTTATATTGGTTTTATCAGGGCGATGGCACCATATCTTACCAGTGTGTGTCCAGAAGATAACTGTGGTCATAATTCTAGATCAGGTGTTTAGTAGTTGCCAAGGCTTTTGAAATGTTCCAGATAAGACATGGCAAGAGGTAGTAAACTGAGAAGATGGTTGTCTTCATATATCCTCTGAAAGCAATTTGATTTTTCAAATTATGTTTGCGATAACACTGAACACATAAAGACACTGATGTATTTTAACACCGTTGCTAGAAATCATAAACAATTTTTGTTGCTCTAACTCCATGACAGAAAAGAATCAGCCAACTTGTTTTGTTTGCCCTCAGGTCATGGTAAAGTGTTGTAAAGCTCACAAAATTAAAAATGGCAATGAATAAGCAACTGAATCATTTCTTCTGTGTTTCCAGAAATTAAAAGTGTTTTCTTTTCACCAGCCTAATTTTTACCTTCCATTTGCTCACTTAAATGCCTCTCTGACAGATAGTACTTCACAGCTTTGTAGATGTGGCTAAATTTTTCTGAGAGGCTCAAGGACTTGCAATTTTTATTGTAAACTGCAGCGAAGCAGAAGGTTTGGGTTACTAATGAAACTGCACACAATTTGCTAAGACATAAAGAGGTAAGAAGCACAAGGAAATGCAAAGCTGTCTGGACATAAAGACACTGTTTCTGGGCTAATTAAAATTGTAATAAAAGAGTAAAAACATGTTTTAAAGAGAAAGCAAAGGAAAAATATAAATATTCAAAGATAAAAAAGGTGTAAGTTATCAACTGTAAGAGATGAAAGGGCTCATGACGCTTCTTTAACCAGGTGAGCTCTTTATAGTGCAGAATCAACTATTGTTGCACAAAAATTTTCTCAGGACAGAAGGTATTTTTCCTTAAACTAAAAGATGGAGTGCTCCATGTGACAATTACCTCTCACGATACTGTTGGATTCCAGGATGCAACAGGAACAAGGATCTTACTTAAAGCTGCACACATATCATCAAATAAGACCCCATCTGTAAATTTGCTTTTCAGTTAAGAATATCACACAAACGTTCTGTGAGACAGCAAGATTGTACAATTTTGCATTGCATTTCACAACAGAATAAGTAAAAGAGCCAGTAGTATGAGGTCTCTGATAGTTCTTTGCCAAAATATTTTACAACTTCTTTCCAGTTTATATTAAGTGCTTAAGATCTATTGCTATTAATTGTCCATGGTCTGCAAATTAAAGGAAGTATTTTATTGGCATAAAACTCCTTATTCTCTGAAAATCAGAGCAATAATGACAGATAAGGTGCCTTGAATACTGATCTCTCACCATGTTCTCCTGCATGCCCTTGGTGTCTCACCAGAGCTCCCCAATTCCTGTTTCTCTAGACCAACAGATCTTCCTTCAGGGAAAGCAGCAGTAGACAGGATTCAGGCATATTTTATTACATGTTATGGTCTTACCTTGCCTTTGGTAGAATTTTGAGAGTAGGAGCACAGAAGCAAATTATGACAGTGTTAGTAAATGTGATTATAGCACCTCAGCTTTTCCATGGTGCGTGAGTTACGTACATTCTTTGACTTGGATAAGTAAGTGTTTAGGTGCTGTGCCTTTAGCTCACTAAGGTGTGCTTACTATTGAGTGAAGGTGCCAACACGAAATGTTGCCATCGGCTGGTGTACTGACAAGTATTTGCATCCTAGCATTTCTCATCAGTTTGTTACATGTATGCACATACACTAGAGGCATTTCACTGAATTTCACTGAATTTCACTGAATTTTTTTAGAGTTGGAAGGGACCGTATAGATCATCTAGTCCAACTCCCCTGCTGAAGCAGAATTGCTTAGAGAATGCTACTCAGGACTGCATCCAGGCGGGTCTTGAAAATCTCCAAAGAAGGGGACTCCACAACCTCCCTGGGCAGCCTGTTCCAGGGCTCTGTCACCCTCTGTCACCTGTTTCTGCCATTGCTTTTTCAAACTGACTAACCAGCCAAAGATTCAGGATCTTTCAGGTTGTTCTTGTAAGGTGACTGATCTTAGAGTCATGTTTTTCTTTAGTGCAATTCTGATCATTCTATTTTTTACATGGAAAGAAACAGCAAACCGCAGCTCATAACTTTAAATTTATTTTGGTCAACAACCTCCAAAAAGCTTTCTCTGTAGGTTTTTTCTCCTAGGGTTTTTCCACACTTTCTGGACCCATGCTCTGTTTCAGTGTGCTTCTTCCAGTCTCTGAATCAAACCCATCGCGTCTGTTTCAACATGTTAATCCCAGCACAATTTCACACATCAAGAGACTGAATTCCTGAGCAGGGCTGGTGAAGTGGGATGTGGGCAGATGAGAGAGAGGGAAGTAATCAGTGACATGAATCTGTCTCCAGCAGCTATTTTCAGTTAAGATGGGTCTTCATGGCCCCAAAATTTCAGAGTGAGAGCAGGTCAATGGAGAGGCTACCAGCTCCTTTAGCCTTAGCCCTTGAAGGAAAATGCTTTGCAGATGCTTTCTTGACCTAAAGACGGGCATATCCACTGCCATGGGGACTGCAGCCACAATACGTGTTAGCCATGGACTGGGAAGGCACCACTTCAGCTACTTCAGATTCCAGGTGTATAAGTCTGTGGGTTCAGTGAAGGTGGAGAGGATCTCCTTCACTTGCGGGTGGTTTGAAAAGCCACTGTGCAGGCCTAAGGAGAATAGGCATTTTGCATTTAAAAAACAGGGAAGAAATTATGAGTTTTAGCATACTTTTGACCATTCTGTTCAAAATGAGTTAATTAAACTCCAGAGATGAGGAAGACCTATTGAAACGTTGGGAACATTGACCTTTTCCTTTGACTGTCACCTTATTTAAATAATTCCAGGTTTAATTAACTGACTTGGAATGAATTGATAAAGGGTTACTGTCACTTACAATTTCTCCTCTTTGAAATGTACCAGTTCTGTGCAATTGCTGTAGCCTCCTATGCTCACCCTAATTATTAAAGTGAATAGTTTTAAAAGTTGGATTTTTACTTTAAAATCTTTAATAACTGGTTCATAAATACAACCGGAAGCATTTAATATGGTAAGTTCTACATAACATATACATAAACACATATACATACAAATATATGATGGTCTATAACACTTATCTAGACCTGTCATTCTTAAAAAAGTTAGATTTTTTGCTGAAATTGGCCATAAATATACAGAAAAGGTGTTGGTATTTGTGTATAATGAATTCTAATAATGCTCCATGAAGATTTAGAAGTCCCAGCTTCTCAAGCCAGATAAGGATCCTAGCTCAAGACCCCGTGAGTTGAGAAGTACCTTCAAAATACCGGAGACAAGAATTTAGTTATGTTGATATAGTCCATAGGCTGAAATTACAACTTTATCAGAAAAAAGGAGTGTTTTTCTTTTTAACCTTCCTATTTTGATGCACTCACAGCAGCCTTTAGCTGGGGAGCCAAGGACTACCTGAGAAATGGGTAATTCATTAGTCTCTGAGAGGTGGAGGAGTATCTTTCCAGAGCACAGGAATGATGCAGCCTTGGGATATTGTGCTCTGAGACTGCCACAGCTCTGCTGGCAAAAAAAGCCTCTAGGGTAGTAGTAGCAGTGCAACTGCACTTCTTTTGGTTTAATACAGTTCACTTTCTTATTGAGAACCTAAAGTGCTGTTAAGCTGGTTTCACTGGTATAAATAATATTCACAGGCCAACTGTTCACAGGTAGGGATCCTGGTATTGCACACTGCCAAAGTGCTCATAATGCAGATCTGGCCTAAGGTATCAAACTAAGTAATACGTCATTAAGTCATCTATTACCGAAACCTGCAGTAGAGACTCTGTGGAGTACCTTAGTCTGAATCTCTAAGGTCAAGGAGTATCTTCGTTTTGTGGGCCATAGGCAGGACCGTTGCAAAAGACGTATCCAGGGACAACACCCAAAAAGGATCCAAAACATGTAGGCACTGCTAGAGTTGGATGGTCCATTTGGAGTAAAATCCTGTGGCCTTGTGTGTACGGCACACACCTCTTCCCATGCTTATGGTAGTCATACTTTTTGGGATGCCTGCCAGCTCAGGGAGGCTGAAGCTTGCGAAAATGGTTCTTATGCATATGCAAGAAACATACAGAAAGCCAGATCTAAATATGTCAGATCTATTACGTTTTCACTAAGTATGCTCCTTGTAGAGTTGGGGTTTTTGATACACATTCAATAAAAAGGGCTCTATACCTCTTTCTGTGCTTTGTCTGCACTGCTATAAAAAAGAGGTCTTTTCCGTGGCCCTAGACCCAAGTGGCATGAACTGGACATCACCCACACTGTGCAGAGCTAGCTGTCAGAGCTGGATGTCACTCAGACTGCCCAGAGCTTGCACCCTCCAGAACGGACTGGCCATGTCCAGGTTATACAGCCCTATGTTTTCCCTTGGCTCCACATGATGCCCCTTGGGCCATAAACCAGAATTTTTGTTTATGTATTGGTTTATTTTCAGTACAGAGCACCAGAATTACTGTGAAGGCTGTGTTGCAGCCTACAGACAAAAGGAAAGTGAGGAGCACGAATCTGAGCATAAATGGGACACACAGGGATGTCTGAAGGTACAAAGCTTGCTAAGATACTGTGGTAGGAAAAGATAAAGGAAATTAAACAGATCCAGCCTAGTCCAAGTTCCCTTTTGAGGCTGATTTCTGGAGTAAATAATTTCCCAAATTGTGGTTGGAAGAGAATTAGTTGGAAACTTATCTGGGAGGCAGGTGACAAACAGTGTGGTCAGAAAGAGCAGAGTGCCCTGTCCCTCTCTCTGTTCCTGGGCCCTCTTTTATTTAACTGTACTGGCAAAGCTTATCAACGCAGTAGTCAAGATTTCCCAAATCATTTAAACAATCCTCCTCACTTTCTTTTACTCTCTTGCTCTCCTTGAATATATGCATATGATAGTGTGTGTGTACATATATATAAGTATATTGAATACTATATGTAAGGAATACCATATATATGCATACTATTATGTATGTATGTGTTGATGTATATGCATGCATATGTGTGTAATTTGCTAGATTACTTTGAACTGTCAAATAAAGGTGCTTGTGTTTATTATTCATGACTCAGAAAGGCAAAGAAATAGCCTAAGGAAGAGCAAAGAGAAATGCAGAGCTTACAGAAAACACATCTCAGTTTTATAGATGGGGATTTCAAAACATACTACTTGCTTTATAGTATATCCATATCATGAACCATCAATTACAATAGTCAGGAAAGTGATACCGCATCTTAATGACATAGCACATTATTATCTGACCTAAAGAGCTGTGAGACATAACCTCCATCAAACCTGCTCTTATTATCACTTTGTACTTTCTGATCATGCAGAATGGATTCTCTGTCTCCTTGTATAACTTGCAGGGATTATTTCGTAATTTGCTGGTGTCATTTGCTGTACCTCATCATTTGCCTGATGAAAGAAAACAGAAAACCAACTTCATTAAACAGTAAATAAAACTCAGGATGAAGACAAAACATCTAGCATGGATGCTGGTAATTAGTTTCTTATCA
>KZ506255.1:55428-71457 GCA_002844005.1 Limosa lapponica baueri
TTATTTTCTTCCTTTTTATTTTAGTATTAATTCTTCATTAAAGTAGTTTAGTTCATTCTAAACTTCTAAATCTCCTTATCTCTTCCTCTCCTCTTCCTCTCCTCTTTTTGGGGGGGAAAGGCCATCTGTCGGTCCGGTTTCAGTGATTTCGCCTAAAACCATGACACCAACTCTCATTAAATACATGCCTTATAGACACCTAAATGTGTCTAAATGTAGATGTCAAGATCTGCAGCTGTGTCCCAATGTCTCTGACTATCCATGAAATAATGTCAACACGAAAAAGATATAAAGCCCAAAATCTCCAAACTGAAATACATCTGAAACCTTTTCCTCCTGCAGTTTTCAGCATCAATATGAGTCCTTTGTTCCTGCAGCTGTTTGTGCTGAAACAACTTAGTAAGAAAGAGGGAAAGAGGGAATGAGAGAGGCAGAGAGAGAGGGAAGAAGGATGGAAAGAGACACAGAGAGAGAGAAAGAGAATGCCAACAAAATTTTTCCTACTAATATGATGATAATACTATTTTGATGGAGTTGCCGTGTGTCCTTTAATATATAATTTTCTCTGGTCGTTTGAGTTAGGCAGCCAAGTGCCTTTCAGATGGCAATGATTCCCGGTTGTAACTGGCTAGAATCAAATTAAAACAATTCTATAGAGATAATGTTATGTCTCCCATTATCATTACCCTTAGTTCTGGCATGCCAGCCCAGCAATTGATGCATACCTTTTAAAGTTCTATCATCCTAGTGATTCCAGTATGATACAATAAGCAGATACACATCAGCTAGAGAGATCAAAAAAGGTAAATTAAAGCATCTTTCATTGAAGAAATTGCATTTAAGTTTGAATATCAGCCTCATTTTAGCTGTCTGAAGCAGATGGACCTTTTTTCTTTTCTTGTGCAATGGGAGTACACCACGGTATTTCTGATATCATGTTGTCCAACAGTACAGTTTTTTGTGTACTGACTGAGTGCTGTTGCAGGGGTCTTAAGTTAATTCTTTAAAAATAAGTCACAAGATAGAAAATATTACTAATTTTTAATATTGTTTAATTGGGACTTTAACAGTATAAGAAATTTAGTCGCTTGGACATCCTGGAAGTATGATTGCAGCATGTCTGCAAGCCTCAAAAATTCCCACGTGAAAAGCAAAGATTAATTGTACAGTATTTACACCTTTTCATTGATAACTAACACCATAAAACTGTACAAATTGCAATTTGTTTCTTTTTCCCACAATCCCTTTGGCTTTTAAGGGATGTGCCTCAATTAGTTGAACTGTGTTTCCTCTTGCTTGCTAAGCACTTTTGGTCAAACAAGGAATGGCAGAGGTCCACAATTAGATCAAAAGATCAATCCTAATGTACCATTTTCTCCTCACCCTCCTGCTTTAATAAAGTGGCTGCAGTTCTCCAGGGGACAACTCAAAATCCGAGTACTGATATTTCTAAATTAGCTGACTCTGTGACCTTGCTAGTAATTGCGTTAGTTTATCAATGTTCAACACAATTTATTACTCTCCAATATGTACCAAAGCGTTTATCTCTCAACACTAACAATATTAAAAATCTAAACTATCTGTTGAGAAACAAAGGACTATTCAATAAGAAAAATGCATAATAAAGTGGAAAACGGTGCACTGATGGGTAAGAGGATTAATATAGTAACTAGTTATAAGTGAAATAAGGAAAGACTGTTTATCCTGTATTCCATTTAGAGCACTTTTTAAATCTCCAAAGAGCAGGTAATTTAAATAAAACCTTTCTTTTTCTTTCATTCAGTCTTTCTTTTTTTTCCCTTTCTTTTAAAACCAGGAATGAGCTACAGCTTTTATATATCACTGAACATATTACCCAGGCTCCAATGAGAAAAATGAAGACTGATAAAACGTTATCTAAGCATTTAAAAGTCATTTGGACACATTGATCAAAACTCAATCTGAAATTAAACATATTAAATTTAGATGGAGGAAAAAAGGCATTAAGTTGATGGAACCCAATTTTTGTATGAAGCAAACAAATGGCATCATTTCACCAACCTTCTCATCTTGATCACATTGCTATGCATTATTTAAAATATGCACTTGATTTGGGTAGTTAATAAGCTATCTGTAAACTTGGAGTAAATTTGATTGTGGGCAATGTTCTTCTAGTTCCTACAGAAAGATTATTGATTTGTTTTTACTTCTGTAAGATGTGTGCTTGTGGCATGGTGCCACCAGCCATGAATCAGTGTAACTATCTCTGCTCATGGTGAGATAAGAACGATAAAGAGCAGAAATGCGCAGAGTATATGTGATCTTTTAAATGATCCCTTTTACTTAGAGCTGTCAGCAGCTCAGCAATTCTGTTTGCCAGCAGCAGGCCTACACAACTGTACTGTGGTGGACATCAAACCTCCTCTCCTTTTGGGGTTTCAACCAACCCCCCAAATCAAATGGAAGAAAGCACAGATAATCCACAGATAAAACAGTGGAAACAGCCAACGTGGTGTTCTGATTCCTGCTGTAGAGAAACACTGATTAAGTCTCCTGAAAACTTGCAAACCCCTGCATTCCTCTTGAAACCAGTCATCTTAATTTACTTTGATAAGACCAGTGCTTTGTCTTTTTAGGTTTGCTAGATCTATGTCTGCATTAGAGGAGACGTGGAACAATAGGAGCAGACCCACAAGGAAAGCTGTTGGAAGTGACTGCCTGCAACAACGTCCACACTGCCCCATTTTGGGATCAAAGGTGACTTTGGACTAGCTCTGTTCTCATCCGGAGGGTTGCCCACCTCAACTGCCAAAGGGTGTTATGTGGTTCCTGAAGAACAGCTTGGGGTTCAGTTGCATCTGAAAAGGATGCTGTATCCTGGGGCCACACCACGGTGAGAACCAAGACAGAAGTGAGAATGACCAGGGAGTTCAATTTGACAGTACATTCCTGATCTGACCTAAAACAGTAACACAGCCAATGAAACCTCATAATACATGAATTTTGCTAAATATTTCATATTGAATATGAAATCCTTCAAACCCACTTTGAATGAAAATGTGGTTAACCACATAGCATGTAATCTTTCTAAAGAACAAAGGTGTTGGTTTTTTAACAACTTTCCTAATATTTTCACAGGAAATCCAAAGTCTAAAGAATGTTTTAAAAGTGGTATTTTACCCATTTATTTATTAGCAAATTGAAGACCATGTTCTTAGAATAAAAGTAATGGGTCTCCATATTCACATGATTGTGCACTTTCCCTTTTCTGCAGGAAATCACAAGGTGAAAGAGTGTCACGAGGAGCAGTGGTGGACGTACATCCCAGTTTTGAGTTTCCCTGTCAACTCAGATAGATCTGAATCCACTTCTAAACCATTTAGAGAAAAAATATTAGTTGTAATGGCATAAGACTAATCTGCAAGTTTAAATTAACATCAGCTAACTTTAGCTTTCTAAGATGGGCAGCATGAGCTGAACCCCAGAGGTGCTCATTTCCCTTCACAGACTGTAACAGGGTTCTATATGATTGGCTTAAACATCAATGAATAGATTTTAAATAGTGAGATGAATCCGATACTACAGGGAAGTGGAAGAACCTTCACACCAGGCATAGTTATTCCTACCTCCAGCGTATTACCTCAGAGATCTTTGTGCACATCAGTTTAATTATATGTTTTTGTTTCTTCATACTATTTTAAAATGGAATTTATTTTGAAGAGTACTGATTTTTTTTAAGATGCAATACTTTTATATAAATCCAATTTGCACAATTCCAAGGTGCTTCAATACATTGTTTTACACATGTGCTAGGGAAAATCCTAATTTTTACTCAGAATCCTTATTTTTACTCACTATGTGTCTTCCATGACTGGAAAGGATTTTTCAGTCTAGACTTCCACCAGTTCCCAGTGTGGCACACAGCCTTCTTTATGCATCGTCTTTTTCTGCTACATCGTGGTACTCTGGCTTAAGATAATTTTTTTTCTCCATTGTGTTTGGAGTCTGTTGGGCACATTAGATTACTGTGACTGGATATAATAGGACATGACACATTTGAGACATGACACATTTGAGAAACACACTGAATGTAAATGTGTTGTGGTGGGGTTTTTTTTGTTTTGTTTTTTGTTTTGTTTTTTTTTTTGAGATAAAAGCCTCATGCTCTGTTATTTCAGTCTGTTATTTACTTGCATTGCCATATGTACTGATATGGCACCAGGACTCCAATGCGCTAGCTCCTGCATAAACAGAACAAAGGCATATATCCTGCTACATATACCTCTAGTCAAAAATAACATGCAGGATTCATTAAACCAAACTTTAGGCAATCTGATCAAGTGCCTGAGTTTCTCATCACTTCTATGTCCATAAACAATTCCTGTCCAAAGAGACGATTCATCATCTCTGGAGAGCAGCTATGACCTGGTCTACCTCTTTCTATTAATGATGAGAATAAATATTCTGGCTTTGTGCAAGCACTAGAGAAAACTCTTGAATAACTCTTGAGAAAGCCAGTTCCTTTTTACTGACACTTGGGAGCTCTCCCTAAGGTTGGCTATCCACCAGACTGCCTACAGATTTTGTCTTGGAGATAGCTAGTTGGAGGAGTCCACAACAGAGCCAGGGAACAAGTTAGCAGTTAAGCAGTGTGGACAGAGACCCACTGCCCAAGGTCACTTCATGGTCCTCTATTATTTGTCAGTATATACATATCCAGGGAGTATTTCAAGGCTCCTGACAGTCCATGCTCCTGATCCCTTATCCTCCTGCTGGCTGTTCTTTCATTAGCAAAGGAAATAATTTCCACATCCATTACAAACAAAAACCAAAGTTCAACCCCACAATATTTCTAGAGAAGTGTACCCTGTGTTGATTTGGTAGTTATGAATATTACTTCACCCTAAGCCTGAAATTCTGGAAGGAAAAGCTAAGGTTATTCCTGAAGGCTAACAGTGGCCTACGGCTACTCCTTCACTCCTCTCCTCTGCTCTGCAATCCATGCAGAGGTCTTTGAAGGCAATACAGACAAGGAACTCTGACATCCTTGTGTCCCTCCTTCATCTTCTCCCTTCCACTATGCATGACTGGAAAAGGTCTGCTTATCCCTAACAGACATTAGAGAAAACTGATTGTGTTCATTGTGTCCCCAGTCAGCATGTCGGTCATGGGTCAATAGATTTTGGGGTGTTACGTATTGTGAATCACTTAATCGCAAATGCTACTTCTGTGGTTCCCTCTGATTCTTGTCTGCAAGAATCGCAAAGAGTTTCTCTCATTATCTTCCACTCATGTCAGATCTACTGGATGTGGCTCATTGAGATCTAAATGTATTTCGGGTTTCACAGGTGGAATCACTGAGAGCGTGCAGTGGGGGCATGACTCTGCTCCCATGGAAGTCAATAACAGTTTCACAGTTGACTTCACTTGAAAGAGAGCTCAACGCAAAGCTCAACGCTTTTGAAACCCATACCTTACATATTTAAATTCCCCCACTCTTTCTTCATGAACTTGATTTTCATAACAGTTTTCTTCTTCCTCTGGGAAGACATTACCTACTATCTCCATGAAACATTATAACAAAACAATTTAAAAAATAATGATGTCTGTGTCCTTTTATCACCACTTCAATCTATAAATGATTTCTGCTATCTCTTGAAGTCTGTACTGTCTCATAATATTATGTCTTGTCATTGGTTTATTTCATTACTTCCCTGAGTGTACAAAGATATATATTGATATAATGAACTTCATGCTTCAGAGTGCTTACTACTGAGCTATTTGGAAAACAAAGCAAAATACCATCATAATGAATTGAATATTTAAGAAAAATTCTTGATACACTAAAATACTGGTGTTGCAGGATTCATTCACAAGCCTTCTAGCATCACACTAAAAGCAAGAAGTTACGCAGCATTTATTTTCTTCTGATGTAAGGAAGAGCACAATCATGCCACGCTAATGGCATTAGTGACTAAATTAATACTGTCTGAAAGCTGTGTTACCTTTTGTCTTAATTGATAAATAGCTAAACATAGTTCAGGTACATTCAAAGTTATTCCATTCCACAGAAAATGTTATGTCATAAGTTTGTCTTATGGGTCTCCTGAGAGTCAGTAAGAACAGCCTGAATACAGCCCGAGCCAAACTGCCTGGAAAATCACGTTGGTGAGTGTGTGCTCTGTGCTGCTGTCTGTCAGTCAAATTGTAGAGAGAAACTGAAACAGCTGAACTCATGCTTATAGGCAGTACCTAAGCTTCTCTCCTCTTCACCCTACCAAAAGCTCATGTCCCATCATTAAGCTGTTAAATTTCAGATAAGGCTTTTGATGTGGAGGTTACAGATGTTGATGTTTAACTGCAAACCAATTGGATTAACTACTTAATATATTTGATACTTAATACATTACTTAACACATTGTGAATTAGTAGCTCACCACAGCTGAACCCATCTGAAGCCTGGATGGTGAAAACAAGGCAGGAGAAGGACCAGAAGGCCTCTGATGGGTTGGGGGGTGGTGTGCTCACATTCAGGTTCAACGTGCCCGCAGGACTCAACCCTTTGCGTGGTGCTGACGCCTGTCATCTGGCACCTTAGTGACACAAGATGCAAATTTTTCAGTGAATTGGAAGAGATGAGCTGAAAGACCCAAAGTCAAACTTCCCTTTTATTCAGCTCAAAGTCACCGAGACAGATGGAAGGGTTCAGCTTGAGCAGAGAGACAGCATTGCCTTGTCCCAGGTGGGAACAGAGACTCAGATCTAATGGATAGAAATCACTGAGGTCTTTCATCTGCTCCAGACTACGAGGGAAATGGTATAGGTTATGTCAAAGATTCTCTTAAACAGAATTAGGCAACGTTCCCTCTCCTTAAAATGGAAATGAATTTATTTGAGTGGATTCATGGGCTCTAGGGCTTGTCCCAAGAGCAAGCCCTGACATACACACACATGAAAGCAAAAAGAAGATAAAAAGGCCCGAGGTGCCAAGGACGCTGGCTGAAGATCCACTTATGTGGTCACTTCTGCCTCGTTGTCTAGTTCATCCATTATTTTCTAGATACTGCTTTTAAATTCAGCATTCATGTGGGAGATTCACATTTTTGTTTATATAAATTTGATTGCTGGTTCAAACACTCAACTGCAGGATCTGTTATCTACTTCCCAGCCCAGTGAATTTATACATATACATAAAATATGAGGTAGGACAATTTGAAGAGGTGAAATTGAGACTAAACATCTGAAAATATGCCATACCAGTGCACAGAGTGCTCCTTTAGAGAGGAGAAGGAATTTGAATTAAAAATACTTCTTCTGATCAGAGGAAGAATATAGACTCAACTGTCCCAGAACTACAGAATAGGATAGTATCATTTTGTCTTGGTTTTCTTCAAAAAATGACCGATTTGGTGCCTCAGCCAAATTGAGAGCTCAGGATTATAAATAAGGAATAGTAATAGATCTCTCTCTTCACCTTAGAATTAAGCATGAATTTTTCAGGACTGATGCATCCTTCTCTTCAGTAATTCTTCTTGACTATTTTAGTCCTCTCCCTATTTAGTGCACAGTCTTCTTCATATTTCTCCTTAAACTCTTTGTATTTGCAGCAGAGTGGTCCAAATAAGTAGCACAAATATCAACAGGTATAAATGCCAATAGATACCTATATGTCAGAGTTAGCCCCTACATTATTGTTATTTTTTTTCAGACAGAGAAAAATATTCAAGAAAAATATTCAAGAAAACTTTTAGCAACCAAAAAACTGCATAGGTAAATATCAGGAATTCTGGGAGGAACCCCCATTCAGAAGAACAAAACCTCATCCATCACTGTGTTGATCGAACTTTTCGTAAGTGGTCATTAAACAAGAGATTTCAAATGGAGTTGTAACTTCTTTTTTTTTCCTAGATGTCCTGTCTGAGCCACTAGGCAGCAGGTTTCAGAGAGGCTGGAAATACCCAGTTACTTCTATGATAATTGAAGCTGGACTTTGGGCCTATCCAACACCAAAATGCCAAGCCCTTGGCAAATAAAAGAAAAAAAAATCCTATACATGTGCATCTCTGATTTACCCCTTGAAATCAGGAGAAAATTAGACTTAAATTTTTTTGTTTCATCAGCTTTCTGTCTCTGAAATGGCAGTGGGACCCTGGTCTTATAAAGACATGGTGAGATGGCATTTATTAAGGTTTGATCATCACAGTGATGGAAAAGCTGATGACAATGACAGTTCTGTCTTTAGAAAAGTGTTTGAAACATTAAAAGCAAGTTTTTAAACTCAGTTTCACCCTGCTAGTACTTTCAGCAAAGTTTGATATCCTTGATGTGCATCCATTTACTGCACTGTGCTAGGAGCAGTCGCTGTGGCCCACTCAAGAAGAGGTGGCAATTTGGCACCATAGAGTTACCTCAGAGAAGCGTTGTAGATTGTAATTACTTCATGTTTGCTTTTGTGTTTTGACACCACTGGGTGAGAGGTGTTGGACGTGTGCATGGCGCGGGTGGCCTTAAATATAACCGAGCTGAATGTTTGATGAAGTGTGGGGTGGTAGCTGAGGATAAAGCAAACTAAGCACGTGGAGTCAGACCTTTAAAAACTATCTTGATGGAAACAAGGAGCAGCTTTGTTAGTAGATCAGCAGCTTGCAGAACTGTTCAATCCCCAAACAGTTTGCAATGAAAGTGTTTCATGCTATGCTACTGTAGCATGATAATTTTTATCCTATGGTTTTATTGCTGAAGCTGTGATGTTATGTGTGTGTATATATGTACCCGTACAGGCAAACTTTGTGTAATGAGATTAATGGAAACAACAATAAATATGTTTTCAACATCACGCAGCTGGCAAAAAATGAGGATTGTATCTAGAAATGCATTAGGTCTACAAAAATAGATTAATTTTTGGAGCATTTATTGTTTTTATTATTATTATTGTTATTATATTTATTTCTAAGCCTTACTAGACTTCATTTTTTCAGATAAAAACATGCATATCAGCTTTGCAGTTTGATTGCCTTATGGGCATAAAGCTTTGCATATTTACTGCCCATGAATCATACAAGTATGTGAAATCCAGTGAAGATTCAATTTTTCCTGCTAGATGCACCTCTAGCCGTTTAATTAAAATATGTATTATTAATAAAACTAGATTTAAGTCATATTTTTTACAGATATGACTGAAACATTAAGGGCAAATTGTTTCATACTTTCATAGTAATTTGCTTTTAATGTTTTGTGCCTTAATCAAGGTAATCCTAGGATAAGGTTTGTAGTGCTTGTGACTTCATGATGTTTGAGTTACTGAAAACAGATTTAAGAGTGTTCCATGACAAAGTCACATTTACTTATGAAATTAGCTCCAAATCTTTGCTGCAGAGGGAACCCTACGTAACAGCAAAATGCAATGAAACATACCTATTTAGAAAACTCTGCTTGGTGCGCAGATTGCTGTCTCTTATATCCGTCTTCACTAAATATGTGTCAGGTTATTGTTTTATTCCAACCATTGCAAAGCCTTTAGATGTCACAGTTGGCCTGTTCACCCAACTTATCTACCATTTCGTGGTAAATTTTCCTAGCTCTCCTGTAAGGAATTGTATGTAGCAATACCTATGGCTGCTGTGTAACCCATTTACTCATACCTGTTGGTAAGGGATCAATGATAATCTCTGCTTCATCTTATCCTGCCTACCCTTGAATTCTGCATACTTGTGGCTGTTTGTGTCTAATGGACCTTTTAGCTGCAACAACCTTATTAATTACCTTTAAGAAAGATTTTAATTTTTAATTTGAACTCCTGAGTTATATTATCAACCTAATGGAAGTGGGAACAGTAGGAATTTGAGAGACTATCTTCCCTGAGAAGGGTGTAAAATGTAATTAAAGGATATCACTCAATTGTGATAAAAAATTTCAGATATAAAAGTCTTAAGTATATTTTCCAATCAGAGAGAAAGAAGTGATTGTGAATAAGGGGAAGAATTCATATGTTTCACATTCGATTAACGATTTTTTTGGCCTATGAAGGATCATTGTATTTCCATGGACAAGTCTGTTGGAATCAGTGGTTTATTATTTCATCCTATATTTCTGAAATTAGTACACACCTGTAAGTTTCCTTGACATTACAGGTGTACATAACATGTTGACAGTTGAGAAAAAACACGGGGAAATCTGTGAGAGGTATCTGGAGAGGAAAAGACAGTTCCGTCATGAGATCAATCTCCAGATAACTCATGAAAACTGCAGGAGAGGAGATTCCAATTTTACCTCAATTTAGCACCAAGTTTTAATACTATTAGGAAAACAAAAGTAAATATTTGCAGCAAAAAATACAACCAATTTTTAGAAGTACAGGAAAATAAATTGTATTCTAAAGTATGACTTTGCCACAAAGTTATGTTTGCATATAGAAAGTACATCTTATACTTTTCATATACTAATGTGTTGTTGATTTTCATAATTGTTCTCTTTAGTCTGACCATTTAAAGAGTAATTTGACATTATGGGATATGCCAAATAAAAATAACATATATTAGTCTAAGTAATAAAAATGGTTCAAAAAATCTTGACTCATGTCTTTTAATAATAAACACACAGTTTGTTGAAATACCCCCTTAGTAGAAACCAAACAAAACGACACATATATTTTCTTTTTGTTTGCCTATTTGGTTTTTGTACCTTCAAGGGTCTCTTATTCAAGCTTTTCTATAGAAATGTATATTTAGGAAAACGTTTATGTTTGTTAGGAAAGGAAAATCAAGATTCTCATTTAATGACTTCTGAAACTGGGGCTTTAAGAAAAACTGTCATGAGAATGACACTGACTTTTTAAGAATAGCGGTGCTGGCCCAACTGCCAGACCTCTGGTCGAACACTTATTTCTATAAACAAAAAGAGAGTATGCACTCTCTATATGAATAAAATACTATAAAATTACAGATACCACAAAGACAAAATGTATTCAGGAGTACCAATTTGATTTGTTACTGGCAAATTGTTCTTTACTGTGGGGAGTCACACAGTAAAAAAACAAGACATAGTATTGGAAATTTAAAACTGGAGTGCAAAATAATCATAATCAGAAGTGGTATTATAATGATACATATCTGCTACATAACTGTGTACACTGTTATCTTAACATTACCAAAAATACATTTAAGATATCTTGTAAAAAAAATAGACATGTTTCCTCAACTGAATTGTTTAAAATAATATAGCAAATCTGTTACATTTGCATAATATACTGCATAAATACCATACCCACTACATAAATATCATAAATAATGTTCTGAAATATATATTCTAAATTCAGAAGACATTTAGTTTGTTGTACTTGTACCTGTCTTTTCTGTGTTTCTGTGTTTGAATGACTAAGTTGATCTCTCATGAGTGCTAAAGAATGGTGAAAATTCAACTCACATGCCTAACAACTTTTGGGAAATTTTAAAATAAATCCTTCATAAACATTCATTTTAGAAATTTGTTCTCATATAGTTTAGCAAAGCAAAGCTCCTGTTTCAGTTTTACTTCTTATTGCAAAAAACAGTCTTTAAGATGGACTTATTTGTTTAGAGTACAGAAATGACATACTCCTTATTCACCAATAACCACCAAAAAATCCACATTACTGTTTTAGTAGTAGTACATAAATTCAGAATTGGATCAACTGAAAAATATTTGTGATAGGTTTGAGGACATTGGTTAAAAAAACCAACCAACCAAACAAAAAAGTTAAATTCATTATATATATTGTTTTGTAATGAGTCACTCATCTAAGCTTACTTTGCACATAAGATTTGTCATTGTTTGAATTAGTATAGGAATTTCAGACCTTTGCTACAAAGCACTAAAAATGTTATTTTCCTACCAAATGCAGCCTTGAAAATGCAAAGGAATAAGAGAGAGATCCATGACATGAAAAAGAAATTATGCCATTGCAATCACACCTATCAGACAATGATTATCCTTTTCTATTGATTTCTGTACTGATTTAGAAGAGGTATCGTATTTCAGGTGTCCCTACAATTCGCATTTTCCTTTGTCAAATATACCTACGAATTTCATCTCATATCAAGATTTGTCCCTAGCAGTAGAACTGGAAATACAATGCTATTTTACTGAATATTAATAAGGCACAATTAATAAGACAAACTACTGTTTATAAATTTATGCATTGACTTTTCCTACTGATTTAGTTCCAGATTTTGAAAATTCTTTCATCTCAGCACTACTATTTTACAACAGATCTTATTGCTATTGTTCTGGGTTTTGGCGCAAGTAAGAAACCTGTACTTATCTGTATAATTCATCATGCTGTTATCTGGAAACTTAGACAGAAGGAGCAAACTCTTAAAATTTCCAGTATTCTGATAAAAGCTATGCACACAAGATATTTCACCTTTAATATGATGGTCAGATTAACAAATCTGTTTAATTCTTGACGTTTTCTCCATTAATATTACCCAGTACTATTGTAAAGAAAAATCACGTTTGATGTTAAATTTCTGTTTCTACACTTTTTAATCTAACTAGATGGGAAAGTGTTATTAAAAGCTACCACAGAAAAGAATAACTGAAAATACTGAAATGACACTGGTATATGTGGTGAATAATGACTACTACTTCTCCAAACTTTATTTATTTTTTAATATCTACTAATAGCTGAAATAGAAGGTGAGCGACAGTTGGACAGGCACAGGCACAGAGGCAGCAAGTACAATTTGGCAGAAGAACTTTGACAGAATTCATCAAATTAACCCCAGATGTCTACATCTGAATAGTCCTTCCTGGAGCCAATGGAAAGAAAGGAAAAGGCACTCCCAGGGTGATATTAATTTCCTCATAAAATAGACATCTACCTTAGGTCAGATGAGCAGTGCCCAGGAATAATTTATTTAGATGCTTCTTTGTAGAAACCTACATAGTAGACATGTAGAGCCAGATGGAAATGATATCCTCCCTTGTGTTCTTATGGGACAGTAAAATCTTTATTTCATTCAATGTTTTTACACACCTTCTTTTACTCTGAAAAAGGGACCATCAGCCAGTTTCTCTCACCACGTTCATTCATGTCTGGAAAAGCAAGAAAGAGCAGCTGCAGAGAAAAACTTTGCTGGGACTGAGTAAAGTCCACTTAAGTCTTAGGAAGGTGTTTTTGGGTTTACTGCAGTAGCCCCTGTCGTTCATTTCTCCTTAAGCAGCGCACTGTTTAGAGGACAGGCTCCACCATTAAGTCAGCTGGCCAGAGGGATTATACTGTAGGTCACAGGAGTAAAGCGGTATCGGTTGTTCATGTTTAGCAAGTGGAAGGCATTTGCCTGTTGTTAAAGAGGTGTCCGCTGTTTTTACTGATCACACAGTGGTATTGGCAATGAGTGCACAAATCAATACACACACTATTCCTCCTTGTACAGCAAATTTTATTGCACTGCTGGTATTTTTGACCTCTGGGAGTGAACTCAATGCTTTTGGTGGGCCCATGGGGCAAGAATATTTGTAAAGTGCTGCACTAATTCACTGCAGGAACAACTTTCTGCTCTAATAGAACATACTTTTGGTAAAATCAAAGAGTCTCCACTCCAGACATCCACACATAAAAGAAAACAAATTGTTCCATCAATAGTAGAACTAATGAGTTTATTTTCCATTGGATTGTTTTCTGTGTACCCTATGCCTTTCTATTACAATAATCTTCGGTCCAGGTGACACTCTCACCATAACACCTTCTCTGTCCCTCATACTGTGACAGCTCTCTGTTTTCAGTTGCTCACTGTGCCCAAGCCCCTTCACCAAAGCACTCTGAATTGTCACATAACCCCTGCTGCAGCGCAGAAGATGGCATTCCTCAGCTGTTTGTCTGGATCGTACATTCATGCTTCTTCACTGACCAAAAAATAAGACATATGTGACTTTGCCTGTTCTTCTGTGGGAGGATTCCTCCATTATTTCTACCTCTTGTTTCCCACTGTATGAAAAAAAAAAAGAACATATTCTTTGCATGATTTTACGTATTTGGACTTAGATTCAAATGTTACTGGCCAATGGAAGGACAGATTTTAGATGAATATATACCAGAGAGTTCTCCCGGAAAAATGGGCAGGGCAATGGCACAGAGCTCTGTGGGATATTTTTCTGGTTACCACCTTTTCACCTTTTCTTGTCATTCTCTTCTGCGGAGCTCATTTGGCACTTATCTTTTCCCAGTCATTGGCTCAAGAGGAAGGGCTTTTCGTGGGCTGACAGATCATACAATGTTTTAGCCAATTGCTGAGTACAGCAATTTCAAGAACTAGTCACTAGGGCTATACATGTCTTTATTTAGGCGGTAGTGTCATGGAAACACCATGAAGTCAAATATGCTCAATAATGGGATTCATCTGACCAGAGGTAGATATCTACTGCAAAGACACATACACATGAGACAGTGACTGTAAGCTTCCCATATGTGGAAAAAAATAAGTGTAATTAATTTTATTTTAATGCCAGCATCAGAACTTATCTGACCTATAAAGGCCTGGAAGTATCTTTTTTATGCCTCTGAAAGTTGCCTCTGGAGGCCTCTGAAGCGCCACTAAAGTGCACTTATAAATTTAGGTGGCATGAATTCAATCCTGAAGGCCTCCAGTTCTTTGATAGGCAGCCTAAACTGAGCCTGAGATCAGGCTACATGAGAGTCTTATTTCTCTTTGAAAGACAGGGGGGAACTCCTAGGAAGAAGCCCCAGACAATTTTTTCTGACTAGTGTTGGCCAGGTACCATCTCTGACCCTGAAATTACTACTGAGAAAAGCAGAATCATAGAATCATACAATCATTTAGGTTGGGAGGGAGCTCACAAGAACACCTAGTCCAAACACCCTGCTCAAGCAGGGTCACCTAGACCACCTTGCCCATTACCATGTCCAGTCAGGTTGTGAGTATCTCCACAGATGGAGACTTCACATCATCTCTGGGGAACCTCTACCAGTGTTTTACCATTCTCACAGCATAAAAGTGTTTTCTTGTGTTTAGAAGCATTATCTGTGCCACAAATGAAACTAAGAAAACCAGTTCTACTTCATAGGCATTAAAGGCTATGTGTAAATTTAGATCTATAACAATAGATACATACATTCAAACATATTATAGCTGAAATGTATATGAATAAACATACATATAAAATATACTTCTTTAGGATGTCATGGTTTAGTGTCTTAGAAAGCTACATCGTACTTTAAATCTTAGACAAACACTTAGTTCAGCTTAGGTCAAACGCAGACCTTCCTGCATTTCTCTGAATGTAATTAAAATGCATGTAAAATATTTCCTATCAATAAACTGTATCCAATATGACTAGGTATTTGGGATTGAAGGTACCATGGAGAATGAGTATTTGATAACAGAGCTGACACTGTATGCAATATGTATGATGTTGCAAATAAAGGTCACTAGCAGCTCAAATCTATACAAATTGTCATGTACCAATGTAGCGCAACCACTCAGCTCTGACTCCCACTTAGTTCCCCATATGTGACTGAATTACGTCTTCTGTTTTGATTCTGATCCTTTTTTGATCCCTTTCTTTGGGACTTGTGAGTCTATGTTTGGAGTACAGGTATTGGAGTACAGAGTCAAGTAATAGATGCATCAAAGGAAATTCTGCATCATGAGGTTTTGTAATCTCCATCCTTGGAGATACTCAAAACTTGCCTGGAGACATAAGTAACCTTGACCTGGAGCCATAAGTAACCTGTTGTAACTTTAAAGCTGACCTTTCTCTGAAAGAGGGGTTGGACTTGTAGTGATACATTAAGCATAAATTATTCTATGAACTTATATGGGCGAAAGAAGGAATTAGGTACAACATATATCCCCATTCTCGCTTGTTTTCACCGTCTTCAAATCCTATCTATTCCCTTCATTTACAAAGGCAACTGTTTCTACTGCAGGTGGGTAGGTAAAGGGCCTCATGCAGCAGGAATGGTCCTGGCTAGGAGATATTTCCAGGTGAAGCAGAGCTTTTGCCCTCTATCAGGGCTATAGGATCCCCAATAAATAGGTCAGTATCTTA
>KZ506255.1:72397-102752 GCA_002844005.1 Limosa lapponica baueri
GTTCCATGACTTCAGGTTTCCATTCAGAGGCTGGCCACGTGTGGCTCGTTAGCATGTGACTTTAACAGGTTGCTTCAATAGTGCAGAGAGCCAGGCGTGCCTCCTTCCTAAGCATTTCTCTGTGTTCACTGGGTCCTGAGCATCCTTCTGCCATGGTTTCCAAACTACCCGTTCTTTATGTGGCCACAATTTACAGCATTGCCAGGAGTAAATTGTTCCAAAGTCATGCCAAGCCTACTTCTATACTCCAGTAATCTGCCAATAGATGCAGGTTTAAATCTATTACTCACTGCAAACATTGCAGCAGCCACCTGTTAGTGTTGCTGCACTCACCTCTGGACCAAAGAACTGCAGCCATAAAAGCCTTTACTTTTCATTGTGTTTGGTCGTGTCTGACATTTGTAGGTTTTTGCTTTCCCCATTGTAGCTGAGTATTATTCAAAATTGAATTTAATTTGCACTTTTTTTTTTTCTTTAGAATAACCCCCGTAGAAATTCCTGTCCTGTTAGAAGAGTTGATATGCAGAATTGATGAATATAAGGTTATCTGCTCTCGACGTCACTGGGCTCTCCAAACCAAGAAAGTAAGGGTTCCATTCTGCAAAATCTTGGAAACGGCTCATTCCCAGAGCATCTTGTACTCATCACAGGAAAGTTTGAATTCTTCTCTGCTGAATAAGCCCTTATATCCAGTTATGTCACTGGATATAGCACTGCTCTGCAGTGCAGAGCAAGATTCATACCTTCAAGGACAATAAATTAAATTTCCCTCAATAAAGAACAATTGAACATTGAACATACAGACATTCCAACATTTTGGTCTTTTTTTGTTTTCCCCCATTACAAGGTGTAAATACAAATTAGCATAAAAAAAAATTAAGTGCTTTTCAAAGAAAAATGCTGAAAACTGAAAGAGTACACTGCTGCAGTAGAAATACATCAGGTTAATGTCATTTTTAGATTCCTCACAGCAACAGCTGGACAGCTTTTAAAATAAATAAACAGAAAGTTATTTTAGAAATAGGATCTTAACTATAAAATCATCAGTTTGTTATCAGCGAATGCCAAATCGCACTAGTAAATGTTAAGCTCTATATTTCTTTAATAGTTGGAAGTACTGCACAGCCCGAATTGGGTCAAACTGCTTTTAACCTGGCTGAAAAAAATCTAAGGATAGGATTGTTCAATTCTATCAATTCTTCATTTCCTATTACCAGAAATCCTGTTTGGAGGTTTCAATATATGAAAGGTAAAAAGATCACAAGGCAACACAGAAGCAGGTAAATATTGACAGATCCAAAGCACATACCGGTGCCCTACTGAGAGTTAAAACAACTGCCTGTGCTGCTCAGGGACCGAGTCAATCCTATGGATGGGAGCTGTCAGGGTAAAACTTTCGCTATTTTCTCATTTTTGCTATATAAATGTGTTCCTTCTATTAGATTTCTTTATCCCTTTTAGCCTTTCTAAATGACAATTAAGTCTGCCTACCCTATCAATAGCAGGTAATTTATTTGTTTCTACAGCTGAGCCTGACCTTCATTGATTTTATTGGAGTAATTTGCTGGAAATGATTTTTTAATGTTAGATTTATTACAGAGGCACTTCATTGTCCGATAAATGAAGTAAATTGTATTTTAAAAGTAGCAAAATGAAAGAACCACTGAAATTTGCATGAGTTTTTTACAAGCGTATTAGCTCAAAAGGTCCCTTATGCATCTCTTGTGCAGACCCCAGCTTGCAAACAAGAGATTTTATTCCGGGCTTGTGTGTGCTCGCTTCCCAAAAGCACAGGCACAGAGACAGGCCTGGGTGCTGCGAGCACTGGTCACTGGCCACCCACCGTGAGGGACTGTGCCCTCCCTGCTCATCCCGACCTGCACCGTGTGCCCTCTCCTCTGGTCCAACGGGGCTGGTACTGGGTATGAAGAAAGATGTGGAAAACGAGCCTTTTAATTTGTTGGTGTATTTCTCCTTTCATTGCCTGTCTTCCTCAGTTTTCAAACCTCTTGCTTGCTCTGCTTTAACCGGCCCGCAGCTGGGAGCAGGATTTGTGACTTGCTCACCTGCTTTCCGTAGGGGTTTGATTGCTCTGCATAAAGACACCACAAACTCTCCCGGAGAACAGTAAATGACAAATTGCCACCTCTACCTTTCAGTGTAGTTAAAAGTCAGATTCATAGCTGAGTATAGCAGGGGCATAAGTTTGCATTGCATTTAGATGGAAACAAAAGGATTTGCTATCTTGTGTGCACTTCATCTTGTAGGTGCTTTCGTGCAGACAAAACGTTGCCACACTATGCTATACCAAACAAAGTTCACTTTCAGGAGCTTCCTCTGAGATACCACATCTCCCCGCTGCACCAACGAAGGGCTCTGCCTTTAAGACATGGTTGCAGCCCTGCAGGATGGACAGTGATGCTGAGCAGTATTGGCATATCCTTGCCCTCCTGCGTAACACCTCCCTCCCGCTGCCATCGCTGCATGGTGGAACTAACATGTGCCATTTGCTGCCATCATGCCACTTGAGTAAACTGGGTGTACACACAGCCTTTATCTGCCTTGGCTATTTGAATGGCAAGCTCTTCAGCACGTGGATTATCTGCTACTCTGTATCTGTGCAGTGCTTAAAACACTGGTCAAACTTAGAAAGCGAAGGGGCATCTTTCACTTTTTTGTGCACTACCATCATATAATAATAATAGTAATAATAATAATAATATAGTAAGAAAACTGCAATTATATTGGTTTGCATGAACAGGAAGGGAAAGGCATCCTTTCACTAAATTTACCAATTGTTGGGTTTGTTTGTAAGTTAAGTTTACGTTTTTCAGGGCAGATGGCAAAAGCTAGACTTGTAAAACCTGTATTCAGACACCTAAATAAAAATATCATGACTGCCAAAGTTACCATTCATGTTGTTAAGTACACCCACTGTTCAGATGTCATTTAGTCAGGTAGGGTCCTGTCTGCTCTAACTGCTATTTTTTACTGCAATGGTCAAAGTCCCACTAACAGTTTAAATGGCTTTTTGGTCAAGCGACTATGAGATCTTTAGGTGGCACTTTAAAAGAGAGATTCCTCTGCATACCCTACTACACCTTCTCTGTTCACCCACCTCCCAAGCCAGTATAATTTCCCTCAAACAGAAAACTGATGCCCAAGTGTTTTACAGAAAGAAATTGAATCTGAATGGGTTGCACCTGGGGGAAATGCCGGCACTAGTGAGAGCTGGTGTTTCTCTGTGCTTCTGCAAAGGATCATATGAAAAATTAAATCTCGAGTTTCATTTGAGAATAAGGGACTCAAATCTCTACTGTTCTCTGTCTGAACAAGGGCTGTGAAACAGCATCCCAACTGAGTGCGTTAACTATTAGAGTCATCAACCTGTTCCTAATCAAGGAAAGAAAAAAAACGGTTGGTTTTCTGGGCGTCTTGGTGCTCTGGACATACGTATCTCTGATCTGCCAGTTAAAGTGCCCCTTTGCACGTCTGCCTAGATCAGATTAGACACCTTTCTGCTTATTTCTCTTCTGAGGGTCCTTGCTGTGACTACCTAACTGCCCACGTGTTTCCTACCTGGCTGCCTGATCCATAAAACTCAACTTATTTCTGACAGCCGGGTCCTGCTGGTGAGTTGACATATCTGGAAGCAATGTGTGCTCAGTACTTTTGAAAATAAGGTGACTATAATGTCGAATCTGACTTTAGCCTAACTTCTGGCATCTATATGAATATTTTGTCGGTTTTGTGTGCATTCATAGTCAATTCATACAAAAAAAACCACGTATGAAGAGTAACTGTGCAATAGGCAGTCCCTGTTGCTATTTAAACAGCGTCTGAAGCCACTTCCCAAAATGTCTGTCAGTGTCTCACTTCATTTCATACTGTGCATTTTCTGAAGATCACACCGAGGGAAGCAAAACTTAAAAATATAAAACCATGAAAAGATTTGAATACAAAACCTTGAGCGCTTTCCTTTTAAATTTCCTCGCTTGTTTCCTGTCTCTGTTTCTGCCACCATTATTGATATAAGGAATCCATCAACATATTTTTATGGATGATTAAGAAAGGCTGACCTTTCCTTTGCAGGTACAAATAGGTAGTTCTTCAGAGGCTGTAAATGAATGACAAGATAATTCTATCCATTTAATATTGAAGTGATGTTGATGGTATCATTCTTCTCATGTTTGAAACGGGAAAGTATAGAGACCTTTCTCCCTCACTCTGTTCTGCTTTATGTGATGGATTTTCTCTCTGACTAATCGCTGTCACATTAACCTGCACTATTTCATCCTTCAGAGCTGTCAAGATAATGACGATAATCGAAGTGGCTCATTGTAGGTAAAGGAAATTATATGAGCAAAGTAATATCATAAAACAGTGTTTAAATATTTTAATTTCATTTGTCAGGGCTGCCCCAACACTTCATTACACATATAACCATCTCTCATCAGTGGAATTAGTGCATTATTCATTACTGTTAATTATTTTCACATAATGGCTGCCCTGATATATTTAACCTCCACATTATATCTCAGATAATGGGCCTGTAAAATTGAATTGTGTGAAGAGTGGAGTTCTAAAGCTCATTTGCAGAACATCAAAGAACAAAGAAGAGGAAAAGAATTCTAAATGGGACATTTCGCCCAGCTGGGGCCAAACATTTGTTTCTGTCTGATTTGCATACAGAAAATAGGTGGTTCAGAAGTGGTTTAACATTGTACATGCTGTCTGCTCCTATTACACAGCCAATTAGAATTTGTTAATGTCCCGAGTGTTTGAGGCAACTTACCAACCAATCTATCCTCTGAATGGCAGTGAGCTGGAAAGTTAACAAGAGAAGAAAGTAGACCTTTCTGAAGGACAGACCACAAAATCATGTGGCATATTAAGGTGTCACCTACAGTTTATACTTCTTTTGACAAACATCTGCATTGTCAAAATAAATTGACAAAAACTGCTGCTCAAGACTGAGAAGATCCAAGTCTATGAAATTCCAATAGCACTCTATTAATTACCTGGCTTTTCTCTGAGATGAGTTTTCTGATGCTGTCTGTCATGTAGTATGTGGAAATGGGAGAGGAGGAGAACACAGCATCCTGAGCAGGAAGGGTGAATCTGCACTGAGAGCAGGAAGCTGTGTCAGCAGAACCCGATGGACTCCATCCCACACAGCACGTATGCAATGCATATAATCACCCGACTATTTCCAATAGAGTTTTGCCATGCTGGGCTTGATGTGTCTGCACTGCTGTTTTAGAGAACAGGAAATGTGAGACTCCTTTTCTCTGTTTTACCAGGTATTTTGAACATACACTCCAAGAAAACAAAGTCAGTACAGGTGTAGGACTTTAGCATAATTTAGCTTTTGAGGAACCAGCTGAATTACTAGAAATAATTTCAGCTCTAAGTAGCAGTTTTAAGTCCACTGTATGTCCACTCTAACAGCATGGATTTAACTGAATAGCCATATTTTTTCCCATTTAGAAGCTTATCCATTATTCACAGATTTCAATGGACCTGAAAAGGCATTGAAATCAAACATTTTATGGAAAGAACATTTATCAACAGTTCAACATGTTATAAGGACTAGGGTCATTTCAGCAAAACCCAGACTTTTTACACAGATTATGGGAATTTGCTTCAATGTTTAGTCTCAGTGTGTTTGTGAAGTTCTCTGCAAGTTCTCACATAGTTATACAAAGTAGTATAGTTATACTCCTGCTTAGCAGGGGAGTTGGACTAGATAATCTCCAGAGGTCCCTTCCAAATCTGACAATTTCATAAAGCATTTTTTGCTTTTGTAAAAAATTTCAAGAGAATAGCTCTTCCACAATTCACATGCAAGATATACCTTTGTTCTGTTTCATGCCTACAGTAAATTTTATAGATTTAAAAAAAATAAAAAACCTTCAGACCTATTTCTTGGCTGTTACAGAATAACTTATGGCTGATGGTGGGACTATGATCTCAGAGGTGACTCAGCCAATCAGAAGTCAGAAAATGTTTAATGACTAACAACACAATTCACTCGAGGTCATTAACATACTTTAGCCTTATTGGGTAAAAAGTCATATTTCACAGGAATGATAAATGTCTTTTTGCTAAGTGGCAGTAGGTTTTTGGCCATACCATTAAATATTTATACAACATATACATAAATCTTCTTCCACTTGGCATCATCTGGGATTCATTTGGAAGAGACCCATTTATTTCACTTTTTAATGTTTTAAGTTTGTTGCAGGCTTCAGCTTCCAAATTCTAGTTACAGAGTAGTTAGAAAGGAAAGGAAAACCACATTTGCATGCACCTGGCTTAGAAAGAAAAGTCTTCTCTCCTTAATCTGACCATTCTCTGAGTGCACTTTTTATGGATTCATATACAGTTATTTATACATCATAGAATCTGCGTGAACAAAACCTGCTGGCAGTCTCTGCTTTCTAAACCATTTTTATTTCATAGGATATTTTCAGAGAATATGAATAAAAAGAGAGACTAGAGACACCACGAAACGAGCCAAGTAATTTCTCCATATCTAAACACATTAGATGAACTTTGGTCAAAGACATGTGAGATATTGAGTCTTCTCACAAGACATTCATTTGGGTACTCCCAACTAGTATCAGACTGATAGGAGTGGTCTGTCTACTCCTGATTGATCAGAATTTTTGTCTCTCCTGAAGCAGCTACTACTAGGGGGTTAAATTTGTCTTGTATTTGAATTTCACTCCAAGAAAAATCTCAAAGTCAAAGCCCCCTACCCAGATTAACTTTTTTCTGTGTCCTCTGTATGCTGTACTGATGAGATAAATGCATGAGTCTTGACAGAAATGAAACTTTATGATAGCAGAACCTGTCATACTCTGCTATTTAACTTTCACTGGTAAAAACCCCCAATGGCTGGATGAGGGAATCCAAGGAATTCCTCAAAAAGGGGAAGATGCTTCAAGAATTACAGGTCAACAGACTTAAAATAACCTGCGATTTTCCCTACAATGTCTTTGTATCCTGGATATCCACCGGCTACCAGGTATGCTTCTCCTCCACAGTGTAATGGAAAGCCAAGCCAGTAAGAGACTGAATTTTTCCACTATAGCAAAATGAATGTAAAATGATGGATGAAAAAAAGATGGCATCAAGAAATCTCTTTAGGCTTGTTGATATTCTACAAAACATCAGTCTCAAGAAGGGACAGATCTGCTGGTTGTTGAGGTGTGTTGCAGGCAGCCCCAATGGTCTCAGTATTTTTTGAAGTGAGATAATCTTTTTTCCCTGGAGGTTGAGGTACTAGGAAATTTTGCATTGTTGAAAGCAATACACAAGTAGGAAACATCACAGTTGCTGACAAAAGTTCATCTTACAATAGTATTTTTCCTATAATGCATATTGACGTATATGCACACACATATGCACACATACACACAAAAAAAATCAGGGTTGATGTTTTTGTTAAATTATCTTGAAATTTACATACTGATTGAGGAGAAAGAAGTGTGACTGGGATGTAAAGGGTACAGGATTTCTATTATTGCCTAGGGAATTTTTCCTTCCCGTAAATGCCGCTGAAGGATGACTATCTGTTTTGAAATCTGTGAATCCAGAGTCAAGGATTACAAGGCCATATTAGATCCTAAGGAAGAACACTTTCTACTGAGTCTCAACTCCATAACTATTAGAGATTTTCCATGTTGACAGTCTCATGTACGATTCTTGTGAGCTAACTTTATTTCAGAACTATACTTCATCTAAGACATGCTGTTTGGAGGAAAGATCCACAGTTTTACAATGGGCTACCAATTCAAATGTAGTTAGGTTTTTTATTTTTGAAATTATGAATCAGCTCACACTTTCAGAATATTAAAGGGTATATCTGAATATGTCCTGCACCAGAAAATAGGAACTATCGCATAGGCTTCTATTGTTACTTCTATAAAGTTGTAGTGGATAAGTTAGGTCTTTTGAAAATTTACAAAGTACTGTAAAAGTTTTCATAAAAGATTTCTAGGAAGCACATTACAGTGTAAGTTTAAAATCAAAGGCTAGAGCTGCATTTGAGTGGTAATGAAATATGTCACGATGTAGAGGAACCTTTTAAATTTGTTTTGACCAGAACACAACTTTTCCGAGATGGAGAACACTCAGAATTTTTGCATCAAATCCTAGATCTTCCTTCAAGTCTCTGTCTATACATATGTCTGTTCTATCTTTTTGTCATACGTTACAAGATAGTTTTGCAAATGCCTCATTTTCTGCAATGGATTAGTAGGTTATCAAAATACATGTGTGGAATAATTTCATTATTGGCTATAGTATATATGGTATACTATTAATGAAACTACTCAGCAGAAGGGTCTGAACCTAAGAAATCATTGTGTCAGAGGTGAACATCTCAAGGCTCTGTGGGCTGGTGGCACTGACACTCTGCTGCTAGAGGCTAAATCCTCTTTTTCGCATTGCAGAGTCAGCAGGTAAAATACATAAGCAGCACTGAGAGAAGGTAAAGATGATCCTCAAATGCATCTGAGGAAGTGAACAACGGAGTCAGGCTCCCTTCAGGTGTTTCTCTCTTCTATACCCCTCTTTGCACAGGACGTCATCTTTCATGTGAAGAGTTCACAGCAGATCCCATAAGTGGCCTGCCCTGTCCTTAAGCTCTTCATCACACCCAGGCCCTGCCGAGCTGTGGTCTGCAGCTCTGAACCTTTTCCTGAGCACGTGCTCTCATCACGCGCCAATCATGCAAAAGAGAGGCAGCACACGGAGTATGGTTCAGTTTGCTGGGCATTATGCAAAAAAAAAGATCCAGAAAGAATTACTCTGTTTCTAGAGGGGAATACAGTCTAAACTGGATCCAGAGTGCAGAACTGTGTATATAATGCAACAAAAGAAAATAAAAAGGAGTGTTGCTTGGACATTTTCCACAAACGCCTCTCCCAGTCTATTCAACATAACAGGAATGGAGCCACCCTGCTTTGGTGCTCTGAAATCCCAGGCTGAGTGTGATCTATGTCAGATATTTCTGTTAGTCAGTGTGCATCCTGTCACAAAACCAAGATTTGGGAAGTTGTTATAGGCTCATGTCTGCTAATTGTTAATCACAAGGACAATTATTATGACCAGATTTATTCCTTAGAAGAAGGGGACAAGCTTCAAATATGACAGATACGTGAGATGGTTCTTCAAACTTTAAGTTTCAGCAGAATGAAGACCGTTCTTACTACAGATCTTTCAAAACTGAATTGAAAGAAATCTATTGCTTCCATCTCTTCTAAAAAAAGACTTTCAGAAATGGAAAATCATAGAGAATTTCGTATCGCATGCCTTGAAAACCATATAGAAAAAACCATATAGAATCTTTAGGGGATGGCTGTGCTTTGCAGCCTGAAAAAAATTGAGAAGTTTAGAGCCAGCAGTGAACTTGCAGCTTTTAAATGTCATCTGGAACTCAAAAAAAACTTTAACTATCATTGAAAGGGCCTGGTAGAAACACTTTAGCAATTATAATTTTCATTGTATTCTTCTCCAAATAAAGCCTTAGCAATTCTAATATATTCCCACATTTCTATTGCAAATCTAGGTAAGAGACAATTTGCCTCACAAAGGAATGCACTGCATATAGTTCTCAGATCATCTTAAACAACAGGATTTATATAATCCAAGATAAAGAGTGTACTGTGCACTCCTTGGGTACATGTATATTCTTCCTGTTACAAGCACATCCTACGAACTGCCCAGACTAAAGATGTCCTAAGGCTACCTCTTCAGACAGTGAGGTACTTGCTGACAGCTCTGGGCTTTAAGACAAATTAAAATAAGCCAATTTTTCAGTCTGTAGGTCTAATAAAGCTCCTGGCTTTCAGTTCTGTCAATGACTATGAATAAAACTCCCTGACAAGAGAGAAGACAGGATGTTTAGTTTTCTGATGAGGGTGATTTTAAGGTGAAGACCAATTCTGCAATTCCTATTTCAGTTCTCATCACTGAGAATCTCCTGTCATTAGAAAAGCAGGAACAAAAAGTTTTCAAGTCCTACTTCTCTATTCTGACTGCTCAACTCCCTTTTCACTAGTGCTCTGTGGACTGAGTTCTATTTGAAGGTGTGATGGGTGCCTATATATATATAGGGCAGCTCTTTGGTCTCTCAGAGTTTAATTCGGTGATGTCAATGTGTACGTAGTTGTATTTATCATATACAAATTTCATATATATTATTTTACAAACACTGTGCCTGTTTTTGTCAGAGCTTCAAAATATAACTTCAAGTTAATGTTCTCCCGGTGATGCATGTCCTCAGGCCCTCAACCACTCAAGTAGTCATTTCTGAATGCTTCCTTGTATCAGGTGTAGGCTGCTAAGTCACCAAACCAAAGGATCCTGTAAGCAGGGAAAATTAATTGAGAAAAAGATTTTGTCTTTCTTTTGGTGCCAGAAATGCTTACCTTATTATTTCATGCTATTGAAAACTTGCATATAGCTTGCAACAGAGCTTAAGATGGATTTAACTTCTCATTTTTTCATGCCCTGAAAAGCACAGAATTGAAATTTAGAAGTTTCAAAACCAGATAGAATAGAAAACTGCCTTTCAGGACAAAGAATGAATTTTCCAATAAGAACATAATGCAACCATTTAAAGAAATACACAATACAGTAGATCAAAGATCAAGTATTCATTTAGAAGTCTAAGTTGGTGAATGCCTTGTTACAGTGTTTGAAATTATTAATGAAAAAAACCCCAAAGAAATGAGAACGTGCTCATGAAAAATGAAAAATGATCAGCTGCAGAAGGTTTTATTGTCTATGAAGAAGAAAGGGGGAAAGTATACCAAAATGTAGACCTAATTTTTATGGAAAATATTAAATCTATTTTCACTAATAGTTTTCAAACTGTTACCTGCCAAATTGTACAGGTCATTTTCTTTCTTTGCACAGATGCTTAAAATACAGATAACGATCAAGTATGTATGTGTGTCATGGCTGGTATGAACAAATTACCAAAAGCAGTCAATAAATTCCTTGAGTTACCTTTAAGATAAAATGGAATAGCAAGCTTTGAAACTATTTGGTTGGGTTGTTTCCCCAAAAAGTACATTTGTAGTATTTAATTTTTCATTTCATATATGGGATCCACATGAGAAACCATGTGGCTTATTTTCATACTAGTAAAGTACTCCCCTTTACAAACAACACTGTCCAACACAGAGGTGAGGAAGTGGCCACCCATCTTCTGACAGATGAAAAGTACGTCTATAGTATCATTTTAGGATGGATTGCCAGTGTCCCTATGGAGCAAATTTTCCAGTCATTCCCACATATCATGGCTTGGTTCACTTGGCAGCAAAATCTTGGAGCACATGAACTGGATTCTTCTTGGATGAAAAAAACCCAAAGTTTTGAAAGGGGTCTGAGGTAACCTCTGGAACATGTAGTAGGGATGGCAAGGTCTTTTTGATGTTTCGCCCTACCTGTTCCTGTAATTCTTGCTGAACAGAGGGAGCAGAAGACAATCTGCACTGTAGATCTATACCATGAAGATTTAGGCTTGCATACAGACCAAGTGGGAAGCCTCATGGAAAACAAAGTTAGATAATTATGGTAGAAATGCATCAGAATTATTTAGGATGCAACATAAAAGACAAGAAGCTTCACCTTTCATTTGTAACTAACTGAAAAAGACAATGCTTTTATGATAACTTTAATCAGTATATCCCTATCTTCAGTAGCTATGGCTCTATATGCTGTACAGCTTCTTTGATTTCTGCAAACTCTGTCCTGGTAACATCTTTTCTGACTCTCCACCACCTTCTGTAGTAAAGAGTAAAGGTCTCACTGTTAGATGTTCCTCATGCTTGCTCATCCAGTAACAAACTAGTGTGACCTTCTAAATATCCATGAGAAAAAATGTTGTCTATTTCTTTCTTGCTATATAGCTATTTTTCAGTAGTTTAAAATGTTTGTGGTTGTAATATAAACACATACACACACACGAATCTTAAATTGTTTTTACAGACAGCAGATTGGATTAAAAAAAATTCTGCAAAAATTGGTGAGGAAAACCAAAATGAGGATTTTTTTTTAAATATTATTTTTACAAGTTAATTTTCTTGTCAGAAAAATCCATACATTTTAGTGTTCAGTCCTGGCCCTTGGTATAGGTTTTTTAATGAGGAGAAAAAATCTTCACAGCAATTCTACCTCTGAGAGACATCCTGGTTTGGGAAAATACCTATATTCAGAAAAACATCAAGGTAAATTTCCATGTCTGCAAAAATTAAGTCCTTATTTATATACTTGTTTTTGTCATTAATGAACTTATTTAATAGGGTTAGGTCTTCAAGTCAGACAAGATGCGTTACAAAACGTTCCTAATAACTCCATACATTTATAGAGCTTCATAAATTGTTTTTAAGCAAAGTGGGCCTGAATAATTCAAGCATTGCCATGAACGTTAGTGTTGGCAAGATCAGTAAAAGCATCTCTCTTAAACAAATGGTCAGTGGAAACCAAATTTGGTGCAATGTGTGTTGATCTGAGAATAAAAGAAAAATGGATTGCAGCTGTTAAGCAGATGTGTCTCTAATATAAATATAAGGTGTAACGAGTAAAGTCCTCTTTGGTGTACGGAAGCAGGTCAGCAATACTCCCTCACTTCAGCCTATATAGGCTTGGATTCATGTGAAAATCATCCTAATGAACTTGATAAGTGGGTATGATTCTTAATTTAAAAATTTATAAATAAAATGAATGTTTTAGTTTCGGTTCTGTAATCTCCCTTGTTTGATTGTACCAAAGGGCTTTGTAATAATGATTTATTTTCATCACACATTTTTGACCTAAGAATAGCCTCTGTCATAAATCACTGCCTCTATGAGTATATGGAGGCCAAGGAAGCAGGCTTAGTCATACATCTGGTGCGTGACAGGAACAAAATTCTTGCTTGTCCATCATGTGCTTTAAATAGCATTAAATAAAGCTTCTTTTAATGTGGAGGGGTCATCAACAAGGGGGCAGTGATGTACCCAGGTGTACTGCCTACAGTTAGAGCCAAGTCTATAAGCAAGTCCTTAGACAAGCAGAGATGCCTGAGTTACCTGTGTGGTCAAAGAAGCACATGCTCTTGAAACCCTCCAGAGAGAGATCCTGTCTGCACATGATAGCTGTCTAAAGTCATCAGTTCCACAGTCACCACCAGGACCACAAGCTACACAGTGGCAAACTTTCTTAGTAGCTGCTCTAATTTGCCAGATTTTATTGACAGCTTAAAAACAAATGTTGGATTTATACCATACAGAGAACTACCATTTCCTCACACCATGCATGCAACTAGAGATTAATATTTTCTCCAAGACAAGTACCAGGCAAACTGCCTCCCCTGCCTCCCTTACTGCTACTAACTAACAATTGACCTTAGATGTGCTCTAGCTGGCTCTACAGGAGGAATATCAGAGAATATTACATCAAGAACATTTTATTTCCCTGAACTACCCAGTTTTGGAATTGACTCCTCCTTTGGTGTGAAAAGTCTGTATTTGCTGAATTGCCATATGTCTTCTAGCTAATGGAGCACACAGGAGAAAGACATAAAAATTGTAGGGCTTTGACTGAAATACAAATCTTTATGTGAGAATATCAAATGGAGGAGGTTTTTTTTTCTCTTTTTCAGAAGCAGACACACTGACTATGGTATGCTGCATGGTGAAGGAAAAGAAGTTTTATTCTAGTTTAGTTTTGTTTAAGTGTATGTAGAGGTTTGTTTTTCGTTCTTTGACAGGAACCTCTGTTTCACCAGGTAGCCATTATTTCAGTGTTTTAGGCTTAAATTCAAATGTTTACATAGTTAATGTGACACGGAAGAAGATATTTTATTAAAAACCCTAAACATTAGGTAAATCAGTGTTGTTTCCTGAAAGACTTGATACGAAAATTTTGATAAACAGATTCCCTCTGAAAAGGTCCTGATCAGTTTTTTGATACGTAAGACATTTAATAGGTAAAATGTTCCAATTCGTCCGCATGCAAATACATCTACCAATTCCAAATGGATATCTCTCAGAAGTCATCAAAGCTTTTGGCTCTGATCCTAAGAAATCCTTCCACTGACCCTGTTTCTTTCACCCTATCATATCATGTTTCCTCTTAGACTTTTCCCTACCTGTCATTGTTGACAGCAGCATTGCTGGCAGACAAGAGTCCTGAGGTTGGTGCCACAGCATGCTTCACTGTTCTGCTACTAGACCTCTGACACAATCCCTAGAGCCCAGTTCTCCATGACTGGACATCCTGGCATTTGCAATGTGCACTGTGCTGTGGTCATCCTCTTCCTACAAAAGGATTTTTGCGAAGTTATTTCAGACTTCAACTTCACTTCTGGGGAGGATGGAGATTGGGTTAGATGGAGCTTGGGCTAGAAGTACAGAGCGATTCCTGCCTAGGTTTATCTGGGTTAAATATTCCAAGTAAATGTCACTATTGAAAAGGATACCACCATGCTGAGGTGAGAATTTGGACTTCAGAATAATCAGAGCATTATTTCCTTGATGCCCGGAGTCATTTAGAATCAGAGACCTCCAGAACAAAAAGATGATTTGGGCCATATTCAGTACTTTGGAAATAAAATGTGCAAAAAGAAAGAAAGAACAAATCCCACTTCTTCATCACAGCTTTTACCATTTATATGTATATGTGGCATACATCTGATATATGTATATATAAAAAGTGTATTTTTATTTTTCATATATGTGTGTATGTTCACATATGGTAAAGCTCATGATAGAGAAGCAGGATTTATTCTTTCTTCCCAAATAGACAGAGATATAGATATACGGTAAAATAAAATAATTCTAGAATGTTTGCTGACTAGAAAAAAGAGGGAGTCAGAGAAATAATTTATCTTCTAAATATGATCTATAGTACTGGGAGGTACTCAGATTGGAGTGATAAGGGCTGTATAAGAAGTGACACCAATAAATAAATTATAGTTTCACATAAAATGATGGGAATTAGGAATACATTGTTAAAGTAGTTTGGGAATCACTGAACAATTTCAGTGAGTTACTTTACGTTCAGCTGCTGGAGCCATCTGTCAGTTGAATGACAGCTCTTCTGGTAAACATAAACTCTGTTGCTAGTGCAAATGTATGTGCTAAATGTAAAAGTCTTCAGCAGAAGTAGATGGTATTCCCTATCAATTCATATCACTCATGGCCCTATTATCATTTCAAAGCAAACTTATCACATTTAAATACTTACATGGCAGTATTTCTTACTTGTGTAATTGCTTAATGTCACTTGTGTTTTTCTGAACAGAGTAAATGATGTCATGATTAAGACGAGAATATCTTCAAATCCACAACCTATGGAAACTTTTACTCTTTTCTGAAAAAATCGATGCATGAGCTCATCCTGAAACACAAAATATGGAGATAATCCATAAATTAAAATATTTAGTGTATTTTGCAGTCTTATTCTATTAATTAGTCTGTTTAATTTTCTCACTTGCCTTTAGTAGTACCAATAACAGTTCAATGTACTTAGTCACTCCTTGAGCTCCAGGTTCTTATGATATTTATAATTATTAATAAATTATTTGTAGTAAAATTAATTTGATAAATTATGTTTGATCATTGCCTTGCTACATATTTGGTTTCAAAACAGTTTGTAATTTTACAAAAGCATTTACCTCTAGGAGTGAATCTTTAAAAGTTATTGAAAACAGTTGTAATTTCGTCAGTATTTCACAAACTGTATTCATCTATGATTTTGTCATTATTTATTCATACTGCTGTGTGATCAGTCACTGATAACTCTTGTTTCTCAGGTGAAAGACTATTACTCTGATAATAAACAAGAGCAAAGAGTGGTAAGTATAATTCTTTTAAAGAGAGTGAAGGAATTGGTATCATAGAGGAAGGCTGGCAAGGTAACAGATGTTTTTTGATATTTAAAATAGTTATCTTAATTTGTCAGATCTTTCTTCGCTACTGGCAAAATAATTCACTATGACCTGATAGCTGTTTTTTTTTCTTCTTATTGTTATTTGGTAGCTTTCCAGGGTTTAAATGATAGCAATTGTTAGAAACTGTCTCTATTCAAAACCAGATGTGCGTTTTAACCTTGTTCAAAGCCTGTTTGATGAATTGGAAAGGAAGGAAGGAAATTGAAGGAAAATGGTAAAAGGATCCAAGAGCCAGGTACTGCACAATTGTAACGAGGATGCATGTCAGTGACTGAGCGTGACTGATGCTGGGTACCTGTAGAATTCCAAGGATCTATGCATGCAACATCGAACGGTGAGCTAGTACTTGTTACCTACCTAATGTCAACCTCAGTATCTCCCAAGATATTTTACAGTTTAATACGCTGTACCTTAAGGTTCAGATTCTCAAGAGGAAATGAGGTACTCGTATGCCTTTTCAAGTGTCTAAATCTGATATATGAAAACACTGGCAACAATGACACTCAGGCTTCCTCCTAAAAGCACAGAAAACTGAAATTTCTGTAGCTGGATGTGTACAATTGCCTAAGTCTTGGCACTGTTATGCTGTGTTGTTCCTCTTCTTTCAGCCTCTTATTTAGGCCCTTCTGGGAGTCATAAAGCAAGAGCTTGCTTGCATGAAGTGCAGGAATAGCCAGCTAAGCCTCTGCCCCCTCCACACACACATATAGGAGGAGAAACTTTTTCTACATTTGCTGTTAGGATAGTCTTGTAGGATGTGTTGCAGCATCCTGTTGCAGAGGATGCTGTCGTGTCAGAATGCCGATGAAGATGGATGTGTACATGAGTGGTTAGGAAACTCGGGTAGAAGGTAGTACGGGTTCCCTCTTTGTGTGAAGGAACGTTTGTTTTATACGAAGTGAAATGACTTAACAAGAAGACTGAGAGCTTCCAGCCTCAGAATAACTGTTGTTTGCTGGTGAACGCATTCTTCATGCAGGTAGGAGGCATGGATTAGTGTCCCTCGGGCAGAGATGGGGGGAACGTAATGCAGTGCCATTAATGCTCCAATCACTCAGGAGCTGGTCCCAAAGGATATTGAGGCAGTCAAGTGTCTGAGACAAAGATAATACGTACAAGAGGAGAAGAGATATGACCAAGGACTAAGACTTTCTGTTTTTCTGATAAATGGGGTTGAAATCAGTACCTACAGAAAAAACTGCTGGGTTAGAGCTCATGGATGATGGGAAATGTCAGTCTTCCTAAGTTCACAATTATTCTGGAATGTAATGCTGACCTCCTTTTTGAATTTTCCCTTTTAAGAGACATTTGATTTGAGGATGTGGTTTAGACCCATCTTCATCTCTACCTTCAATTCATTGACATTTGTAGTGGGTCATAAATATTCACTCTGAAGAAAAATTCTTTCTCATAGAATATATCCCAGTTATCTGTTCTAGTTCACCTCTCCTTGCTTTAATTTCCACAAAGCAGGGCTGTAAACTTGGTCAGCCTTACACCTTGTTTTCTCCAGGACCATGTTGGTTTACAGCAGGTATACTGAAACCGAAGAAGGGAACCATGGGAAACTCCAATTTGTTCTTTATTTATAAACTTGACATTATACATCATGTAAAATTAAAATCTTCAGCTTGTTCTTGCCCCAGTTATTTTAAGAACAGCCTCTTCAGAGTTTTAACAGACCTTTGCCATAGATGGCACAAGTGCGTGCACTTTCCAGCTGCTGAAATATGTTCGTTTTCGGCTGTGGCCTTAATTTTATTTATCAGCTCATCCTAATAGAGAGGAAATCACCACCTCTAGCTGGCTGAGTTTCAGAGGAGGCACTGTGTGCAGTATTGCTTCATACCTGAAGTATGGCTGTAGCAAAGATGGGAAGACCAGGCCAGGATGGGGGCAGATCTGAAGCACCCTAAGGCACAGTCTTGTGTTTAACTGCCCAGTCATCCTCCAGCCTTAGGTTTACTATGGTTAAGTCTAGGGCAGCCCTAGTTGAAGGAATGGGAGGTGTCACCTCCAGAGGAAGCAAAAAGTAAAGATGGAACTACTGGAAGAATATTTGACTCTGGCAGGAGAGAGGTTTCCCATTTTATAATTACAGGTATAAGAAGTGCTAACTTAGCAAACTGCCATAATTTAGTTTCTACTAAATTGACCTTCCTTTTGGACTTTGCCAGAAGGCTCGATTCATTAAATCTCATTGAGTTATTAAAGATATTTGGTTGGAAATTACTATAGGAGTACAAAGTATTCATGACAGGCTGAATCATAATTTCAAAAGTGAACCCTAGCAACTCAGAAGAAATGAAGTTGACTCAGATTTCAACTCAACTCTCCTGATCCATAAGTGCCTATGTCAAACTTCTGTGTTGGAAGGACTAGAAATACCTTGTAATATTTTTTCCTGTTCAAATCTGACTTTACTTTTGATGCCTAAATTATTTTCTCTTCCTACTTAAAGTAAGTTTTGACTTCAGTAGTTTACCATAAACTGAGCAGAATGCCTTGTACTTTCTTCGACCATTAGACTCAAAGATTGCTCCACAAGAATGATTCCTTTTAAGCTTTCATAATCGTGCACTGCAGTATCTCACTTAAAAATATCTAAGCATTCTATGATATCATTGCATGTGGCTCTGTGCTCTTATTAAATCAAGTATGTCATCTTCTGCTTCTACCACCTTAGACACACAGGAGACAGTGCTCTGGAATTGTCAAGGGACTCGAGAATGTGGCCATTATATTTTATACAGGATGTTAAATGATTAATATTTGTAAATTAATGCATTTAAATTATATGTGCCTGAGACACTCCAAGCCTTGTAAATATATCCGAGAGACTCATTTGAAAAAAAATGCACCTGACAACTTCTCTTTTTCTATTGGAGTCTATTTGGGCTGGTCAAGTGAAAAGGAGACAGTGGCATGTAAGAATTATAATACACAAGATATAGTGTATTTCCGGGCAATTATAACATGCCTAGGAAGCTGTTGCAAGGCATAAGGCTGAAAGGCCAAATGACTTTGCCCACTTGAGAAATGCAATAATTCCCCAGAAATGCACCGCCTGGAGTATATTATTACTGTTATGAAATAGAATTCATGAATAAGAAAGTGGTGAGGAGGGGGACAGGCCTATCCATGCATGTACCGGCTAGTGTTAAAGTGGGTATGACATCAGTCACAGCCAATCAAACAGGTTCAGTAATGTCCAAAGTACTACAGACATTTCATAATTAAGTAATGAGACATGACAGGGCATGAATTGTGTTGTATTAATTCTCGCCGAGTGTGTTGTTGTAAGGCAAGAGAATGAAGGCTGGGTGCCATCGGTCCAGCCAACTGTGAATTAATCCTTTCCCATTCTCACAATGGAACCTCTTATTGTGGTTTTATAAAATGTTAATTTTTGAAATATTTATATTGTTAATTAAGTGATGAGTTTCTAAGCCATGATGGCAATCAGCACAATTCTTTTCGTAATTCTGAGCAGTGAACTGTGCTATCCAATACTCCCTACTCAGATCCTCCACAGGCAGTCAAACCAGCTGTTTTCTATTGTCCGTCTGCTAATGTATTCTAATATCCTGCCTCCTAATGCCTACTCTCATATCTGCATTCATTTGCATATAAGACGCATCTAGATATGCCAGTAATGGTTTGTGAAGTCCTTTGAGCATATAAAGTGCTATGGAAGTGCTAAATATGGCTTTTGTTTACTATTCAAAGACAACACTAATGTAGTGGGGGGTATTGTGCATGTCCCTTGTCAGTCAGGACTTTTTTCCACTCACTGTTATTGGGAGCAATGTTTTTTAATACTGAAAATAAAGTTTTCAGGGTTTGTGTCTTTTCAAAATTAGGACATCCACGCCTCTCTGTTAATAAGTGATTCCCAGTCAGACCCCACTTAAAATATCAGTTTTCTACAGTATTCTATATGATACTCTACATTGCTCTTTAATTTAGTATAGACCATTTTCTTTAGCGATCTGAGACTGGCTCAGGGACTTAGTGTTGGTGCTTTACATCTCCAGTAAAGGTTTTGGCTTTGATTTCAATCAGAGCCGATTCACACTTAGTAAGCTCATGGAATCTACATTCCCGAACAGACTGCAGAAGATTTGTCACCAGCGGCATCCTGAAAAGTACAGCGTGGTTGTTTGCTATGTAAAATCATGAAGGGAAATGCCTAGGCAAGCAAGGAAATTCACCTGGGCATTTGTTTGTGGTTGTTGTTCTGCTGTTATAGCTAGAAATGCTCATTGGAGTATAAAAGTCCCTGGAGTGCTACTGAAGGGGCAGAGGTGGCTCTGTGACATTCATGCATGGGGCAGGATTGGCTCTTCTTTTCACTGTGACCGAGCAAATGTCCATGCCATGAACTGTCAGGGCCAGAGATTACTGACAGTGAGAAAACCTGAAACTTCATTTCTGCAAAGAAATTGCAGAGATGAGTGCCAAGATGTTTGTTTTTCAGATTCATACAAACATAAAAGTGCCTAGGCAAAGTCACTGGAACAGGCATGAAAATTCTGCACCCACTAGCAGACACAGATGACATGCTTTTATGACCTTAATACCAGTTATTTAATTTTCATGAGCAAAGATATGAAAAAGTTTCTTTGGTGAACATTAAGTAAGCATATGTTAGTTGAAAATGTTAATAGCAATCACACTTCCACATGTCATTCATTCCCAAGTCCTTCATACACTTAACTTGTCTCTGATAGTAGTAGCATGTAGTAACCTAAACACATAATTGAAACTGGAAACAAGAAAAGTTATTGTCCATATTTCCAACAGTTAGTGTTTCAAATACAGGTAGAAAAATTGTAATTACCTGGACTTGAATTGTCATTCATTATGACATCATCATAGGATTTGAGCTACGTCATTTATAAATTGTGTTCCTGCAAAGAGAAGAAGAAATATCGTTTATATTATGTATACTGTAATCGCACACTTGACATTCAGTACTTGGCTCCTAGCATTTTATGAAGTCTAGATTTATTCATACCTTAAAAGAAAAATGTCTTCTTTTTTACCTAGACACCTTATAACTTTGTTTCTGAAATCAAAAGATGATTCAGATTTCACAAGTGCCTCATTATGAAGGGTATTGAGAGCTATCTTTGGAGTAAGTAACACAGCAGTGGTCAGGTAGATGCTCAGTAGTATGTCATATTGAAAATTATGTATTGCAGTTTATATAAATGTACATATGGGCCCATGTACAGCCCAAAAGACATATATACAATGTTATTAAAATAAGGCAATATAGTATACTAATTTTTTTGAGTAGCTCTTCTCAGCCCAGCACTTTGCAGGACCTACAACAAGTCACTTTGCAAGAGCATGAAGCAGTTTTGTCTGGAAGCAGGCAGTCATGAATAAAGGAAATGTGGGAATTTGCAGTAAAAGGAAGGAAAATATTTCTTCTCAATATTTGGGCGGCTTGGACTCTCTCAGCATCTGGATGAGCACACTGTCAATGTAGAGTCATTCCGGTCTAAACCTTTTAATTTCCATCATGTATCCTTTTGGGCTAACAAAGTCAGGCCAGTGCCTTGGAATCTGGAATGGCGGACACAATTTGCATTTTAACTGTGAATTACTTTATGTGTGGCAGAAAGATACTTTTTAGTAACGGGCATGGAGTAAATTATTTAAAGAAATAAATTAAAATAAATAGAATTAAGAAATTTGTAATAACGCATGAGCACACAAGTAGTTCTGGACTCATACGTACTTACTACGTATACTTCATTTTGCTCTATGGGCTTCTCAAGTTTTCATACTTCCCTTACTTTGATTTTCAGCAGGATTTCTGGCAAGGTGTAAATGATTGCTAAGGAAAAGAACACTACTTGGGTTTTTTGTGGTAGATTTGCACTAAATTGATTGGTTATCAAAGTGCCAAAATCAATGTCTGCTTTGGCTTACCATCAATTGCTTGATAAATTTATTCCTCCCCGTCCCAAACACAGCCTTAGAAATATTTTTTTCTGTTCAAATTCTTGTTTATAAGCACAAAAAATAAATATTTTCCTCTCCTTAGTGATTCTTGCTTTCCAAAGTTCACAGCTCCAGTCCGTTGCCCATATGTGGGAATTTAGTGCCATTTAAAACACCCTGGGTTTCAGCTTTAACTCCTGGAAAGTGATTCAAAAGCCTAAACATAGGTGTCTAATATCATTTAGATGCCTCAGGATATCCTGCCTGGCATCCAGCTGCTGCTTTAGAAGGGCTCCGGTCTCCCACAGATCTTGTGTTGTCTCTGCCAGCCTCATGCGGATGCTGTGAATACCCCAGGATGTTTAAAATTGTGCTAAACGGCTATGCTTAGGCACCTGCAGCGCTCCCCCTCAAGCTCCCCGCTCGCCTTCCTAGAGCAAGCAGCATAGGTTTATGTTCATGTTTCTGTATTTCTAAATGCCCCATGTAGGGGCAACCTGTGACTATTCGCGAGCGTTTGACAGCCCGTTGTCTTGCCATGAATATTTACATCATTCTGCCTATCGTACAATAAAGTAGGAAGCCTCATATTCTCATTTCTTAAACAATCAAAACATACTTGTAGATTAATTTTAATGCACATATTTTTTCCATTTGAATACATTGTGATTAAAAGTTCACGACCTTGATTATATCATGCAATTTGAGAAATCGCCAACAATGTCCATGGTGATTAAATATTCCACTTTGTAATTATTTTGTAACTTTTGTTCTGCTCTTTGCTCACTCCAAAAATTATCATAAAATTTTGAAAGATGTCCTCAGTGCAGAATATGTCCATAAAATATTAAATATTCAATTTTCCTCTATCATGGCTTGAAAAATTCATAATTACATGATGATCCACATAATAACTCATTCTGAAAAGTCATATATGGCACTCCCCCTGTGACTGAGTTAATAATTTACTGCTGTGTGGGATTTTCACTCTGCACTGTTAGTCTTGGGAACATTTATTAAGCAAATGTTCATTTGCAAAGATCAGAATGTGAATGAAGAGGGTAAGAATTTAATGAGGAGTGACAGACAGGTGAACTGATTCCATATAGTTCTTTACTACAGGAGAAAGCAGATAGCTTTATCTTTCATAGCCTCGATAGACATATGAAATGAAATATAGGAGACAGGGGGCAAAAGGAAAAAAAAAGGTACTTTCCTAGAAGGGCCAATGGAAGGATAAATCAGAGGAACTCATGAACATGATTCAGACCAGTTGAAATGGCTGTTCATAATCTGTACCTTTGGACTTACATAGCAGCGATATTCAAACTTGTTATTTTTGAGATCTTGACTCATTTTTTTCAATAGACTACTACCAGTATTAAAGAAAAAAAAAATCAAGTCCAAGAGTACAGCATCAGTTTATCTGACAGCAATATACTCCTGGAGAAGCAAGACAATTCTCTTATTTTTGTTTCAAAATGCATTGTAGATTATGGTTACCCTTTATTGTTTTCAGATGTAAGAAACACTTGCAAAAAATATAATGTGGGAGCTAGTATCACAACTTAACATTTTTTTCAGTAAATAATGAAAAGGTTTGTTAAATATTAACTGTGTAACTTCTTTATAAGATTTTTGGGTGTTGTCTAAACAAGTTTAAGTTAAATAATATTGATCCTAGGTTTCCTAGGATTGAATCCTAGGATCCTAGGGTTTTGAGCAACCTGGTCTAGTGGGACGTGTCCCTGTCCATGGCAGGGGGGCTGGCAGTCAATGATCTTTAAGTCCCTTTCCAACTCTAACCGTTCTATGATTCTATGATTCTTTGTAAAAGAAATTCAAGAAAAAATGAAATGCCACAGGAAGATTTTGTCACTAATTCAGAGTTCAGTTTGGAAGATATTGAGCATGTTGTTCCTGATAAAGCAAAAAGCTAATACACTTATTCAAGACTCATGAAATAATCTCTTGTTTAAAGGTAGGTGAGTACAAACTTAGGTGTTTGTAAGATGAAAACAACTCTCATGAAGATGAGAATTATTCTTTGGATGTATTATGCTTCTTTTCTTATTTCTTTTTAACTGTGTGGATGATTATATAATCAATGAGGCAAAGTGCATTTCTTTTTTGAAAAAGAAAATAGTATGTCAAGGCAAATGTGAGGAAAAACTATGTAAAACATAATATTCTGAAAAAGGTGCAAAAAATTATTTTTGTTTAAAAGTTACACATTTGGAAGGAGAATTTTCAAACAGTTGGTGTCAGCATCATTTTCCTGGATATGTATATCTCTGGATATAAAGGTTTCAACTGAGAATGACGGAATCTGTTTTGGCACTTGATTTAATTACAGCTTTTAATTTTCAAAGGTCAATCCATGACCATGTTGGAAATGAGACAGAGACTTTGGCCTAAATTTCTGATGGGGAATCTCAGCTTCCACCCTTTATTAGTGGGCAGTTACCTGACAAACTTAAAAATGAACAGACAGACACAGGAAAGCTTTAGTTTAGTCACTTAATGCAATGACTCTCACCTACATTTAAAAATGTAGGAATTGTTAAAGAGAGGTTAAGAAACACCTGTTTCTCTTAAGAGTCTAGGCAAGAAGCTGATGGTGATAGGCTCTGGTATAGATTTCTGCACTGCTTATATTAATATAAAGTCAAATGAGTCCAATTTCAGTGACCAGAGCATAGAAAATAGGAGACTTTGAATAGAAAGTCAAAGAGAGGGTTTGTGAAATGCAGATCCTTAGTTTCTCCTTCAAGGGTATGTAATATGAGAAAGAAAGGAAGATGACTGACTGAAGCAGCAGTAAAGATGACTGGGAGAAGAATCATAAATGGTTGCGAAAATTGGCAGAGGTAAATGTAACTATCTCATGGAAATTATATGCATGTGATTTATTAATTACTTAAGTAATTAATTAATTACTTAAGTTGTCTAGGTATGGAACCCTTTCTTTTCAGGTTATCCCTAGTTTTTTCAAGGGTCAATTTGGAAGGATCTTATTTAACAACTTCATTTTTGACATGGCTCTGAAAATAAGAGACTGTGGGCAAGGTTTGTTTTTAACATAAATTTGTGGGATATATTCAAAGAGGATGAACTGGGGTATCATAAAGGGAGAATGAGGTGACATTGAGAATTTTAAAAAAAAGTCAGACTAAATTTAATCACACAGACTCAAGAGATATAAAGAGAATTTTTCCTAGAGCTTACTGGTTAGGTATGACAGAGATGGGAAAGACCTATTCACTGATTGCAAGGAAAGAAACTCATTTGACCAAAGACAGATGTATGCCATTACAGTCAACTGGGAGAAATAGGCAGCACTTTTATGGCATAGTCCATTTCATCCTGAAATAGATATTTGGCAAGATTAGTGATTCCTTAGTGCCTATTTCTCTAAATCGACCATAAAAGAACCCTAGGTTGACTACTCAGATATATCTGTGTGAGATTAATTTCATCTGAGGGAACTATGAGCCACAAAGGTGATGTGGCCATGAAAAAAAATGCAAACCTTAAGTATGCCTGTTGTGATATTCCTCAATAAAGATAGAAGACTGTCAATGCTTTTGTACAAAAGGGAAGTAAAAGTTTGTCTGCAAAAGCCTGGACTGCTTTAATTATTCATCTTCTGGAAAGAATAAATTCAACCTGGAAGAGGTATAGAAAAGAGGTACTATGACAGATGAATGGGGAGTTTACTTGGTATTAAATTTAGGGTTCATCAGAGGTTAACAAACACTTTTTAAATGAAAGTATAATATTTCCAGAAAAAGTATCATTACCGTAATTTCAACAAAGAAAAAGTGGATAAGGGAGTTAAGAATGCCAGCCCTGGTTAGAGGCGAAAAGTTTCTACCCCTGCTCCTTTAAGTGAGGTCCCGGTGAGAGGTCACTGGTGGTAATGCCAGTTCCTCCACCTTACCCCCAGGTCCAGCTCTCATTGCGGTCCCCCTACATCTTAAGAGCAACAATATTCTTTGCTTCAAGATCTATATTACTTCCCAACCAGAGAATCCTAACTTCTCTATGCTGAAGTCTTTCCATTACCAGCCAGAGCTCACCACATTTATCCCATTATCACCATTATGACAGATAATAGCTTGTACTGAATTTGTACTCATAAAACATTTCATAGACATAGAAAAGAAGAACATATTTTTAAGCATCGCTGAGCCAGACAAGGCTGTTGTAAGAATCTGGGATTAAAGGAAACCACCAGCATTTATATAAAGTAATTTAAGTTTCTGATAGCTTTGATTGCTAAACATTAAAAGAAGTTGGTTGAATTTTATGTACTTTATTTGAAGACTTTAAACTTCTTTGCTTGAGGACGTTTCTCCAGACATAAACTCTTCTTCAGCAGGTCCCATTTCCTCAGCTGTTTACATCTATGAAGAAGGTTAAAACTACCTGAATTTTGTGGTTTATGTATTTTGAAATAATTTTGATTATTTGCTTTAGATCTATTTGCAGTGCAACTTTACAGAAAGGATATTACTTTTTTTTGTGCACAAGATAGGGGTGGAAAATAAGAAAAAGTTAGGTTTGATCCTGAAGTTTTGTCTTAGGTACTTTGCATGGAGTAGAGCAAGGACTCACTCTTTCTTCTGCAGACTGGGACCAATAACAACTACCAACCCCTGAGTGAGATCTCAGCACTAGCTTCTACTACGGATATCCTATTTGGTCTCCAACTTGCACTCAGCAGGTGCCAGGGTTTTCCATAAGTTCTGTACCAGCTTTACTACCTCCATGCAAGTGGCTCAAGGTTTGGTAGTTTAAGCTGTGTGAAATGGCAATAGGTTTCTGTATTTAGACAATTAAATCAACAGCTAAGTGTTTCTTGGTATATATTTCAGAGGAAAGGGGGAAAAAAAATCTCAGAAGAGAGAATAACCTGAATGTCAGGTGCCATGAACAATGAAAATTAGGACTTGTAATATTTTCAAAAATTCTTTTGTTGTTGTTTTGTTTTACTTCATTACGATTAAGATTAAATATTTCCAAGATATTTCAATGTTGAATGTTTTCTTTTCTAGATCGTGGCTTAAATGGTACACAGTGTCAAAGAACACTGCAGGCTTTGTGTTTTGTCTGTAAAAAAACTTTTTTGCTAAACAGCTTTAAATTGTGGCTTTCAAAAGGTTGTTTCAATATGCTATTCATGTACTCATGTAGTACAAAAGAACAGCAACTGGTCAGATCTCCCTAGTAGAGACAAAATCAGTTAGCTGCTTTTATTCCGCCTTATAAACAGCCTAGCACAAAGAGTCCCTGCCAGAACTGAATGCTTTGGGCTTTCTGCATGTAGTAGTGGAAGGTGCTTTGGAGCCAGAGTTCAGAACATTGCTACTGAGCTTTAAACACCACTGGGGCCAAAAGGAAAAGGTAAAATGTCACAGTTATCATTTGATAGCTCCAACCATTTGTTAAATGTGGGCAAAAACTGGGAGAAGTAGGAAAGATAGGCTTGCTGATTATATTGGGATATTTGTTGTTTTTACTGTGGCATTTTGCAATGACATATACAAAGAAAAGGTTTGTAGAGACCTATTGAAAGTTTTGATTGCACCTGTTGTAGATATAAGAGTATCTGGAACTGGGGCATCAGAATGAAATGAACACGTCAAGAGTATTAGAATAAAACAAAACCCAACACTTCTGTTAATAGGGCAGTAAGAGTAATAAACTATGTAGTACAATTAGGCTTGAAATGCTCATAACCTAGATAGCAAAAAAACTTCTTGTATAAACTGCCCTTAGGTTAGTGAAGCCACCCTGAATTTTCCAAGATATTTGTCAAGTTAGTCCTTGACAATGTTATGATTCCCATGATGCTATAATAATAATTAACATATAGGTATACTAAGGATATTTTGAAGTACTTAATCAATGTATTTAGTTTACAAATGCATGTGAAATTTAGGTGGTTGAGGGGAAAATATATTTAGTGAGAAGACTGGATTATTTCTTCAGAAATGCCCTCTGTTCTGCAGTTTGTTTCTATCACACCAGATAAGGAATCTATTATCAGTATGGGATATGCTAAGCATTCAGAAAGTTTACTTGATAATTATTATTAAAACATGCTATAGCTTTTCCTTTCTTAGATGCAGTGTCCGTATTTCCAAGATGAATTTTAACAATTATCATGAGGCTATTTAGACCAGCTAACTAAAGAACAAGTATCTAACTATCTTTATCACTGGTATAATATAACAAGCTACAGGCCATATGATTTAAAATTACAATCCACTTTCAAGCTCATAACTCACTTTATTTAAAAAATTAATACAATAAAATCATCACTAAGGTCCTAAATTTCCTTGCAAAAAGTAGCTAAACAAAAAATGCTGCTAAATACAATAATAAAAGAATGAAGAAACTCAAAGGTCATTTAGACCACATGGACGTGACTAATGAAGAACTCAAATGTTTTCAATCACCTAATAAAAATATTCATGACGTGATGAAAAAAACTGTCAGTTCTGAAATATAGTAAAGAAATTCTTCAAATTAGATTGTACTAGATGACTGTCTTTGACAAGATAAATCTTGTTTTTCTTTGATCTTCTGATAGTGCCAACACATACTTTTGAGGGGTCTAGCAAGAAACACACAGAGGATCCTCACTTGCCAAAATCAATAACATCCGTTTCCATGCCTGAGAGACAGAAGTGCTGGGTAATAACAGAAACATGCTCACTGGAGGCTGGAGGAACACTTGTTTGTGCCGAGTTCAGTATACCAGAGTGACTGCTGGAGAACAATTCACCCTGGTAAAACTCCTACGTCTAGCACTGTCACACTTGGTATCTGTATCTGCCAAATCCAGTAAAGGTCGATTACTCAAGTCAGTCCTGCCTGAGGGCTTGTCTATCCTGAACATTCAAATTTCCAAAACAATTCTATTGCTTTATTTCATGAATCAGCCTTTGTGTTCTGTTTTTTCAGTTTTACTTTTCACCTCATTCTTCATCTACTTTTTGTCTTGTAACGTCTCTTTCGTACATGCAGACCCAAACATATCTTAACATGCAATGCAGAGCCAAATACATGCATTTAATTTATGAAGGGTAAGATATGTGATTTCCCTTTGTATATGAATATTTTGTTTTCTGTGTTAAGCAGGAAATAAGTTTGGGGGGAGGAGAGGAGTAAGGGGAGAGAAAAATCTCTCTCTTTATTTTCCTTACATTTTGTCTGTTATGTTAAGGTTGAGAGCCATGACCAGGGTTCTGTCAGGTTACCACAAATAAATTACATGGAAAAAACTTGCTTATTATGAATATCATAAAATAAAACTTGATAGAGTTAGCAAACACCTGAGAGCTATTGCCCTGCACTATTTCATTTAATCCTCTTATGCATATGTTTTAATCAGTAGAGCTTAAGGTTGTGTTCACTTACTACCTTTTCCAAGAAGCCCAGCCTCATTCTGTGCATAGTGCGATAGTGTTCCACTAGTGAAAAGCTGTTTGGTGCTTCTTCTTCTCCTTATGCCACGTCCATGACTCAGAATTCCAAATTTTCTTGTGGGCTTTCTTATGTTGCTCATCCACACGTGGTAGCATACTTTGGAAATGTGTTAATTTGTTTTTGTAATTGTTCTCCAAATGGAAGGATGTTTTACCAAGAGACACCTCATTAAAGTGTCCAGTAATGTGAGATGCCTGGGATCCGCTGTTTTCAAACATTTAGCCTTTGACCATGCTGTATTTTCTAAGCACAATGGTGCTTGACTGTATCTGTGAATAATCAGCTATTATACAGATCAAGCTTTGTTCCTTTCCTCCTTTCCTTACTCCAGCACATTCTCCTTCTTCGGATTTTCACCCAATCATTGGTGCCAGGTTCTCTTGTCCCTTCCTCAGTTTCTTATACCTGTCACTTTCCCCTGTCAGGTCCAGCTCTTCATTTGAGTGCTGGCTCCTTCTCAGGTGCTCTCCCCAAAACACACACGCACAGTAGTTGTGCTCATTCTCCCTGATTTACCAATTTTCCTCTGCCTCTAGCTCTTGGCCAACCTGTTTACCCACCTCCCTTTGTTTCAACACTGTAGTTTCCTCTAAAGGTTCTAGATGTCTTGCCTGAACAGTTTTAGCTTCTTCACCCAGTTCTTAACCAAGTAAATTTGCAACGCCTCATAACTCTTGCTTGTTTTGTTTGGTGTAAATTAGTAGAACTTGCTAGAACCAGTAGAAATGGTAGGAGGTTCTCAAACAAACTCTGAAGACGTCTGAGCTGAGAATTTCTATTGCAGCTTTGCAAAAGTTTATAAAGTGTCCAGATGGGAACAGATACTCATATCGAGCACCAAAGGCTCGTTAACATTACCTAACAGTATATCTTTCCTAGATTTGCTCTTAGAAACTATTAAAACCTTCACTAGAAAAAAAAAAAGAAAAAGAAAAAGAAAAA
>KZ506255.1:105949-125400 GCA_002844005.1 Limosa lapponica baueri
GGCAAAAATTCCAGAAGTGAGCCCATAATTTTCTTTTCTTCTTTGAGTTCCTATTTCTGCAATCTATAGAGGAAATGCACAAAAGTTTTACTCTCCGTGTTTCTGAGTAAAGGTCATATTTATTGGAAGAAATGGCAGTTTTTCCCATTTTACATAAAAATTCTTCTAGGGGATATTTTTTTCTAAGTTTATAGGAAACTTGGAAGCTAGATACAGTAATACTGTATATGCAATACTTCATGCCTACAAAAAACTGTTAAAGTTTGCATGGAAACTGATATATAAGAACAGGCAAGAAAATGTTTCATTTTGCAATCTGCAGTATAGACCAACATTTCTGCTGAAGCTAGATATTTGGTCAATAATAATGTCATTACTAGGCAATATAGTATATCTATCTCTAATTTAGCACATACAATAACACATAGCAACATATAGTAGTATATAATGATACACACACACAGAGATACCTATGTGTACACATATATTACTTCTAGACATTATACCAAATACAGACAGCTTACTACAGTCACTTCTACTTTCTGTGAGGCTTAGTGTTCACCTATTCCCGTACTTGGTGCCTGTAAGAATGGCCAATAAAGGAAGAAATGTGATAGTGGCTCTGTGTCGAGTGTAGATTAAGCTGCTTCTGACAAAAACTCCCACACTGGCTACTACTAGTTGTAGAATTGTCCCCAGCTTGCTGGCCTGTAGGTCACGGTACAGAACAACATAACACATGATGTGCCCTCCAGGATTTATTTGTCTGCTCAGAAGATTTCTATATACGAGCTAGTTTCTTTAGCGTGCCTTTACAACTAATGGAAAGAATGAAACTCTTCCAAGATAATATTAATTTTATCTAAAGTAAGCATTTAAACTATGTCAGATGACCCTTCCTGAGAAGTGTGATAAAAGAGTTAGCTGCTGACAGACAATCACGTGAAGGTACGTGGGCAGGGTGTCCAAAGGAGGAGAATAATAATAAATATTTCTACAAACTCATATTTGACAAGAGAAGGAGAACATCTGGACCCCCAAAATTCACATTAAGTTGGGTTTTTTTTTATCATTACTGTAAAAAGCCCAAATATTTTTGACATCCAACATCCTTCTGAGTAGTGTTACTTTCTGGGTAGTGATCCTACGTGTAATTATGTAGTGCTTGAAAACATGTCCTCCTGTTAGATTAGGATCTGTACCTATTAACTCTTATTGACCATCCTCTGGCTCTTGCATTATTATGTAGGGCAAATAGATACGGCCAACATTCTTTCTCTGTACCTTTCTTTATTTTATTGACTTTTAATATACCGTCTCATCTTTTCTAAAGAAGAATTCACATCTTCACACTGTTTTCTGAGTTTTATCATCTAAAGTCCTTTTCTGAACCTTTTCTTAGGAGCTACACTTCTGCTGCTGCTGCCAGAAACATCCTGTCTACATGGGGCTAGTAGATTTGACCTAGGACATAGGGGATGCCCATGCAAGAACTGGGAAGCTGGATAACGTACATTGGGGCATCTGATATGGCACTAAATGTCTCTGTTTAAGCAACTGAATCCAAAATATAGATGTTCAAATCAGTTGCCATCACGTAGGAATCTGCCTACGTTTTAGATACCATAAAAATATTTCACACGTCCACATAGTGTTGGCAGATATGACACAAAATCTACAGTAAATATGTCCTTCTCTGGAGTAACAGCTTGAAGTGAGGCGGAAAACACCAGGTCTCTCAAACACTATTGTATGTCAATGTATTGACAACTAAATTGAGCCCAGAATCCCATCAGGCAAATTCTGAGTGGTTTAATTTAATTGCCCTCCAACGTGTTTTTCTCCTCAGCACACCATCCTGCTAATTTTTTTGCCATCAGAAACGTTAATCTTTTTTTTTCCGTCTCTTTATGACCATAAATACAGGAAACTGTGACCATGGAATCTTTATGAGAAATTGATCAAAATATAGTGAAGATCACAATGGGTAACATTGTTCTTTGGGGGAAGCATGAAATGCTTTAATAATTACTTTAAACACTATCTCATAATACACAGTATGCATTATCTAGATGAAAATATTGTACATACAGATATTTACTGCTATTATTAATGTTTTGGCAGTATCCAGGGGCAGCCTACACTTGAAGATTTTTGCTCCTATTTTTATCCTTGTATATCATGAGAAACAATTATGGCTTTGATATGCCTAATTTGGAAGAAAATATTTCTTCTAGGAAATGCAACTGAATCCACCTCTATGTTAAGTCTATATCTGTCTTTCAAAAGCTTTTTGACATATGGTAAACCATTTAAAGCATTTTTCCCCAAGGTAATTTGACTGTCCTTCAACAATTACTGCAATCAGTCATCCTGACTTTACACAACTTTCTGTTTGTTTGGCACACTATAAATTTATTCTTTGTTGTTGTTGTTGTTTGTCCATTGCTCTGAGCACCATCTTTTCTTGGGATCATACCAGATGCCACATCCATCACCCCATACCTGGTTTCTGTTCTGTGGCTTTTCTCCCATCTTTTCTTACAGCATTTTGCCATTATACTTGTTTCTCTGCAGATTTTGCCTTTAATTCCATTGCTGTTTCTTCTGTCTGTGAATAGAAATTACACATATTACCCCAGTCAATATTGCAGTTTTCCAGAGCAATCTTTCATTTTTGCTGTAGTTACTTATGAGAGGAAGAGAACAGAAAGTGATTACTGCATCTCATCTTTAGAAAGTATGTGGGAAGCTCAACCTTCTCACAGCTTTGGAAGGTACTTGCAGGAACAGAGCCCAAATCACTCTGTAGAAGAAAGTTTAATTTTTATAAACAATGTGCATTTAAAGTCTTTTTCCCCTTAATTAAAACAGCCTAAGAGATAAGCTGCTATTGCAAAACACCTTTTGCAGCTGAAAGAAGGAGAAAGGTCCTCCTAGAAGACATCTCATCTTGAGCAGCTACACCTCAATTCAGTTCCCCATGTGTAAATCAGATGCCCAGGGATGCTCACATGGCCTCCAGGTGCCATTTCAAAAGGGCTTATGCCTCCCTTAGCTTCTGGGGAGCTGGTATGTGAGGGTTAGTCTCTTCTAAGTAACAGGCAGTAGGACAAGAAGAAATGGCCTCAAGCTGTGCCAGGGAGGTTTAGATCGGGTATTAGGAAAAGGTTTCTCGCTGAAAGGGTTATCAAGTATTGGAACGGGCTGCCCAGGGAAGTGCTTGAGTCACCATCCCCGGAGGTATTTAACAGACGTGTAGAGGTAGTGCTGAGGGACATGGTTTAGTAGTAACTTGGCAGTGTTAATGGTTGGCCTTGATGATCTTAAAGGTTTCTTCCAACCAAAACAATTCTATGATTCTATGTCTAACCAACCTGGTCCAGGTGACTCAGGTGACTTCAAACATTGATTGCCCATGTTGGTAACTTTGTTGTGTCCTCTGTGTCTACTTTAGGGTGAATCCACCTCCTGAAAGTACCAATTCCTCTCTATTTACTATAAGGAGGCCTAAATAATCACTTTAGATCTTCTGAATGGTAAAAACTAGTAGGGCTGACACACGCTTTTAGCTGGTGGAACTCACCCTCACAGGGAGCATCAGACTTAAAGACAGCCCTAATTTTTTAGAAGGATTAGAATTAGAGCATTTAAAAAGCACACATGACTCTTGGAAAGGATTAAAAACCTTTTGTTGTAGGGTCTAAGATGAATTTTAGGAACTGGGAGTTCGAGATGCATACTCTCTGAGCAGGTCAGTTTCTGGCTGTCCAGTACACCTTACCAATGCCTCTGACAAGCTGGTGGATTTTTTTCCCCACAGCTCAAGATAGGATTGTTTTGTGATTTAATCTTTAATTAAATTTTTCCCTCTAAGGCCCATCATCATCAACAACAACAAAAAAAGGTGGGGTGGGAGGGCTTGTTTGGGCTGGCATTTTCTTCACTAATGTTCTAGCTTCTGGAGTTCCAGAAAAGCTTGGTGTGCTCCGTTCAACCAACTAAATGCAAATCTCCCTTTAAAACCTGTGTTCCTATTTTTCCTGCTGGAGTTGGGATGTGCAGTTCTCCTTTGAACTTCAACTATTTCAGCTACTTGCCAATATGGGGGATTAGGGGTTTTTTTGGAAGAGCTACATCCAAATCTGGTCTGGAGATGTTACATATCAAATCTGGAGACGTTGCAACACCTATAAACCTATACTCTCACTATTTCTGTGAGATCTCCCCCTGCCTGAGGGCTTTGCCTAAAACATATGTAGTCCTCATTCAGTCTCATTTTCTCTCTGAGGAAACCATTCAAATGCATACACGTTCTTTTCTGAGTAACAGGGAGCACATTAACCTTTTGAAACGGAAATAGAAACTTGAATTAAATAGGAAGATATTTACCAATTTAGCATTTTGCATGCTCCTTATGATATTTATGTAACTGATATTCAACTTTTTACTAATTTTATAACTACTATTTTGCATGGTTTCTTTTATCTCACTGGCATCTCATACACATTGATAGATTTTCATTTCTCTCTGATTTTACTCCCTTTTAATGTTCACTTTATATTTTGACATGCTTGCTCTGATTTTCTTTCTGCAAAACATCTCCTCTTTTATGCTGTGTCATTAGAAAAATACAAAATGCTGTAAGTGTAGTTTTATTCTGATTTTATATTAAGCATGAATAAGTGTTAGATTCATGTCATGAAAGACATAAACTATACTTGTATAACCTATATCAAGGAACGCATTAGAATAGAATAAAAACAATCTAGTGCTGTTTGCTGTCTACTTCATAGGCATATATTTAATTAAGTTATGCTGCTCCTAAAATTCAAAAGCTTAATCTTTTTCTGTCCTTAAATTAAACTCCCTGTGCTCTACAATGACCAAAACAAATAATCTATGACCTACAAACAAGACACTTGCATTCCCTAAAGATTTACTTCATCTTCTCCTCTAGGTTATACATCTTTGAACCTTTCTTTTCTGTAACGACCTTCTGGTGCTCATTAGCATGCTGATTACCATTAACACAGCTATAATGCAGCAATTTTCTTGGTGTATGTCGAGGAGAAATGCTCATCTGAATGCAGTCAAGGGACAAAATTAACTGCATAAATCTACAGCATAAACTGGATCTCATCCAACTTTACATGAGTCTTCCTCCCTCTGCTAGGTGTGACATCATCATCTTGCTCCCTGCTGATGGCTTAATAAGTATCCCCAGGTTCCACACTATTTAATTTACCCCTTCTCTAAATTTTACAGTTCCAGTGATAGCTGACCACCTTGCTGTGTTTTCTTTTAATATATGTTCACCTTTATTTTTTCTTCCGTCTCTCCTAATTAGTCCTCGAGATACGTATGCATTTATTAAACAAAATTTATACAAATGCACATGTACCTATGTGTATACCTGTGTTTCACTACTTCCAAACTTTGTGAAATAATTTACAGGGCAATGGAGTAGGATATTTTCTAGCAAATAATATATTTACAGAAGTAAGATTTTGGCTGAGATATGCATGTCCTGACTATAAAACAATTATTCTATATAAGAGGTGGTAAATACTGACCTAAGTATGTTGCTTACTTTGAGTCTGAGAGACAACCTTTTCCCAGGAAAAAAAGTAGAACAATGCTATAACTTGATCTGAACTCTGTTTCAGAATGACACAAACAAACACAAAATCTGCTAATTTTTCTTGCAGAGTGGTGTGGTAGACAGTAGTAGACTGCAGCAGGAAGAGGATTCAGGCAATCAAAAAATCATCTAATTCGATCAAATGCACTTTTTTTTTCTCTAAGTATTGCAATAAATAACAGTAAACGTCCTCAGTTCTGTATATTTATATAGATATTACTTAAATTCAATTATCCTTAACTAATCTAATTTGGAATTAGGGGATTTAGTTTTAAAAGATAACATAATTAACAAACAAACTGGCTTTGGATAAAAGAAGGAGATATTCCAAGAGAGGGAAAATAGGGCAAGAAAAATGATAACTGACAAATGAGGGGGTAACTAAGAAGAAGAGGAAAGAGAGGGAGAATCATAGAATAGTTTGGGTTGGAAAAGACCTTTAACAGTCACCCAGTCCAAACTGCCCTGCAATAAGCAGTGACATGTTCAACTAGATCAGGTTGCTCAGAGCCTCGTCCAACCTGACCTTGAATGTTTCTAGGGGTGGGGCACCTACCACCTTTCTGGGCAACCTGTTCCTTTGTTTCACCACCCTCATCATAATAAAAAATCTTCCTTATATCTAGTCTAAATCTCCCTCTTTTAGTTTAAAGCCATTACCTCTTGTCCTATTGCAACAGGGCCTGATAAAAATTTTGTCCCCATCTCTCTTATAAGCCCTCTTTAAGTATTGAAAGGCCACAGTGAGGTCTCCCCGGGGCCTTCTCTTCTCCAGGTGCAACAACTCCAACTATCTCAGCCTTTCCTCATAGGAGATGTGCTCCTTCCCTCTGATCATTTTGCAGTCCTCTTCTAGACCTGCTCCAACAGGTCCATGTCTTCCTTGTAGTACTGAGGACCCCAGAGCTGGACACAATGCTCCAGGTGAAGTCTCACGGGACCAGAGCAGAGGGGCAGAATCACCTCCCTCAACCTGATGACCACAATGCTTTTTATGCAGCCCAAGATACAACTGGCTTTCAGGGCTGCGAGCACATTGCCGGCTCATGTCCAGCTTTTCATCCACCAGTACCCCCAAGTCCTTCTCTGCAGGGCTGCTCTCAGAGAACAAGTGAATCAGGATAAAGACCTGAAAAATGAAAATCAGATGGGAAGGAGGAGAGAACAAGTATAAAGAGTCTTGCTGAAGGGTACCATGGTCCTGGCGCCACTGATGTCCAGAGGGAGGAACTTGTTGGGCAGCTCAGTCTTTCTTGTCAACCTTAGCCTCAGGTTTTCTGGGGTAGAGAAAGAAAAGTCTCTTATCCTGGCACTGAGTAGGGACTTGGCTGGAGTATGCATCCAGATCTGAGAAATGGGTAGTTCCTATGCCTCATGGTTAAGATACGGCTAGAGTGAATAGTAGGGAAGAAAGAAATGGTCAAGGAAGTGTATCTGTAGCACATCAAAAAATCTCATCCTCTTCCCTCCCTCTTCAGGGCACATCCCTCCTCTCCACCCCTGTCCTCTCTGGGGCTGAACTACACTCTCATGTTTTGCTGGGGAAAGAGATGAACCAGGTGGAAGTCAAGAAGGAGAAAGCAAGGCACAATTTCAGCAGTGCAGTAGTGTCACCTCCTGATAGGTCTCTATTTCCTTCTGCTTTGTGTCTTTTGCATCATGACACTCTTGTGGTATTAGTATAACTTCTGTGAGCAGCGACCATATTTCACGCAAATCTAATAGACTCCTCCAGGCAGGATCAGTTAAAAGTGCACCAATCCTGGCAGAGGTTTGTTCAACCTGTGCTTGAAAACCTCCACTGATGGAGCTCTTACGGCCTCCCTAGGCAACTTAATTTACCACTTTACCACTTTATCGCTATAAATGTTTACCAAATGTCTAACTGGAATCTCATTAATTTAAGCCCATTAATCCTGACCTCTTTCAACATCATTTATATAGTTTAAAAATATTAGTATGTCTCCTCATTTTTCTCTCTACTTCACACTTCAATTTTTTCCAGTCAATGCTACTACTCATCTACATAAAATATCAACAGTAAAGCGGAACAACAGGCAGGAAATTAAAAAAAAATAGTGAGTAAAGTGGACACCACTGAAATTTTGAGGGGTGACTTCTGTCCTATGAACTGTAGAAGCATAGGCTGGCCTATGTGCTGAAGGTAAAGCAGAGGAGTGGATATGTTCAAAAAAGTCTGAGAAGTATCCCAGATCAGAATTAGAAGAACTGCGGATGAGCCTTTCTACTAAGCAAACTCTTAACATCGTTTGTAGGAGTTCCAGTTAGGAAATCTTTACTTTTATAGCAGTACTCAGGGCGGGGTGTGTGCGTGTGCATGTGTGTCTGAGATAATCTCAAAATAAAGAATGATAACAATTTTCAACTACTTGAGAATCCAAACATCTTTCAGACCATTGTTCTTTGCCAAATTATGTTGAAACTAACAACACAGAATCATAGTAATTGGTCAATGGATTCAGAAATTACCTGCAAGTCAGAGATATACAGTAAAAGGAACACACATGGACACACACCTGGTTTCCTTAAGAAATCACCAGCATCACCTCCCCTAAACAAGAGAGGCATGAAGGTCCACTAACGCTATATGTCTGCCACAGAAACATCTGTATCCACCTTAGTCATGGTGGACTCTTGTAGTTAATGGATAGAAATAGACTCATTTGAGATATGATTTCTCTCACATATTTTCATAGCCTATGTTGTGGTGATATGAATCATTCTCTCCTTGGAAGTACCTCTTCCTTTCCAGGAATAGAAAAGGGAGGTCAGACAATAAGCTCCAGCGTAGACATCTGCAGTGTGTTAGGTTATGTGAATTCCCTGTGAACCATGTATTTAGGCTGCCCTAGTCTCCATTTTCTGCCCACACACCAGTCAAAGTCAGAAGAAAGGCCCTGATTTTTACATTGTATTTAAACCTTTGCTCAGTTCATCACTGTGTTGGAGGAATCACCCTTATATTCAATGCCCATGAGACAAAAACTCTTCAATGTTAATTTTGCTGCTCTTTGAGACATATTCATATGAGAAAAGTATCAATGCAGTGACAACCATATCTTTGGAAATGAGGTAACTGGCTAGGTCATCATTTAAGGTTTGTATAATGTTAATCTTGTACTTATTAACATCTTATTAAATCCATCCATTTTTTATTTTCAGTATATGAAGAAAATCTCTTTATTGAGCTCTCTGCAATGATGTCTAGAGAAATCTTCAGTTGTGCTTTCCCTAATACTTACTAAAAAATACCTTTCTGCTCAGATAAAATTATCTGTTTCCCTGTTCCTCTTTTGCTCAGTGAAGTGTTAATTTCAGGGTTTCATTAAAACAGGAAATTCATAGCAGTTTCTCTTTTAATTTGATCCAAATTCTTCTAATTATAAAGAACTCATCTCTGGTAAAAAAAGTCATGAGGAAGATGCAGTAATAAAAAGGGTGGGGCTTTCTGGTAAATAGAGAACAGAAACAAAACTACAAAAAAGAGAGAACATTTCTGCTAAATATTGTTAGTGACTGTCATGCTTAACAAGAAGTGTGAATAGTTTATTTTCTCTGCCTGACGACTGACGGTAGCCAGCAGGTAATAGATTCCCTTGTTGTTGCTAATAACACTGACAAAGAGAAACAACAATCAGTCTAGTGAGCTGTATGAAAAATCAGAGATCAATATCATATTAAGTCATTTAGAAACAAAAGTCCTTTAAGCATTTTCCAAACAACAGGAGGATGCTGCTGTGGTGATGAATTGTATACCATGTATGCGGTCAGTTATATGAGAAGATTACAGAGTAATTTTTTATTCTAGTTGCTATGTGATTTGAGTATAAATGAAGACCTCATAAAAGTATAGGGGATCCAAGGCTCAGGTGAAGTTGCACCTACAGTAAGGGTTGGAAGACTGAATTCCCAAGGATCCTTTCTGTATACCTGGCGATGTAGCACGGCTGTATATCAAAACAAAGCTGAAGGAACTACAACAACCTCATCTGCACCTTCACATGGAAATTGAACTCAAGACCGGATCAGAGCACAGCTTACAGGAAGGGACCATAGGGAGTCCTGGAAACCAGGATGTGCTGTGGCTTGAATCACATCCTTCACTGTGAAATTACTTGACTTTCTGCTGAAGTGATAAAACTGGGGGAAGGACGAAGTCTTTGCTTTCCAAATTAATTTCTTTACATGGAGCTCTGGATGCTGTGATCCTGTGTGTTCCCTGATTCTAGATAGCTAGATCAAACACTATGAAATGGAGGGGGATATCAAAAGTTCAGGGGCAAGCTGAGCATTAGGATCAAAAGAAGAGGAGGAAAATGCAGTCATACTTTACTTTTACAATAACAAAAACAAACATTAGTGCATTTGTGGTAACAGAGAGAAAAAGGCACTGCTAATGGCAATCAGCTTGTCCTACTGGTCCAAATAATTTTAATTATTACGTTTGGAAAAAGCTGTACAATACTCTGGAGGACCCAGTTACAGCAAGCTCAGCAAAACTGCCTGCTGAGCAAATGCTGGCAGCTTTTCTGTCAGAGCCAGTGCTGAATGCAGCTGGGGATACACTATTATCGACACCAAAAGACAAATACAGCAAAATTCTTGGGTGCCTGGTCCCAGAAGTGGAGGGTGACCCAAAAAAGCCTGCAGAAGCCACAAAAGTGTCTGAGACACTAAGCAGGCTTGTGGTTTGGCCATAAAATTTACCTGGGGGACTACAGTCTGTTGCTTGGGCACGGCTGAGCCATTGAGACTTCTCCAGTTGAGTTTCCTCTACTTAAGTCCCTTGCTGGGCTTGACATGTTAAATGCTGGATCCCATCTGAAACACAGTAGCAACTGTGCTATTTCTAAATATTTTCTAAATATTTCTAAAACGTGCATTTCTCCCTTTCATATAATAAAGTAATTTCTACAGTACTAGTTCAGAAATTGGGAGATCTCAGTTTAACCTGCGCTTGGCTTCGCAGTGCACAGCTTCACATCCTGTATGCGTGGGGGACACAGGCAAGAGAGAGCGCAGGTCTTCTTCAGTTGCACTGTTGAAATTGTCCTGCTCTTCAGAAAAGTTTTCAGTGTTTTGCAGAAAAGGAATAAAGGGGAAGGAGAAAGAAAGCAACAGTGAGAATATGGTGCTGTTGCCTAAGCACTCCCCTTGGAAGTACAGTGAGTTATTTCATCCTCCCACATGATGGTCTTCCCAGGAGATGTAGTACCTACTCCCTTTATCCCAGTTAGACTAAGCCAGAGGTAGTTATCAGGCTAGGCAAACTGGGGCAGTTCTGACATGAGTAACTTCTTGTCTATGAGTTAATTTCTGGTTTTTGCTTGATATTAGTATTAGATGTTTTTATTTGGGGGATCAACATTGTCGAAGAAATAAATCACTTCCAGAGATAGATAATAAATAAATTTCCTCAGAGGAACATCAGTGTTGTGCATCGATCTTGTACATATGCATTGTACAAAATATGTTCTCTCTTTTTCCCACTTTTTTTCTGCTCAGCAAAACCAAATCTTCACCTTTTGTTATTATGATGAAGTCATACACATTTAAGATGTCATTATTTATTAAACATTTCTTTAATTTCCTTCAGATCTTGTGGTAAATTCTATCTCAGATGCAGCCCTCATGTGACACTATGTCCCTGTTTCAGCTGCGATAGAGTTAATTTTCTTGCTAGTGGTTGCTGTATTTCAGATTTAGTATGAAAGGAATGTCAATAATGCATATTGTTTTAGTAGTGAAGTTTAAGTGATGTTTGTATTAGTCAAAGACTTTTTTCAGCTTCCCATACTGAGAAGGAGCATAGGCAGAATAGAATGGCCAAAGGAATATTCTGTACCATAGATGTAATGCTTGGTATATAAATGGGGGTTGGCCAGGGAAGGAGGGAAATCCATGATTTCTACTCAGGTCAGGCTGGGCAACCAATTAACTGGACGGTGAGAGTCACTTGTGTCTTGTATATCCTTTTACCCTTATTATTGTTATTATTACTGTTGTTTTACTTTTCCATTATTGTTCTGTTAAACTGTCTTTACTTCAACCTACGTGGGGTTTTTTTGGTTTTTTCTCTTTCCCCTCCTTTTCTCCCTCTTCTCCCTACCCTTCAGGAGGAGGGAGAAGTGGGGTGAGCGAGAGGTGGTGGAGTACTAGTTGTTGGCTGGGGTTAAATCATAACACACTATGAAGCAGATATATATATGATATATACATAATTAAGTTACATTTGAAGATGAAGACGAAAATCAGACACGCACACTGGAAATGAATTACAACTTTAAATATAGATAAACTACCATTTCTCCATAATCTTGTGTTTGTTTACTAGTATCAAAGGATTAAGTGCTTGTGAGATATATGCACTTCAAAGTACAGATTATATATATATATAACACAACTAAAAAGAAGTTGATATGAACTGAATATACATGAAGCACTAGAAACAGAAGGAAGTTGATAAGGGAAGCAGAAGGGCACAACAGAAATCTGTGACAAGTAGAATTAAAGATTACAGAAAGAAATGTTTGAACTGAATCAACAAATCCTAACAAAAGTAGTTGCATGGTACTATACAATGTGAGTAGTAACACAGAAGAGGCAGAAACATCCAATAACCAAGTCTTTTTATAGATGAGAAAAAAACACATGATATAGTCTCTTTAAAGGATGATGAAACACTTTCCAGTCTAAAAAGCGATTCAGTTAAAACACAGTGTTATCAACAGTAAATCAATAGGTGACTTGCATGCAAGAAATTTAGTAGGTTTCTAAAAGAGGAGCTCACTGGACCATAGATACTGTTTTTTCAATCGCTCTTTGAAGCTTAAAATTCATAGAGTAAAATCTAAAGCAAATGGCTGAGATAAGAATAGACTTATTTTCCTGTACAAAATAACAGATTATATGGAACTTCATTAACAAAGAATTAAAGCACAATAATATAATTAATGCAAATCAATACGGGCTGTTGGAAATTTGGTCTTGATACTGTAATGTGATTAGAAATTTAGTTACTAAAGGTGATTGTGTGAATACAATACACTAAAACTCCTGTGAAGCATTTGACTTGGTAACATGTGACATTTTTAATTAGGAAATTAGAACAATACATTAAATAGCACCAATTACATAGATTAAAAACAGGCTAATTGATAGCTATCCAGATGTAATTGTGAGTGACTAATCATTGCGAACTGGGTACATTTCTATCTGAGTTCCAGTGTGTTTAGTTCTATTTAACATTTTTATCAATGACGTAGACTAAAATATAAAATCATCACTAATAAAGTTTTCAGAGGACATAAAGATGGAGGGAGTAGTCAACAATGGAGAGGAAAGATCACTGATACAGAGTGATATGAATCCCTTCTGGTGTCAACTTTAATGCAAGAAAAGTGTGCATTTGAGCACAAACATGCAGAAAAAGTAGCCAAATTTGGATTATCACAATTGGGTTAATTAATGATTTGTGGCTTGTGTTATATAGAAGGAAAACAGTTCCTTTAACCCTGTTATAAAAGACTAGGTACAACTAAGCATCTTGTCAAGCTGCAGGCAAGATGAAAGTGCAAATGCAAGTCTTGGTAATCTTTGATAAGGCATCAGGAACCCTTGTTCTGACTGTGACGATATGGATAACCATCACGGGTGGAACCCACTTCTGTCTTCTCATGAACAAGAAGCAACGTTTATCCACCTCGTATGGCTACACTGAAATGAACACTCTCACTTGTGTGATTTTTCTGAGGTTAAAAAGGACGGACAAGCATCCGGAGAAGCTGATCCTCTCAGTTAACATGCTTACTAGGTCAACATATGGGAGTTACTTTGATCTTGGCTCATGCAAGATATCAGGAAAAAGAAGCCTCCTATTAAAATTTCATGTCTTATAATTAATGATCCCTTTCATAAAATTGCCTCTAATATCTTTGAATCTTAGACAGACTGAGTGTACCTGCAGGGAGAATTTTCTTTGCAGAGATGCATGGAAGATCATAAATTGCCCTGTTTCAGTAATTTATTGGGTCTTCGAGGGGCTAAAACTTCCTTTTTCTAAAGAGCAGAATTCAAAAGAAATTTCCTACTGTAATGAAATTAAGTATGGAAATGTTAAAGATCTGCAACGAGTCAAGTATTTTATATACAATGCCTCCCTGTGAAACCTTGGAATCTGAGGAAATTTGTTGTAAGATTTATTGTTTAGGATGAAAAAAAAATAAATTGAAAAAATACAGCTTTCAGCGTATCATAATGTTCTGGTTAAGTTCAAACCTGCGATATCAGCTGACTATCCAAAACTTATCCGCACAGTGGTTACCAGAAGAAATTAAGTTAAGTAACGCAGTATATACACATGGCAAAGCAGAAGGGAGTGACCTTACAAACAGAAACCTAAGCTCCAAAGCAGCTCACAATGAGCAGCTAAGAAACCCCCTCACTGAAACTGCATCTGTAAGAAAGGTGCTGTGGTGCCCAAAGTACCCAGTGATGAACAGTCAGGAAGCTGGTGCAGGATGTGGCCACTGCAAGCAGACACCTGAGCAGTTCTTAGACATTAGGAGCCCAGCAGAACCGTCTGAAGGTCCATGCCCAAGTTCCCTAAGCTGCCAGTGAAGCAGGGGCTTGGGTAGAATGTGTTGCACAAGCACTCAGGATCTTTCATCACAAGCTTTCCAACACAACTGCCTTTCTCTCTTTATCTTTAGAATACATAGTAATTGATAGATCCTTCTATACAATCAAGAAATAGCCTTCAGAGAAATAACTGCTTTACATATATTATGTACCTAGGTTTCTCAACCAATTATAATGTGGCTTAAGCAATTGTGCTAATTATTTTGGTTTGCTAAACATAAAATTTGGGTGGAAATCAGATCTTCATCCCAGGCTGTCTGAATCAGCCACATGTTCAGAAGTCTGAAATTACTTTCTGCTCATACACTCTACTGCTGGCTCTCATATTTATAACAACTTTTCAGAAATCTCTAGTTTGGGACAGATCTAGAGTGAAGTATTTATGACAAGTTACAGCCAAAAATTTTCTTTTTTTCTGTTTTGTTTTTTTTAAAAATGAGATTAAATGATTATTAACTCTAAGCCTATTGCAGCTTCAGATAAAGTAAGGTTCCCCTTCTCCACTATCGACTCACTGGTCAAATTACACTAGTACTGGTTTTCATTTCCAGTTACTCAGAATCTAGAGATCAAATTTATTTTATTTTATTTTATTTTATTTCCAGCTGTGTACAGTGTAACTACTGATGCTATCGGATTCAAGGAGACCTTCCACTGTTACCTCTCAAAGGCAGCCAGAATTATTATTCCAGTTAGTTTTTCATATTCTCATAGAGCAAAGCCTTTTTAGAACTTTTCCTTATGCTTCTAAATGTACAAAGACTTGTGAAGAATTTATACAGCTTAGATAAGGCCAGGTGCATCCTAAAAAGTATTGTTGTTATTTATACACTGTTTTGCATTCTGTAATTGAATTTGGTGGTTGTGAAAGCCTTGGAGATTGAAATAATTTGCTTATGTATTCACGAAACAAGTGTTGGAAGCACAAGTTTGCCCAACTACCCGGAGTGGTGCGCCTCAGGAGAGGCCTGCTGCAGCAATCAAAGGAGACTATGGTTTTCAGATCCAGAAAATTCCTGGGTTTTGTGAGATTAAGTGCAGAAATCACAACCAGAAGCTCATATTAATTCTTTCCAACGTTAAGTGTCTAACTGAGAGATATAGCTCCTCTCATTAGTCCACACAGTTGGAGGCAGGGAAGACAGGCAACCACAGGAGGTCATGGGCAGAATCACCCTGTGTGTTGACCATGTGGGGCACCTGGACATCTCACTTACTTACACGCCTAACATCAGATCTTCTACCTTCTGTGTTAAAGTGCACCAGAATCCTCTTCTGGGTTGTCGTAAGGAGCAATCTTCAGATGTTAACTAGGTCTCAGCTACTGCAGAGATGGGCAGAAGGCACTGTAGGCTACTATTAGTCTCCGGGGCCATCTGGTCCCCAGGAGTTAGTTTAAGCTCCACACTGACCTTTTCATTCAGACTACAAGTTTCTCAGAGGTGTATCAAAGCTGGTAGCTGAAGTGGCAAACTAATCACTTGCATGTAGTGCATACTGCTGCAGGCACTGGGGTGATAAATTGTCCAATTTTACTAAGCAAGGTTGCTCGGATAAAAGAGACTCACAAAAAGGGTATATACAGCTGTCTTTGTTATGGACTAAACAATAACAGGCACGGTTCTGATGTTTTTTGGCTTTCTATTTTTAATTGTCAGAGTCTTTCTCAAAAAGGGAAAACACCTTCAGTCAAAAGATTTTAAAAGCTGTAATTTGCATAAATATTTTAGATCATTTTTGAAGTAACAGCTGTCATGAAAGGCTGTATTTCCATTTGTTTACAAAAAAATAGGAAATCATTACCATTTTGATGTCCCCTGAGAATTGAAAAATACATATATAAACACAGAGCAGATTAACACGGAGAACGAGTGTGTGTCCTTGTATTCACAATGGTCGAGCTGCCCCCACTGCAGCTGGTAGACAGAAGTTTATACTTTCACATTGGCCTCCATGATAATCTCACTTTCATATTTAAATTATTTAATATTTTAATTTTCTCTCAAAGCAATAGTTGGGGCTGTATGCTCCTTTCTAACCTGTGACTATGTCCCCTCACATTCAGGTGTTCAGAACATTTGCAGATAGTCTAATGTGTTTTTCCGGTTTTGTAAATTTATTTATTCCAGATGTCAAAATATTTTTCACACATGCAAAAGATGCATAATGCACAGTTCAGCTTAGTTGTAATAGGACAACAAAATTATTTGCGCTGAAGCCCCAGATGTGTATTACTGAGCATTACAAGACATGCTGGCATACGCAGTTTCAGACTTATGTGAGCATCCTCTCATAAAAGTTGTAGACAGGTTTCATTTCAGGTTTGTCTGAGATCTAGCTTTTTATTCAAAACAGTACATGACACTGAGTGAAATTTCTTTTACCTCTTTTGTGGACATGTAAAAATCAGGTATGTAGTCTAACTAGACATTTTGTCTGCTTTTGAATTAATTGTGGATAAAAAGTAACCCATTGAGGACTATTTCCACCATCATTCCCCATTACCAACTACCATCAAACTAATTCATTTCCAGAGAAGACAGTATCAGAAAGATGGTAGAAGGCCAATACGATCCTTTGTATGTTCTGGTTCCACAAAATCTGCTATGTTTCATTGAAACAAAACATTATGCAGATATAATCTTAGCCTCACACTCATTCCATTTGAGCTCCAGGGAAAAAAGTTTGCATCACCAGTAAAGATTTTAGGTCTGTCTCAGTTGCTGATGTTATTGCCACATGGATGGGTCCCTGGCAGCCAGCTTTGTTATGATGGCACTGCCACCAAATGTATACATGCCAGCCTTGTGCCTATACTTTTGTCAGTACCTGAGCAATTACAGTGATGACTGCAGCAGCATAGAGCTCAGGATAACCTAAATGTTAGGAATTTGCCCAGCCTGGATTTGGAGTCCTTTCTGCCATAACTATATGACTCCTGGAACAAGAACCAGCTATCCCAAAGCCAGCTCAGGGAGCTCCTACAGTAACTTCTTTTTGTTGTGGTACAGACATGCCTTAGGAGACATTTAAAGGGTCATAGATGACAATAGCCCTTGTAGTAACAAGGATTTGACTCATAGTTTCTGAATCTGTAGGAGTCACTGTCATGCCCTGTGTTCGGTGAGGACCAGATCCGGAAAAGGATTTCAATGGCATGATGCTCAGTGGCGCCATGTTTACAGCTCATATACCAGCTGCCCGCATAATACTCAGAAAACCAAGTTATGCTCTGAAGTTTTTTCAGTCTTTAAGTTTAGGACTTACGACAGCAGCATATTGGTAAGTTAAAAGGAAAAAGGGGGGAAGATTTCAATGCCTAAAATAGCCAAGGGAAAACACAAAAGGGAAAGAAATATTTCAAATCCTGTCCTTTCCTGGAGCTAGGCAGCTATACCCAGAAGTGATTGCGGGCACCTGGCACCACTGTCTCACTCCTTACCCTGCATTGCATAAGTCCCTTAAGGGAATAATGGATGGATGGTGTTTTTTTCTTATAAGAGCAAAGTGGAGGAAGCTTCAAGCTGTGATGGTTGGGGAACTCATTGCAGACAGGTTCTGTGACCTCTTCACCTCCTGACCAGCTCTCAGCTCCTACAGAAGGTGTTACTCATTGTAGCCAAATATGCAAGATTCAGAAACATTTAAAATGGATATCCATCTCAACTCAGATGTGAGGCAGCATCAATCTGTTATCAGTAATAAAAACATCAAAGTAAAATGGAGGAAAGGATTAGATTTCCCTAGGCTACCATGCCTGCAGATGTTTCTATACAATGACTCTTGATGTATAACACATAAACAGTCACTGGGATACAGAGGTCCGTCTTGTTTGCTCTCTTTCTAAAGCTGATACTTCACCAAGAGAGAAAAATAGAGAAGCAGCTCTCCGGGTCTCAGAGGAAATGAAAAGCTGCCAAAACAATGGACAGGATCTGGATCAGCTAACCCCTTTCTAGATGTTTTGTAACTACTGGTTGGTGAAGCCCATGTGCTGCAGTTCCTCATATAGTCACTGGAGAGAGACAGTTCTCTGAAAATACTGAAGAGTGTGAACCACCTGGACTGGTTTTACTCTGCTCCAAATAAAATAATAATGGAACAATTGCATTTTCCCATAATCTTTTTTAAGGCATCAGTACCAGATTACATCCCTAGGATCCCACATGCAGAATGTTTTTGCTATTTACATCCTGAGCTCTTAAGAGGTTTCTCACTCAAAATAGGCAAGGTACACCTTGTGTCTGAGACAGAGTTGAAGTTCAAATAGCTCCCTTTGTTGCTTAGACTGGTTCTGCAGAAGCATAGGAAGAGGACATGGAAACATCAAGCAAGAAGCCAAGATCAGAAAAGGTTTAAGACAGAAATTTGTGCACAGAAGCATATAGAACAACTGAAAAATTTCATTGGACTACTGATACATTCCAGGCACAAGGATTTTAGCAACAATCTTCACCTTTATGGCTCTGTTAAAGTTGCACATTGACGATGTCCAGAGTAGATAGGAAGTGATATGGCAAAGATAAGAGAGAGTTGAAAGGTAAGATAAATTAAGTTGGAGAAACACATTGAGGTAATTTGAGAAGGTAAACGGGGATATAATAATGCTAGGGTGTCAAGGAAGAGAGCAGCTATCCTGCAGGAAAGGAGAACAGTGCATGGAGAAAGAAAAGGAAAAAAGGAAGGATGAAAGTGTGAGCTAAAGGCCTGTGGTCAAGGTGAATGAGGCATTTGTGCATGATAACGAGGTGTGACCTACAGGCTGGAGCGGTAGTTTGTTATGTTCTGCCTAGGAATGTATAAAACTTCACAGGATTTTTTGTCACGTGTCTCCAGAACAATCTGACTTAATCTTTCAGGCTAAAGGATCTACTTTGATCATGAGCAGGGACTGGGGTTTGGCCCTGAGTTTCTTTTGGCACCTGAACCCTCTTCACAACAACACAGAACTGAAGCTGAAGTCTCTTGCTTTAAACACTGAAATCTCATAAAACCAGAACGTCTATTTGCATCTTGAAATCATCTTCCAGGCACAGTTGCCTGGGAAGGAAAACTTTTCTTTGAGAAGGGTTCCAGATAACACAGTTGTCATCAACTAATGCTGTCGATTAGTGCTTATCCAGAATGTACTTTCTTTTTAATTAAA